>CM065730.1:64055624-64068124 GCA_033310375.1 Conus canariensis
GCTTGTAAATCCATCCCCAGGTGTGATTACGCTTGTAAATCCATCCCCAGGTATGATTACGCTTGTAAATCCATCCCCAGGTATGATTACGCTTGTAAATCCATCCCCAGGTGTGATTACGCTTGTAAATCCATCCCCAGGTGTGATTACGCTTGTAAATCCATCCCCAGGTGTGATTACGCTTGTAAATCCATCCCCAGGTATGGTTACGCTTGTAAATCCATCCCCAGGTATGATTACGCTTGTAAATCCATCCCCAGGTGTGATTACGCTTGTAAATCCATCGCCAGGTGTGATTACGCTTGTAAATCCATCGCCAGATATGATTACGCTTGTAAATCCATCCCCAGGTATGATTACGCTTGTAAATCCATCCCCAGGTATGATTACGCTTGTAAATCCATCCCCAGGTATGATTACGCTTGTAAATCCATCCCCAGGTATGATTATGCTTGTAAATCCATACATCTTACTTTTTGAGTCATTATACAACTCTGGATAATCTACGTTTGGTTGGTTTATGTCCGCAAAAAGAACATTTTTGTTTTTGTATTTCAGCAAGTTTTGTTACATAACTTTTCATATCATCTCCGATAACTCTTTTTCTTATACCTTGATTTCAGAAATTGTGTTCAATGTTAGAGCTTGTGCTTGTGTTTATGCACAGATTGAAAGAGAGAGAGAGAGGAGAGGAGAGAGAGAGAGAGAGAGAGAGAGAGAGAAGAAGAAGAAGAAGAAGAAGAAAGCTTGATACCCACATTTTGTTAATTTATTTCCTTCATATGTTTCACAAAGGAACACAGAATTCACTACAAACGAACAACACACGAAGTTCAGAAATCTGCAATGGAGAATAATTTGTGTCAGAGCCCGCGCTCAGCGAAAATGACCCCTTCATTTTCTCAGGACAAATTAACAACAACAACAACAACAAAAAAAAAAAGGATAGCACTGGCGGACATGCCCCCAGCAATTTGTGTGAGTGAGTGCGTATGAGTGTGCGTGTGTCTGTGTGCGCGGGCCCGCGCGCGAGTCAAGTTGACGGAACAGCAAGATGCAGGGGAGAAAAGCCATCAATTCTCGCAACAGCAAGTAACATTATTTATTTCCCTTTGCAAGAAGACCTCCTTGCATCACGTGCTTTCGGAAACTGAAAGTTCGCCTGTCTCCAAGTGAGATTGCCGACTGTCTCAGCCACCAATGAGAAGATATTAGTATTTATGATATTTGGGACAACAACAATGTCGATATCTAAACAAAAAGTATTTCCTTCCGACCTGTACCGCGTAAAGAAAACATTTATTCCGTTTCGGTCAAAGCTGAAGATGGTTTTAAACGGAAGAATCAAAAACTCCGTTTATTTATGCTTTGATTTCTCTCTCTCTCTCTCTCTCTCTTCTCTCTCTCTCTCTTACTTCCAGATATGTCGGGCTTCCTGGTTTACCCAATTCTGTAAACTTTCTTGCGATTGGTCCACAGGCAGACCGCCATTTACCTGTCGTCCACGTCTCACCACCATTACGTTCACAACGTTGTTGAGCGGTGACAAAGTACCCCTTCTACTCCTCCAGGCAAATTGACTCCACAAAGACGGGGAAGGGAGGTGAAGGGAGGAGAGGGGATGGGAAGAGGACGAGGGGGGAGGCGGACCATGAGTGTGAGGAGAGGGGAGGTGAAAAACGAAGGAGGTGCTATTTGGGGGGGGGGGGGGGGGGGAAGTGACAGTAGGGCAATGGTAATGGAAGCTAGGAGGGGGCAGGGCGGAAGCGGGGGGGGGGGGGGGGGGTGACAGTAGGGCAATGGTAATGGAAGCTAGGAGGGGGCAGGGCGGAAGCGGGGGTGGGGTGGGGTGACAGTAGGGCAATGGTAATGGAAGCTAGGAGGGGGCAGGGCGGAAGCGGGGGGGGGGGGGGGAGGGTGACAGTAGGGCAATGGTAATGGAAGCTAGGAGGGGGCAGGGCGGAAGCGGGGGGGGGGGGGGGGGGTGACAGTAGGGCAATGGTAATGGAAGCTAGGAGGGGGCAGGGCGGGCGGAAGCGGGGGGGGGGGGGGGGGGGTGACAGTAGGGCAATGGTAATGGAAGCTAGGAGGGAGGGGGGGAGGGCGGAAAGGCGGGGGGGGGGGGGGGGAGGGTGACAGTAGGGCAATGGTAATGGAAGCTAGGAGGGGGCAGGGCGGAAGCGGGGGGGGGGGGGAGGGTGACAGTAGGGCAATGGTAATGGAAGCTAGGAGGGGGCAGGGCGGAAGCGGGGGGGGGGGGGGGGGGTGACAGTAGGGCAATGGTAATGGAAGCTAGGAGGGGGCAGGGCGGAAGCGGGGGGGGGGGGGGGGGTGACAGTAGGGCAATGGTAATGGAAGCTAGGAGGGGGCAGGGCGGAAGCGGGGGGGGGGGGGGGGGTGACAGTAGGGCAATGGTAATGGAAGCTAGGAGGGGGCAGGGCGGAAGCGGGGGGGGGGGGGGGTGACAGTAGGGCAATGGTAATGGAAGCTAGGAGGGGGCAGGGCGGAAGCGGGGGGGGGGGGGGGGTGACAGTAGGGCAATGGTAATGGAAGCTAGGAGGGGGCAGGGCGGAAGCGGGGGGGGGGGGGGGGGGTGACAGTAGGGCAATGGTAATGGAAGCTAGGAGGGGGCAGGGCGGAAGCGGGGGGGGGGGGGGGGAGGGTGACAGTAGGGCAATGGTAATGGAAGCTAGGAGGGGGCAGGGCGGAAGCGGGGGGGGGGGGGGGGAGGGTGACAGTAGGGCAATGGTAATGGAAGCTAGGAGGGGGCAGGGCGGGAAGCGGGGGGGGGGGGGTGGGGTGACAGTAGGGCAATGGTAATGGAAGCTAGGAGGGGGCAGGGCGGAAGCGGGGGGGGGGGGGGGAGGGTGACAGTAGGGCAATGATAATGGAAGCTAGGAGGGGGCAGGGCGGAAGCGGGGGGGGGGGGGAGGGTGACAGTAGGGCAATGGTAATGGAAGCTAGGAGGGGGCAGGGCGGAAGCGGGGGGGGGGAGGGTGACAGTAGGGCAATGGTAATGGAAGCTAGGAGGGGGCAGGGCGGAAGCGGGGGGGGGGGGGGAGGGTGACAGTAGGGCGATGGTAATGGAAGCTAGGAGGGGGCAGGGCGGAAGCGGGGGGGGGGGGGGGGGAGTGACAGTAGGGCGATGGTAATGGAAGCTAGGAGGGGGCAGGGCGGAAGCGGGGGGGGGGGGGGGGGAGTGACAGTAGGGCGATGGTAATGGAAGCTAGGAGGGGGCAGGGCGGAAGCGGGGGGGGGGGGGGAGGAGGGTAGAGTAAAGGGTGGTGGAGGCGGCTTGGAGGAAGCAGGAGGGGGGGGGGGGAGAGCAGAGTAAAGGGTGGTGGAGATAACCGAGGGTGAGAGCGTTTTGTGGGTACGTTGTTGGCATGGTGATTTTCATGATGATCATTTTATTTGTAAGAGAGAGAGAGAGAGAGAGAGAGAGAGAGAGAATTTTTTTTCACTGCTTTGACTTATCCACCACTTCTGTCTCTCTACGATGCCCTTAAGCTGCTGACAGCCAATCAGGGGAGTGGTGTTCTGTGCATTCATTTTGGTTTTCACGTGCAGCGTGTGTGACGACTGAAGGAGATCTATGTCTCGACAATTCACTGGTCTCTGTCGTTTTGGTGTGTTGATTAAATACACGTTCCTTTGCGTATTGCTTCGTGTGTTTATTTTGCAAAGCACCGACAGCCAACGTGTAGCTCGTATTTCAGCAATGCAGAAAACATTATTATTATTATCATCATCATCATCATCATCATCATCTCGGATGTTGCCATTGTTTTTTTTTTTGTTGTTTGTTTTTTTTTTTTTTTTTGTTTGTTTTTGTTTCCTTAAGTGGTTGTGGTGGTGATGGTGGTAGTGGTGGTGGTGGTGGTGGTGGTGTGTGTGTGTGTGTGTGTGTGTGTGTATGTGTGTGTGTCTGTCTGTCTGTCTGTCTTTCTGTCTGCACGCGTGCGTGCTATTTTGTCAACATGCGGGTTTCTGTGTTTTTGTTGTTGTTGTTGTTGTTGTTGTTTCGTTTTGGTTATTGTTTAACATGTCATGTGTTGTGTCCTCCCACTGTAGTTCTTCGCACACCGCGCATCCACTCCCGCCCCCTCCCCCCCCCCCCCCCCCCCCCCCCCCCCACTTCAAAACCCATCATCGGCAGTCCAGAGGGAACATTCGATACCAAGCCGACATAAGGCACCTCACCAAAGGAGACACTGCCCTGCCTCAAAGTCACTCCAGTGGTGTTCAGCAGGGCCTGATCTGATCCGACCCTCGCCGCAGGACACCACCCACTCATGAACGAAGCCGGCGCGCGGGTGAGCGACCTCTCTCGAGGGCGCGACCACGTGTGTTCAACGACAATCCCCGCGACGATCTTTCAACGAGTGAATCACGACATTCGTTTCCGCTATGAGCAAGAAAGGTGACAGACTTGGGCAAACCACGTTGCCCGCTATCTATTAACAAGTACATCTAAAAGACCCAGAGATGACAAAGAAAGGAAAAGTTCAAACGAGATAGATTGTTAATTCCTCTTCTTTCTGTTCAAATTCTGCTTCAGCTTCGATCGAATCAAGGAGAGTGTTGTCTTTAAGGAGTAGATAATTTAAGACAAGAATGGATGGACAAATAAATTGGTAAATGAATAAACACATAAACAAAAAAGTAAATAGATAAATAAATAAATAAGTAAATAGGTAAATGAATAGTTAAATGAATAAGTAAATATATTAATAGATAAATAAGAAAGCAAAAGGAAATCTTATCTGATCGTGTCCGTGGTATTCAGGTATACCCCTCTCACCCTTTTAACCCCACCTTTCCTCTACGCTCCCCCCCACCCCCCTCCCCATTTTCCCCTACCTCTCCCGCTCCAAAAATAGTAACGTTTTCTGATTGGTAGACATAGCTGTGGGCATTTTTACTGTCTTTGACAACGAACTGCCCACGAGGAGTAGAGACGGTGGTAGATGAAATGGAAACTGAGGTCACATCGACAGCAAGACAGGAAGGAAGCTCTTGTTGCCACTTTGTCTTGCTCACTACTGTCACTTTGGTCCCGGTCATCTCCATCTTGACCTTCACAACGCCTTCCACGATTGTCAGGTATGATTAACTTGCAACAGTGCAACACTTCGGAAGAGATAGAAGTGTCCTTTTCTTCTTCATCTTCTTCTTTTTTTCTTTTTTGTACTCCCAGTTCTTATAGAACAGGGAGTACTTTACAATGGGAACGAAGAAATGCTGTGTGTGTGTGTGTGTGTGTGTGTGTGTGTGGTCAAAATGTGTTCCACTCGCTCCAGACAAAATTTCTGTGCCGATCTTTCTGAAAATTTGCAGGTGTGTTCATTATGGGTCACGGATGATGCCCGATGTTGCATTTTACCGTTATAGCCGTTACTTTAACGGCCCATAACGGTTTTTCTTTCTTTATGGAATATCTCGGAAAGTACTTGGCCGATCTTTCTGAAAATTTGTATGTTCATTATGCGTCACGGATGATGCCCGATGTTTTATTTTACCGTTATGGCCATTACTAACGGCTATAACGGCCCATAACGGTTTTTCTTCTTTATGGAATATCTTAGAAAGTACTTGGCCGATCTTTCTGAAAATTTGTAGATATGTTCATTATGTCGTATTTTATCGTTATAGCCGTTACTAACGGCTATAACGGCCCATAACGGTTTTTCTTTTTTATGGAATATCTCACGCGTATTCAAGATAAACTGGGAGTACGTTTATATACTTTGCATCTTGTTTTTATTCTTTTTAAGGTGTCTTCATTGGCTAGCCATACAAGGTAAAGGTGGATATGGGTGGATGTGGAGGGGAGGGGGTGAAGACTGAGTATTCTCATTCTCAGCATATCAAAGTACGCTATGCAAAATGGTTGTTGAAACGGGGAAAGGAGGGGTGGTGGTGGAAGGGGTTGGATGGAGGGAGAGAAGGGAAGGAAGAGCAGGGAGTGTGGGCGTGGGGTGGAAAAGGAGGGGGAGGAGGGGGGGTGGGGACGGGGAGCAAAATTTCCACATTGTATGAAGCGCTTGCTGATGACGAATTTTCGTGATTGATTTCTTGTTTTTATTCTCTCTCTCTCTCTCTCTCTCTCTCTCTCTCTCTCTCTCTCTCTCTCTCTCTCTCTCTTGTCAGCATACCATGCCTTTACCCTCTACACCTAGCCTAAACCAGCTTCTGTGGGAGCCGCCAGAACAGAAAGCAACATGAAGAGCCATGACACAGACCTGGGCACCGTCCATAGCCAACAGGTGGTTGAGGGGGGGGGGGGGGGGGAGGGGGACAAAGAAAGAACAGAAAGCAACATGGAGAGCCATGACACAGACCTGGGCACCGTCCATAGCCAACAGGTGGTTGAGGAGGTGGGGGGGGGGGGGGGGGGACAGAGAAAGAACAGAAAGCAACATGGAGAGCCATGACACAGACCTGGGCACCGTCCATAGCCAACAGGTGGTTGAGGGGGAGGGGGGGGGGGGACAAAGAAAGAACAGAAAGCAACATGGAGAGCCATGACACAGACCTGGGCACCGTCCATAGCCAACAGGTGGTTGAGGGGGGGGGGGGGGAGACAAAGAAAGAACAGAAAGCAACATGGAGAGCCATGACACAGACCTGGGCACCGTCCATAGCCAACAGGTGGTTGAGGAGGGGGGGGGGGAGACAAAGAAAGAACAGAAAACAACATGGAGAGCCATGACACAGACCTGGGCACCGTCCATAGCCAACAGGTGGTTGAGGGGGGCGGGGGGGGGGGGGGGCGGGGGGAAAGAAAGAACAGAAAGCATCATGGAGAGCCATGACACAGACTTGGGCACCGTCCATAGCCAACAGGTGGTTGAGGAGGAAGGGGTGGGGGGGGGCAAAGAAAGAACAGAAAGCATCATGGAGAGCCATGACACAGACCTGGGCACCGTCCATAGCCAACAGGTGGTTGAGGGGGGGGGGACAAAGAAAGAACAAAGCATCATGGAGAGCCATGACACAGACCTGGGCACCGTCCATAGCCAACAGATGGTTGAGGGGGAGGGGGGGGGACAAAGAAAGAACAGAAAGCAACATGGAGAGCCATGACACAGACCTGGGCACCGTCCATAGCCAACAGATGGTTGAGGGGGGTGGGAGGGAGACAAAGAAAGAACAGAAAGCAACATGGGGAGCCATGACACAGACCTGGGCACCGTCCATAGCCAACAGGTGGTTGAGGAGGGGGGGGGGGGAGACAAAGAAAGAACAGAAAGCAACATGGAGAGCCATGACACAGACCTGGGCACCGTCCATAGCCAACAGGTGGTTGAGGGGGGTGGGGGTGGGGCGGGGGGAAAGAAAGAACAGAAAGCATCATGGAGAGCCATGACACAGACCTGGGCACCGTCCATAGCCAACAGGTGGTTGAGGAGGAGGGGGGGGGGGGGGGGGGGCAAAGAAAGAACAGAAAGCATCATGGAGAGCCATGACACAGACCTGGGCACCGTCCATAGCCAACAGGTGGTTGAGGAGGGGGGGGGGGCAAAGAGAGAACAGAAAGCATCATGGAGAGCCATGACACAGACCTGGGCACCGTCCATAGCCAACAGGTGGTTGAGGGGGGGGGGGGGACAAAGAAAGAACAAAGCATCATGGAGAGCCATGACACAGACCTGGGCACCGTCCATAGCCAACAGATGGTTGAGGGGGAGGGGGGGGGGAACAAAGAAAGAACAGAAAGCAACATGGAGAGCCATGACACAGACCTGGGCACCGTCCATAGCCAACAGATGGTTGAGGGGGGCGGGAGGGAGACAAAGAAAGAACAGAAAGCAACATGGAGAGCCATGACACAGACCTGGGCACCGTCCATGGCCAACAGGTGGTTGAGGGGGAGGGGGGGGGGACAAAGAAAGAACAGAAAGCAACATGGAGAGCCATGACACAGACCTGGGCACCGTCCATAGCCAACAGGTGGTTGAGGGGGGCGGGGGGGGGGGGGGGGGCGGGGGGAAAGAAAGAACAGAAAGCATCATGGAGAGCCATGACACAGACCTGGGCACTGTCCATAGCCAACAGGTGGTTGAGGAGGGGGGGGGGGGGGGTGGCGGGAGGGGGACAAAGAAAGAACAGAAAGCAACATGGAGAGCCATGACACAGACCTGGGCACTGCCCATAGCCAACAGGTGGTTGAGGAGGGGGGGGGGGGGCGGGAGGGAGACAAAGAAAGAACAGAAAGCATCATGGAGAGCCATGACACAGACCTGGGCATCGTCCATAGCCAACAGGTGGTTGGGTGGGGGGGGGGGGGGGGGAATAAAGAAAGAACAGAAACAAAAGAGTTGTTTCTTCTTAGTGTTTATTTCAGCGATGCCTTTGACGTCAACAGGGGCGTGACGGATCAGCAGATGGAACGATAAATTACACAGCAAAGGTCACGGATGACGTCGGACCCAGAGAGGTCAACGGCGTACGCGCGCACTTACAGATGAACACACAGAACAGACTTTTGTTATCAAATAGGGAGACGCGCAGAAAGCCCCCCCCCCCCCCCCTCTCTCTCTCTCTCTCTCTCTCTCATACACACACACACACACACACACACACACACCACACACACACACACACACTAACATGCCTTGTGTATGTGCGCACAGAGAGAGAAAGGCGGGAGGGGGGGGGGAGGGGGGAAGGGAGAGTGGGGTGGAGGTGGAGGTAAGGGGAGGGGCGACGAGATTGTATCTAACGGGGATAATATGAGGAGCCTAATGAACAAATGCCTTTTTCCCGCGCCCGCCCATCCCTACGGGAAAAATAAATCAAAGATGAATCCGTCAATGCCAAACACGAGTAAGCCGAATACGTAAGCAACAACGGCTAGATTATTTTACGTTTAGCAACAAGTGGTCTTTTCTATACTGTCATATCCGGCGGCGAACTCTTGTGCTGACACCGATGACCCGGAATGACTTAGGGTTGGGTCAATCGACCGCGTTTCTAGATGAAACCGGTTGATATCAACGGGTATTTCGAAACTGTTTCGTTTAGCTTTCATGATATGACTCAGTCAGTCAGTCAGTCAGTCATTCCCCTGACCGCTAGGGTCGTTGAGGGGGGGGGGGGGGGGGGGACGTGATGAGGCAGCCGCCGTTTCTCTCCAGGCTCTTCTGTTTGTAGCTGTCGTGAGGAGATCTGACATGGTCATTTTGGTCCAGTCCTTTATATTTTCGGACCAGCTCTTTCTCTGCCGTCCTTGTCTGCGCGACATGACGTGACTAACAATGAAATAAATGTCGTAGACGAAATCACAGATTTCGGCAGCTGTGTTTGTTTTGTTTGTTGCCCGTCGAGACGACGAAGACCATCTAGTCATCCTGGGATCGGGGGTGAGTGCGTAGATGGCTGGTCAGGCCGATCTGCGCGGGGAAAGCCCTATCACAGTACGGACAGGGGATGGTGGCAGCAGCTGGAGATTTAATGGGCTTGCCGACTGCCCATATTGAGCACAGAATTGATTGTAATATTTTGCTCTGTCGCTAACCCGCTGCGTCGCCTAACCCTAAACTTAACTGATCAAACTTAACCCAGCTTTTGCCGTGATTTTAACCCTAACCCTAACTTTATCTTTACCCTAAGTTTCACACTAACTTAGCGGGGCCGGCGACATTCAAGATGCACTCTTGTTTTTCACACACGCGTGCACACACACACACACACACACACACACACACGCGCGCGCGCGCACACATACACATCTCTCTCTCTCTCTCTCTCTCGTTCACACAAACATACACTCTCTCTCTCTCTCTCTCTCTCTCTCTCTCTCTCTCTCGCTGGAAACAGCAGTAGAGAAGACCGGCTGTGTGGGGGGAGCAGCGGAAGACTTTCAAGGAGACAGTGGCACAGTCCCGACCGACCCGACCACCTGTTGTTTGGGGGGGGGGGGGGGGGGGGGGGCACCTGTTTCTTCAGGCCATCTGTACCCAGAGAAACGGGAGACACTCCCATCTCTGTGTCTGCACACCCGCCCTCGAGGTCAAGTGACCTGGACACACATCAAAAGTCTCTAGGTCAAGTGACCTGGACACACATCAAAAGTCTCTAGTTCTGTGGCCTTCTTGCTGCTGTGCGCTCGTTGTGACCTAAATTTGGATTTCCCTCGGAGGTGATTTCGTTGCGAAGATATCGGTATCGGCAAGGTTATGCTGACTGTTGTTGAACGAACGTAATGTACACCGGAGGAGGGGGGGGGGAGGGGGGATGTGTGCGTGTGTGTGTGTGTGGGGGGGGGGGGGGGGGGGCGTTCATCTACTGCTATCTCTATGACTGAGCAAGTCTCGTCTGCATCAAGGGCTTGGTAAGGAGTGTCCTGCATAGGGTGGTGGATCAGAACTGGCTCACTGAGTACCGAGGTGACTCGACGGCAGTGCAGTGTCTCCTCCTGTGAGTTGCCTGAAGACATCCTGATATCGATTGTTCCTTCTGGATTTGTGATGATGGGGCTTTGACAGGAGAGACTCGGGTGGTAGTGTGTGTGTACAGAAGAAGAGTCGAAGGAGTGGCGTGGGATGAACGCCAGTGAAGGGGAACGGAAGGTCACGGGTGAAAAAAAAAAAAAAAAAAAAAAAAAAAAAAAAAAACTGACCGTGCTGGGAGATGCGTTTAGCGTCTTGAGGCTGTCTCTGAAGCATACACACAGACACGCGCGCACACACACACACACACACACACACACACACACACACACACATATATATATATATATATATATATATATATATATATTCTGTTAAGAAATATTATTAAAATGGAATATTAACATCAACAAGCTTGTTTCGAGCCTCTTGCCGCTTGCTCTCATCAGGATATCCTTTTGGGGCACGTTGTCGGTCTTTTATAGCGTGCGGGACCTGATTTCGTTTCTGCATGTGTGGGTCAATCTCATTCGCTGCACGTGTGGTCTGTGGTTCTTGTTGGGGTCTGTTCAGGTGGAGTGCGCTGACAAAGATTTCCATTTGTGCCTGCAATTGTTTACTATTTCTACTTTTGTATTCAAAGTTGCTAGGTGGGGTTTACATAATATTAACCATTTTTCTGTGGAGCATAAGTTGCATTTTTTTTTAATATTGTTGTATGGTGTTGCTCTTTTTATAATTTTCCATGATATGCTGTAGTCTATTTTTTTTATCTTTAAGTCTCCAAATCTGGTGTGTTTTTTTTTGTTTTTTTTTGAATGACTTTATGGTTTGCGTATCTAGTTTTGAAGTGGTTTTCAGTGATCCCTATATATGTTTCTTTTTCATTTTCTGATGTTACCGTAGCTTGGTATACAATATTGTTGTGAAGACATTTGTTGCTTAGAGGGCACTGTTCTTTTTTAGTGCAGTTGCAAGATGTCCTTTCGGCACCCTTCTTTGTTGTGTTCCTTTTCATTTTGTTAGATGAGTCAATTATGTTTTTTAAGGTTGGGCATACGTGAGTATGATAGTTTAATGGTGTTTTTGTTGAATATTTTGAACAGTTTGTGTTCTTTTGTGAATGATGTTGTCAAGATTTTAAAGAATTCTTTTCCTACGTTTGTTTTTACTTTTCCATCGTATGGTGGGTTGTACCATATGATCTTCCTTTTCCTGTTTTTCTTACTTCTGTTCGTGTTATTGTCTGGGCTGTATTGTAGTTTGTGATTGTAACCACTTTTTTGTAATGCTTCTTGGTATTCTGTTGCTGCATTATTGAATACTTTTTCATTGCATGACAGGTTGGATAGTCCCTTGTTTATACCATTGGGTATTGTTTTTAGTATAGATGGTGGGTGGTTACTTTTGATATTTACGTAGATTGGTATGTCACTGGGTTTTTTGTATGGTTTGTACACATGGTCATTGAGGTCTAATGTTATGTCTAAGTAATTCACTACTTTTTTGTTTGCTTCTATTGTGATTTTTAAGTTGTGGTTTTTGAAGATTATACATAATTCTTTTTTCTTGTTTTCAATAGTTCTTGGATTATTGTTTAATGCAGCGAGGCCGTCATCTCTGTACAAACCGACCTGTTTTCCAAGTTGTTTTTGGATGTTGGATAGCATGAATAGTCCGACTAGTTCACATGTTTCGGCACCATCATACGATCCCATGATCACATCAAATGTAGAGTTTTTGCTCGTTTTTTTAAAATCAAGTTTCATTTCTGCTGTGGAGTAGGGTTTTCTTGGTGTGGAAAATAATCTCCATTTCTGACTCTGTTACTTTTGTGTGTTTGTTGGCAAATTTCAAAGCTTTGGTAAGTAGTTCATCTATGGATGGGTAGAAGTCCACTATGTCAAATGTAATAAACACTGTGTTTCTCTGTTTGTTGAGTTTCTTAAACCATTGGATAACTTCATAGCTGTTTTTCGAAAGGTTGTATTCGGTGTTTGATTTTACATTTTCTATAACCTTTTCCAACATTCTCTTGATTATTTTGCCCAGTTCGGATTTAGATGGGTTTATTAGTCTGCATGTTGGGTTGTTTTGGAAGTT
>CM065730.1:64073124-64078124 GCA_033310375.1 Conus canariensis
GAGATACAGGTTGTTGGGTTTTTTGTTGTTGTTTTTTTTCAATCACTGAATACAAAAACTAAGACCATACACACACACACACACACACACACACACACACCACACACACACACAACACTAAAACATCATGCGTATTTCGTCAGAGTATGACGTCACTTTGATAAAGCACACTGTGAAGATATAGAGGACCTTTTTTTTTTTTTAATGAAGTTCTTAGAATAAACTGATATAGGCCGATCACTAGGATAAGCTAACAAGTTTAAACAGATGGTCATTGCGCAATTGTCGGGAGGAACAATGGAAATCAAGGTCCGAAACAGCAGACTGCTGTTGTTGCTCTGGCAAAAAGAAGTGAGAGTGGGGGAGGGATGGGAAGGAAGGGGAGGTGGGCAGGGGGGGGGGGTGGAGGGAGGACGAAGAAGCGGCGGTAGAGGTTGGAGGGATAGGGGAATAAAGGGGAGCAGTGTGGTGATTGCGCCGCCACGGCACTGAAGAGCTAACTGACCAACACCTAACTTTAGGGGTGAGAACTTGTTACGTCGTCTGCTACAGGTAGTGCTGACCGCTCCCTCAACTTTCTGGACTCGCTGTCAGGCGTTGTTTGAAGTGAGTGTGTGTGTGTGTGTGTGTGTGTGTATGGGCTGCATTCCTCGTTTTCTGATGCCCACCCCCCCCCTCCCTTCCACTCTCTCTCTCTCTCTCCCTCTCTCTCTCTCTCTGGCTTGCTCACTCTCCAATTCTGTCTCTCTTGCCCCCTCTCTTCCCCATCTCTCTCTCTGTCTCTATCTCTCTGTCTCTGTCTCTCAGTCTGTCTGTCTGTCTGTCTGTCTGTCTGTCTCTCTCTCTCTCTCTTCTCTCTCTCTCTCCATCCCCCTCCCCCAACCCTAGGTCTCTTGTTTTATCATATGGTTGTATACACAAGTAATCCGTTTTGTAATCAAAGTCCATTTAAATCCATTTTATTTGAAAAAGATTTCATTACTTTTGTTTTCGAATGGTGCATTGAGTTCATTGGTGGCAGATATCAAATGTATGTTTGACTTGACTTGTGCAGTGAATTCACTCACAGTAGGACACAAAACAGCAAGGATGGTTTTAGGTGTACGTAATTGTGTGTGTGTGTGTGTGTGTGTGTGTGTGTGTGTGTGTGTGTGTGTGTGTGTGTTGTGTGTGTGTACCGGGCGTTTTGCATGCTTTTTGTGTGTTCCTAGTTTTTACCTTAGTGAATTGTTTTACCCTAGTGAATTGTTTTCAATAGACAAAGCCTGGATATTGTTTATACATTGTCTGATGAAGCCCAAGAACAGGGCGAAAATTTATGAAAAATAAATGTTAGAGTGCAGCCCAGTTCAAGTCTTATGATTTCTTTTAAGTGTATGCTGACTATTGTGAGCATTGTCTGCTTGAACGGATTCCTCGGTGGAGCGGAGCCTGATTATGGTAATCTGAATCAATCAATCAATCAATCAATATATATATATATATATATATATATATGCCCCTCTGTTTCCCTTCCACTCGGTGCCCTTCATCCTGCTTTTTGTTGCAATTATTCATCACGTGTGAGTCAAATGGGCAAATGGCCTCTCTTGTTTCACTTCAGATGTAGACAAAATCTTTTGACAAACAAAAGAATGATAGCTATGGGTCAACTATTTTTTTTCTGCAGGTTTAAAGCCTTTTTCGTGAGTTCAATGTTGTCAGTTATAGCCAGTGGTCAGAAAGGGACTGTTTCTTTATTATATGTGTCCAGCGTTTTCTCTTTTCTTTTTCTTTTTTTTTTTCTTTTTTTTTTTCGTCATTGTGTATGTTTCTGCTCTTATAAGAATATGTATATTACCTCCACCAAGGAGACGATTTTTTTTTTCACCGTGTCCGTTTGTTTGTTTATCTGCCATCAAGGTTAGGCAAACCCGTTTCAGGCAAACTTTAGGAAAGGTGGAATATGCTTAGGAACGAATACGATTAAATTTTGGCACGGATCCGGATCGAGCGGCGGATCCAGGATTCACCTAGCAAGATCAACTGAACCGATGTTTACCAAACTTAATGGAAGGATCGGTATCAACATACCATTCGATTTGACTGTATTGTTGAAATAATCAGTGTCTACTAACCAGTTATTTTCACAGTATTGTTAGAAGGATCAGTATCTACAAATCATTCGATTTGGAAGTATTGTTGAAATTATCAATATCTACAAACTATTCGAATTGACAGGATTTTTGAAAGGCTCAATATCGACAAACCATTCAATTTGATAGAATTTTTGGAAAATTGACTATCTAGAAACCATTCGATTTGACAGGATTCTTGAAAGGATAAGTATCTTCAGGCATTTCCCGTTTTAAATTTGTCATAATTGTTGAAAGATCAAGATCTACAAACTTTTAGGATTTCTATATAGAAAGCTGACAAAATGGTTATGGAAACGATCTATCCCCAAACGTAGACGGGACGCAATTCTAATGTATGTATGGAAAGGCTTGAGCGCGCAGAACTGGCGTTCCTGTTTCATTTCGGTTTGTTTTTGGTTGTTTGGGTTTTGTTGTTGTTGTTGTTTGTTTGGTTGTTGTTGTTGTTGTTTTATGAGTGACCCAAGGCTGAAGGTCGCTCAATTAATTAGCTGGTCTCCTAAAGCCATCGATGATGTCATGTCACTATGTAGCGGCGCCGTCCTAAGCTGGTGGTACATGCACACAGCAAATAATGATGTTGGCCAACTGATACATTCTCCTGCCTCCGTCGTTTATGTTTTCTGCATCAATCTGCCTGAGACTGTGCATTCCTGTTCTACTGCAATTATTTTCCATTTGTGACAATGTTCAGTATCAAAAAGCAGCGGTCAGTGCCGAATACATATTATTCTGTCTATGTTCATTTCTCCCTTTGTTTGCTGCTGAATGCGAATAGGTTTACATGGGAAAGCTGGGAACTGTCTTTCTTTGTCTCTTCTTCTTCTGCTTCTTCTCCGTTTTCTTTTTTCTTCTCTCTCTCTCTCTCTCTCTCTCTCTCTCTCTCTCTCTCTCTCTCTCCTGTTTCTGTCTCTCTGTCTCTGTCTTCATCTCTGTCTCTGTCGCTGTCGCTGTCTCTCTGTTCCGCTGTCTCTGTCTGTCTGTCGTCTGTCTGTCTGTCTCTCTCTCTCTCTCTCTCTCTCTCTCTCTCTCCCCCCCCCCCTCTCTCTCTCTCTTTTCAAGGACGTGTCCTACTTTATTCTATATGTCTTCTGTCTGCTGCGTCTGTGCTAGGAGAATTGGTCCTGGAAGCAGTACTGAAACGACTGGAATGCAATTCTCTCAAATCGGGACCAACAAGTTGCTTTCCTTGTTTGTTGATGAGCGGGCTATTTTGGTCTTAAAAGGACAATAGATTCGACCTGCTGCGTGACACCCACCACTCGTGAGTCACACACACACACACACACACACACACACACACACACACACACACACACACACACACACACACACAATGGCACCTGCTGGTTGTGATTACCATGTCACAGAGAGAGAGGGTAAGAGTACACGAGCGATCATGTATCCACCCAACCGGGAAGTTGAGTCAACCCACGCGTACACGTCAATACATGGGGGCGGACGCCTCCGACTTCACGTGGTAATGATCTCCCTTGGCTGACGACTCGGTGATAGTGTTTTGTCATCTTGCTCGACAACGGGGAACACTCACTCCTTCCGCTGCCCTCCCCTCCCTCCCTCTTTCCCTGCTCCTGTTGCTCCACCCATTCCCCCCCCCCCCCTACCTCTCGCCTGCCACACCTGCTTTCTACCCTTCTAGTCTCTCCCCCCCCCCCCCCTCTTTTTTTTTAACCACATGCAATACGTACGAACACATGCGCACGCTCGCGCCCACACACACACACACACACACACACACACACACACACACACACACACACACACACACCACACACACACACACACACACACACACAACACAAATGGAGAGAAACAGAGGCACAGATGATCGAATAACACGCACAAACCAACGACCCAGGAATACAGTTGGCCTACATGGATGCGAGTATGCACACATATTCACGCATCAGTACTGCTGCAGAGACGCAAGCGAGCGCTCTTACACACGCACACGCGCGTGCGCGCACGCTCGTACGCACGCTCGCGCGCACGCGCTCTCGCTACAAACACGTGCACACATATACATGCAAGTTGGCATTCTCTCCACAGACATCCACACGTTTCCCATTGCAATTGTTTCCGTTCATTGTCTTTTTTATTATTATTATTATGATTATTATCATTATTATTGTTATTATTATTATTATTATTATCATTGTTGTTGTTGTTGTTAGTATCATTAGCATTATTATTCATTTTTGCAGTGTTGTCGTTGTCATTCCAAAAAATCTGTTCATTGTTTATGGATTCACTTCTTGTAACTAAGAAGAAAAACAAAACAGAAAAAGAAAAAGAAAAAAACTGTTTGAAACAGGAAATCCGTTGTACACCAATAGAAAGGTCACCATTATTCACTGGCCGGAAGGTGTTACCTTACCATGTGATGGTGCATGGGACCAGAATATGGCGGTACACAATAAGACAGGATTTCCTTTCTGATTTCTAGCGACATTTATTAAATCGAAAATGAAGTGGAGTTTGAAGCGGAAAGAATATTGAAAACATGCCAACAATGGTGTTTATCAAGATCTCTGTTCGACTGTTGTCAGATCTTCTACCCTGTCTTTGTGTTAGAATTCTGGTAGGAGGCGTTGTGTGTGTGTGTGTGTGTGTGTGTGTGTGTGTGTGTGTGTGTGTGTGCGTGTGTTGTGTGTGAAAACCAATGATTTTATACAATTGATACGACCTGATTTGAGAGAAAAAGTGATTGCTGTGTGAGGAATAAGGACGCATTGGATGACACGTGAATAGGCAAAAAAGTGAATGGAAGCAATGTGATTTGGCGCCAATCATAACTCGGAAATCGCCCAAACTTCGTCGCAAATGGTTTGCAGGTGGCAGTCT
>CM065730.1:64083124-64092951 GCA_033310375.1 Conus canariensis
ATTGCCCCACTCCCCCCTTTTTTCGAAAAATACCCCTTTTTCCCCCCCCCCCCCCCCCCCCCCGTGCGTCATGCGTGTGGTTTTGGTTCGTTGCGTCGGTGATGTGTGGGTGGGTGTGTGTGGTGGTGTGTGTGTGTTTTGTGTGTGTGTACCCAGGGGGAAGAAAGCAAACAGTTTAAAAATTAACAGTTTATGTGAGGTTTTTGAAATTAGGTGATGAGCTTCGCGTTTTTTTTGGAAAAAGTGGATGATTGTTTATTTTTTGATTTTGCGAGTTGAAACAGTCGTCACGACGCCGCGCGCCACAAACACACACAACCACACAAACCCACCACCCCACCCCAAAACCCCCACCCCACCCCCACCCCCCCAAACAAAAAAAGCAGAAAAAAATTTATTTGATTTTTTTTTTAATTTTCTAAAATGAATCTGTCGCAAAAGGAACCAAATAAGTCTGTCAAACTATTAAAAAAAAAAAAACCAAAAAAACAAAAAAAACCCAACTTTTTTTTGGTTTATTTCTAAAAGTTTAAAAGCGTCTTCGATCCCCAAACTCCTCAAAATAAAAATTTGGGGTAAAATTTTGCTGAAGGAACACCCCGGGACCCCCCGGGGGGGTTGTGACGACTTTAATGGCAAAAGCAAGGCCTTTCCCCTTTGGCCCCGCTGCCCTGTAGAAGCCTGACAAAACCCGGGTTTCGAGGACGTGTTCCAAAAAAATTCCCAAAATAGGGAAAGGGAAAGGGAAAATTGGGAACGCTTGGGGATGTGTGCAGAAATTTTTTTTCGCGGGCAATGAAAAACCCCCAATTTTGGTCAATTGTAAAAAAAAAAATTTTAAAAATTCCGCTTTTCTTTTTGCGGAAAATTTTCCCCCTTGGAACAAATTCCCCCTTTGGAACAAATTGGCGCGGGCATGGTTGGTTTGTAGTGTGTGTGTGTGCCTAAGGACTTTGTGAGCGCTTGGGCTATTTTAAAATTTAAATCCCCTGTATATTATAATTTTTTTTATTAAAATCATCATTTTTAAAAAATAAAGAAAAAAACCCCCAAAAAAGATAATAACAAAAATTTAACCCGGGGTCCCCAAAAGGGGGGTCTGGTAGTGACCCCTTGGGGGGCCCCCTGATCAGGAGATGTGGGGGAAATTTCCCCCCCCCCCCCCCCCCCCCCCCCCCCGGGCCCCCCCCCCCCCCAAAGGGGCAAAGGCAAGGGGGGGCCCCTTTTAAAAGGTACGGGGGATAGAAGGTTTTTGTGTGGGGTTTTTGGTAAAAAACCCCTCTTGTTTTGGAAAGAAGGGCTGGGGAAATTTTGCACAAAAGGGGGGGGTGAACTACCTCGTCGGTAGCAAACAGTAAGGGGGAATAGCCTGCAAAGATGGGACGCGAGTTGCGAAACAGTCATAATGTGGAGAGAGGGGGGGCAAAAAGATGAGAAATTTTTTTACACGGTCGCAAAATTTTTTTTGTTTTGTGCCAAAAAAACCCCCGACCCCTGTTAAAAGTTGGGGTTTTTTCCCGCAAAATTGCAGCAAAGGGACTAAAAGGAGGCTGTGGGCCCCTTGTTTGTACCCATGAAGGGGGGCCCAGGGTTTTACTGCCCCCGGCCCCGTGTTTGAGGGAAAAGAAAAACCCCTGGACACGGGAAGGGGGGGTTTGTTGGTCTGTGGCAGGTTTGAAAATTGAAGCCCCTTCATACAGCAATCAAAAGCAGAGAACGCAAGCATCAGATAGTTTGGCAAAACTAGGGGGGAAAGAGAGAAGAGAGAGGAAGAAGAGAGAGAGAGAGAAAAAAGAAACGGGAAAAATAGTAAGCGCCCCCCGGGGAAATTTAAAATAAAAGGGGCCCCCACCCAAAAAATTTAAAATTTGCCCCCTTTTTTTTTTTTTCCCGGGAGTTCCGGGGAAAAAGTCGCCAGAAAACCCCCAAAAATATTTTGAGGAAAGGCCCAAAAAAAGCGAGACATTGTGTTCCCCAAAGCATTTCCCCCCCCCCCCCCCCTCTCTCTCCCCCTCCCCTTTTTTTTGGTGATTTAGGTGTCATTTGATTTTTTTTCTAGAAAAAGGGGGGCCCCTTAAGATCAATAACAGTTGGGGTTTAAAAAACCTTAATAGGCTATTTTTTTTTTCTCTTTTTTAATTGTGTTGGGGACGGGGTTTGAAAAAAAGAGGATTAATTGCTGTTCCCAAAAATTCTTTTTAAAAACGTGATTTGACAAAATCGCCACTCGTTCTAATTTTTTTGTGTATTTGGAGTAAGATACAAAAAAGAAAATCGGCTCGTTTTGAATGTACATGCAATTTGCAACACAATAGGGGTTATCCCGGGGCCATGTGCCCCTTGTTTTTGAGTCAGTTTTTACTCATTTGTCCCCTTTTTTTTTCGTTACTTTTTTTTTTTTATTTCTTTAAAATACATTTTATTTTGATTTTTTTTAAAAAATTTTTTTCTTTTTAGAACGAATTTTCTCTTTGCAAATATTGTTATTTTTTTTTAGAATGTTTGTGATAGACTTTCAAACCCAAAAGAATTTTATCGGATATTTTTTTATATTTGTTGCATTATTTTTTATTCCACAGTCCTTTTTTATTTTGATTTGTACTTGTTAAGTTTGAAATGAAAGTTTTTAAAAAAAATACAAGAAAAAAAAAAAAAATGGAAAAAAAAAAATTGTTTCACTTCCCAAAAAGCGAATGGTTTAAAAAAAAAGGGGGGGGGGGGGGGGGGGGTGCCCCCAAAGACTAAACAAATGTGCGATAATTTATTTTTTTTTAC
Organism: Conus canariensis; assembly: GCA_033310375.1. Taxonomy (NCBI): domain Eukaryota; kingdom Metazoa; phylum Mollusca; class Gastropoda; order Neogastropoda; family Conidae; genus Conus; species Conus canariensis. The sequence goes on from CM065730.1 coordinate 64,085,900, forward strand.
AGTATGTATTTGAAACTAAGCCCCACCCCCTTTAAATCCCCGGGTTTTGGTTGCTTTTTTGCCCTTTTCCCGGCCCTTCGTACATGGATTCAATATTTACCCACCCCCGGGTTTTTAAAGAGAAAGACTGTCGCAAAATTTTTTTTTGCCCCCGGTTTGAATTTTTTTTAGGGCTTCCTGGACGTTGTAAAAAAAAAAGTTTTTTTGGGTGTTGATTTTCCCCATTTTTGCATAAAAATTTTTTCAGGCCCTTCCCTAAAGTCGATTTCCCCCGGAAATTTAAAAGGGAGGGTTTTTTTTTATCTAAAAAAAAAGTGAGGTAAAACTTGCCCCAAAGAATAATGACAGGGTTTTTGAAAAAAAAAATCACGAGGGGTTGGGCGACCCCCGTGAACGCCAAAACGTCATAAAAATTTTCTGCCGAAATGGTTAATCGTCAACAGTGAATTTTTCCCGATAAGATTTATGGCTTTGACCCCAAAGGGGGTTGAAAAATTTAAAAGGGGAGTTTAAAGGGAAAAAAAAAAGCAAGAGAAAAGGGTTTCCCCCATGATCAGGTCATGTGTTGTATTTCAGGAACGGTTGGGGCAGACGGGAAGATTTGTCCCCCCCCTCCCCCTGCATTTTTTCGGGTTTTTGGCTAAGGGGGTGCATTAATTTTTTTCCCCCAAGTCATTTGTAAATCACATGGGGTTTTCGACTTTGCCGGGTCGCTGTTTTAAAAAGGGCCCCAAATTTTTGACCGAAGGGGTTTTGGGGGGGGCCGATTCACCCCCTTCCAGTTTTGCCCCCCCCTTGATGGTGCCCCCCCCTTCCCGGTTTGAGAGTTTGGTCCCGATTCGCCTACCCCTGTTTGTTTTCCTTTAAGGGGAAAAAAAAAAAATTTTTTAAACGGGCAATGGAAGGCCAAAAATTTTAGCGGGGGCATTCCAGAGAGGCTCTCCAAACAAAAAGACAATTGTTCTGAAATTTCTCTTTTTCTTCTTCTTCTTTTCTCTGTTGTCTGGGTTTTTTTCTGCTGTTTTTCCCCCTTTTCTCTTTTCTGTCTTTGTTGTCTGTCTGTCTTTTTTTAGGGGCCCAACAAGCGCGCACATTAGCAGCGGCGGTGAAACCCCACAACACACATGCACGGGGCCGCCACACACACACACCAAAAAAACCTTTAAAAAAATGCAGTAAATAAAAAATACGACATGCACAGCACATAAGCAAGCGCGGCGAGCGCGCGCGCGCGCGCGCGCGCAGCCACAAAACAAAAAACCCCCTTAAAAAATAAAATTTTTGGGTTTTGTGTGTGGGGTTTTTTGGGGGGTATTTTGTAAAAGTGATGTGTGTGTATGGTATTTTTTGGTGTGTGTATGCGCGTGTGCGCGCGCGCGCGTGGTGCGTGCGTTTGTGGTGGAGTGCGTGTGTGGGTGTTTTTGGGGGGGTGTTGTGCATGGCGTTTTGCGTGTAATTTTTTTTTTTTTGTTGTGTGTGGGGGGGGTGTGTGTGTGTGTGTGTGTGGGGAGAGAGAGAGAGAGAGAGAGGGTGTGTGTGTTGTGTGTGTGTGTGTGTGTGTGTGTGTGTGGTAAGGGTTTTTTTCCCCAAATTTTTTTTAAAACATCGCTATTTTTTTATAAATTTTTTTTTTGATTTTTTTATTGCAGCGAAATTATTCTTCTTTTTTTTGGGGTCTGTAACAAAGATAAATTTTCCCAAAAGGGGGGACAAAATTTTTGAAGGGAATGTGGGGGGTTTACTTTTTGATGAAAATTGGTGTGCGAGGTGTAATTGTGTGCTTTTAAAAAATTTTTTTTTTTTAAAATTAAAAATCTTTCCTTTTTTAAAATGTTAAACAAAAACCATATAAAACCCGTACTTTTGCCTATAAAGTAAAATAGGGAACTGGGGGGGGGCCCCAAATAAAAAGGCCCAATTTGTGTAAAAAAGGCCCCAAAAGGGAACCCAAAAAAATTTTAAACCGGTGACGCAGTTGGCAAATGGGCCTAAAGTGGTGACAGAGGTGATTCTCGGAGATGGAGTTTAAAATTTTTTTGATTAGCCCCTTTTTTTTTCCCCGTGGAAACAGGGCCCCCGCACTGAGTTTCCCAAAACTCGTCTTTTTGGGGTTTTTTTCTTTGGTTTCCCCCCCAGGTTTTTTGGGTGAACTTGAGTTTGTGTAAGTTTTTCCCCCAGGGGTTGACTGGCCCCCCCTTTTTTTTTTTCCCCTGCGGGTTCCAGTCCAAGGGGGGGAAAAATTTTTGGGGGCCCGTCCTTGCAGGGTGCCCCCAAAACCCCCAAATTTAAGCCCCCCTTAAAAGGAAAAGAGGGGGGTTTGGAGTATAAGCTGACATCTGATCCAAAAAAATACGGAGCATTTTTTTTTATCCCATGTGGTTTGTGATTTGGGGGGGGGGTTTTGCCGCCCTTAAAGGGCCCCCCGGGGGGTTTGATCCTTTTTTTTTTTTCCCCCTTTTTCCCATTTTTCCCCGTTTAGCCTGTTCGGGTGTACGATGTGTTCCTTTTAAACCCCCCCCCTGTAAAAAGGGGAAAAAAATTTTTCGCGAGAGGGGTCAAAAAAAATTTTAAAAAAAAACGAAAGCATTATCATTCCCCCCCCCCCCTCTCTCAATCCCCCCTCTCACTCTCCACGGCGACCCAAAAACCATAATTTTTCTAAATTTGCCTTTCTAAAACCGGTATGGGCCCCCGGGGAAAAAATTTTTGGGGGTTTTTGGCCCCCCCCCCACAATCTCTTTCCTCTCTCTCTCTTGTTTTTGGGGCTGCTGTTTTGTTGTTGTTGTCTGTCTCATGTGGCATACACAAGCGGAATTAGACCGCGCGGCACACACACGCAAACAAAAAACCCCAATAAGCACGTTCAGAAAAAACTACACAATTTTTTGTATGTGTGAAAGGGGGGCCCTGGGGGGGGGTTTGAAGGTGCCAGATTAAGGGGTTGTTAGGGGGCCCTTTTCAAAGAAAATGTCATTTTTTGTTAATTATTAATTGATTTTCAAAGTCTTTTTTTGAGATCATATTAAACTGACGATTAATTTGCGAAAAGTCGATTTTTTTTTTGTGAAAAGTGCGTTTGTTTCCGCGCTTTTGGGGGCGATCCCCTGTATTGAAGTCAAGCATAAATTTTTGTGACGCCCTTTGTGGGTTGTGCGTAGTGTACAGTAAAATTGAGTGTGGGGTGTCAAGTATTTTTCGTTTGGATTTTTTCTTAAAACGCAATAAGTGTTGATGGATACCGAACAAAAACCCGTCATGTGTTTTTTTTTCCCTTCAAGTCTTTGACGGCCGGTGCTGTGGTACTTCAGGGTGGAGTAAAATGTGTTCCTGTGTGTTTTAAAAATGGATTTCCCCGTTTTGGGAAAAAGCGAACGGGGAAAAAATTTTAAACCCCACCATGGACTTTTTTAAAAAAACGATTTCACTGTAGTTAAAGGGGAACCCATCCATATGGAGAAACTGCCTTCTGTTCCGCAAATTCCCGCGATGACAATCCCCCGGGAAGTTTCTTTCCACCCCCGAATATCCCCCCTGATTTTTTTCTTTCGTCGCCCGTTAACCCCTTCCCCCCCCCAACCCTTGCAAAATGTTCCGTATCTGTGTGAAAAGCAAGCCCAAACACCGCCCCTATTCATGTGAACACATGGCCGCTATTGCCAAGGGGATGGAATGGGATATTTTTTAAAAGGCGAAATTTTAAAACCCTTTTTTTCCAACTTTTTGGTCATAGCAAATTTTCAAAAGCTGCCCTCTTTTTACTTAAAAACACCATAAATTTATGGGTTTCAATTTTTTTTCCTGTCCCTTAATTAACCCTGACTTGATCGTTCAAAAAAATTTTAACTCAGTGCAGAAAAAATGACTATTTTCCCTGTGGTTTCATTTACTGTTGAACCCCACCCTGATGAGTAAAAAAAGGGTCGTGATTTTCCCCCATTCAGTGTTTTAAAATCCGGGGACACGGAAAAACCCCCAAAAAAAAAAAAAGGGAAGTCTCCGGTCAGCGAGAATCGTCTCCAATGTCAACGTTTCTTTTAAGACTAGCCAAGGACAATCATTCCCACCCCATCCCCCCCTTTAAAAAACGGAGAAGAAGTGGAAAGACTGTGAACTGTGCTGAGCCCTTTAAAGCAATAAAACCCGGACTGAAATTAAAAATGCAGCTAAAAAGGGAACTACATGAACATATGTAAACGAAAAAATTTTATCTGTGAAAAATTAAGTTGATTTAAGAATAAAATAAAAATTTAAAAAAAACCCAAACCCCTGCTAAAAGAAAAAATTTTTTTAAAAACCCATAGGGTACTGCAGTCCAAATGAAAAAAGAAAAATTTATACCAGAGAGTTTGTTACGACCGAAAAACAAACGTTCAATTTTGTAAACGTTGTATTTTCCCAAAATTTTGGAAATACAAAAGAATAAAATCTTTTCACCCCCAACCCCCCTTTTAATGTTGGAATGCAAACTGAACTTTTAACCAAAAAAACCAAAATTAAAATGGTTGCTGGGGTTTGCTTTTCCTAGGGCCCCCGTAAAAAAAAAGCGTGATCACTCTGAGTTTACACGGGGTTTTAAGGTTTGTGCCTTTCTAATGACATGGGAGGAAACATTTCCAAAAGCCCCCTTTCTCCCCCCAACAAAAACGAAAAATGGCAATACGTGCCCAGACGTAACCCCTTCCCCTTTTTTCGGGGAACAGATAAAAGTTCTGAAATAAACCCCCCTCGTAAAAAAAGAAGAATAGTTCATGTAAACCCACCCAGATGTCTTCCCCCAAATCGTCTCCCATGAAGTTTGTCGAAAGTATTTCAAAAGAAAGGGATGAACTGCTTTTGGTGATTTAAATAGTTTATTAACCCCAAAATTTTTTTATTTTAGTTTGAAAGAATTAAAGTTTTGTTTTCCCTGGAGGTCCTTGAAGTATTCTTTTCATGGTTTGTTTTCCCCTGTTGTTTGTAAATGTGAAAAGGGGTTTATTCTTTTGGGCCCAAAAATTTATGCCCATGGGTCCGTATCTGCCGTGCTGGTTAAAAAAAACCCCCTTATGAAAAAAAAACAGGTTTTTTGACGTGGATTCTTAGCCCATCCTACCAGAGGGAAACCCATTTTAAACCCAAACCATTTTATCGAAAATGTAATTTAAAAGAAGGTGTGCCAGATGAAGTTACTTTTATTGAAAATTTTCCCTGCTTTTGCAGGGGATAAAATTTGTTACTGATAAAATTCACCCCCCCCTTCGGGGGAATGGAAGGTTGCAACCAATTTAAAAAAAACCTGTGGCAAAATGGAATAAAGCTAAACATTTTCCCCCTGATGGGGTCAGTCATAAAAAGGCCTTAAAAAATTTCACCCAAAAGGGAATTTAAATTTCCCCCTTGTTCCCCAAATCTCGTATTCCCCCCCTTTAAAATTTTTTCCCCTGCCCCAAGCAGTGGGAACGCAAACAATCTTTTAAAGCCTCTGAAGATTTTTCCGCCAGCCTTTCCCCTTAAAATTTTCCCCCTTTCCCTCAACGATCATTTTCCCCAAGGGTTTTAAAAAGTGCCCCCTTACCCCCCAATATACCCACTATAAACCTTCCCCAAAACTTTTCCCCATCCCCTGCCCACCCCCTAAAGTCCGCAACCCTTCCAATGCAAGTTGTATAGTAACCCCCCCCCTGCGATAATGTTACAATTTCTTACATTCTTTCTGTCTAAAAACCCCCGAGTAATCACCCACCCCCAAAAACCCAAAACAGATCCCCCGGAAAAAGACCAATTTCAGACCCCAAACCCCTTTTCCCACTTATGTGAAAAATTAAAAAAATGGATGCTTTTTGTTAACCCGCCCTTTCTTTCTTATCCAAATTTTAAAACTGTAATTTAATTATTTCAATGTCACAGTTTTCCCCTAATTTTGTGAAAAAAATGACTTAAAAATGTGTCATGAACTGTATATTTGTCTTTTGAATTTTTTCCCTTTTTTTTTCCCGATGTTTGTGATGTGAAAAATTGGTGCATATTCTTGTCCCTTTTTTATAATGGGAAAGCGTATTTTAAATAAGGGGCCCACGCGGGGATTTGTGTTTTTTTGTTAAGGGATGGGGGTTGGTGATTTTTTGGTCCGTAATGATGTTAGAATGAGATAAAATTGGGAATGGAGCACCCAAGACTTCCCGGACCAAAAGATGTTTTTGGGGGTTTGTCATTGTAATTCGTACGAATTGTCCTGCTGATACGACAGTTGTCAGTTTTTGTTTTTTGTTTGTTTTTTTTTTTGTTTGTTTGTTTGTTTGTTTTTTGACTGTTTTCGGGATTTTCTCTTCTCTCCCCTCCCCTCATCTTCTTCTCTCTTTTCCTTTTCTTCTCTGTGTGTGGTGTGGTGTGTGTGGGGTGTGGGGTGTGGTGTTTCTGTTGTTACTTAATTTAGCGGGTTTATTGCCTTCTTTGATTTTAAAAATTTTAAAAAATTCCCGCACATAATAACGTTCCATTTTCTTTTGAAATTTTTTATTACGTGTCTTTTTGATTTTTTGACTCATTTTTGATTTGGGTTACTAATTGTTTGGTATTAAAAAAACCTTGTTGGTTTTTGGTATTACTTTTTTCTTCAATTTATATTTGCTTTTGAAATTGCGTAAGATGTTGCGAACGAAAGAATTTGGGGCCATTGCGAGGGCCCTTTAAAGGGTTTGGTTTTTGAATTTTAACCCGTTTGATTAATAAGTTATGGGGAGTGTCTCGTTTTTTGTATAATAATGGTAATTGTTTCCAAAAAATTTGGGTTTTGCGAAAACAAGTTTAAACCCACCCCATATTTTGACACAAAATTTAAATTTTTAAACCGGGTTTTTAAAATTTTTTCGAAAGGGCCCCTTCCCCCCCAAAGAGAAACAGGTTTATTTTTTTTAAGTTCACGAATCTATTAAATTTAATCGAGGTTTCCCCCTCAAAAAATATCAAAAAAGAATCACTATGGATAGAGTTCTTTTAAAAAATTTAAAAACCCTTTCCTTAGGTTTTTTTACAAAAAACCCAAAAAAGCTGACGGTTTAGATAACTTTACTCTA
>CM065730.1:64093051-64095551 GCA_033310375.1 Conus canariensis
CCCAGGAATACAGTTGGCCTACATGGATGCGAGTATGCACACATATTCACGCATCAGTACCTGCTGCAGAGACGCAAGCGAGCGCTCTTACACACGCACACGCGCGTGCGCGCACGCTCGTACGCACGCTCGCGCGCACGCGCTCTCGCTACAAACACGTGCACACATATACATGCAAGTTGGCATTCTCTCCACAGACATCCACACGTTTCCCATTGCAATTGTTTCCGTTCATTGTCTTTTTTATTATTATTATTATGATTATTATCATTATTATTGTTATTATTATTATTATTTATCATTGTTGTTGTTGTTGTTAGTATCATTAGCATTATTATTCATTTTTGCAGTGTTGTCGTTGTCATTCCAAAAAATCTGTTCATTGTTTATGGATTCACTTCTTGTAACTAAGAAGAAAAACAAAACAGAAAAAGAAAAAGAAAAAAACTGTTTGAAACAGGAAATCCGTTGTACACCAATAGAAAGGTCACCATTATTCACTGGCCGGAAGGTGTTACCTTACCATGTGATGGTGCATGGGACCAGAATATGGCGGTACACAATAAGACAGGATTTCCTTTCTGATTTCTAGCGACATTTATTAAATCGAAAATGAAGTGGAGTTTGAAGCGGAAAGAATATTGAAAACATGCCAACAAATGGTGTTTATCAAGATCTCTGTTCGACTGTTGTCAGATCTTCTACCCTGTCTTTGTGTTAGAATTCTGGTAGGAGGCGTGTGTGTGTGTGTGTGTGTGTGTGTGTGTGGTGTGTGTTTGTGTGTGTTGTGCGTGTGTGTGTGTGAAAACCAATGATTTTATACAACTTGATAACGACCTGATTTGAGAGAAAAAGTGATTGCTGTGTGAGGAATAAGGACGCATTGGATGACACGTGAATAGGCAAAAAAGTGAATGGAAGCAATGTGATTTGGCGCCAATCATAACTCGGAAATCGCCCAAACTTCGTCGCAAATGGTTTGCAGGTGGCAGTCTCAACACTCTGTCGCCTTTGGGGTTGACATCGAGCTGCAGCCAGCTCTCAAAATGGTGCCCAAAGCATGCGACCATGAATAACTGTTGCCCGGCAAAACCCCAGGATTGGCCGCCTCCACCTGCATGAACTGTTCTTTCTTGCCGCCTCCACCTGCATGAACTGTTCTTTCTTGCCGCCTCCACCTGCATGAACTGTTCTTTCTTGCCGCCTCCACCTGCATGAACTGTTCTTTCTTGCCGCCTCCACCTGCATGAACTGTTCTTTCTTGCCGCCTCCACCTGCATGAACTGTTCTTTCTTGCCGCCTCCACCTGCATGAACTGTTCTTTCTTGCCGCCTCCACCTGCATGTACTGTTCTTTCTTGCCGCCTCCACCTGCATGTACTGTTCTTTCTTGCCGCCTCCACCTGCATGAACTGTTCTTTCTTGCCGCCTCCACCTGCATGTACTGTTCTTTCTTGCCGCCTCCACCTGCATGAACTGTTCTTTCTTGCCGCCTCCACCTGCATGTACTGTTCTTTCTTGCCCGCTCCCACCTGCATGTACTGTTCTTTCTTGCCGCCTCCACCTGCATGTACTGTTCTTTCTTGCCGCCTCCACCTGCATGTACTGTTCTTTCTTGCCGCCTCCACCTGCATGAACTGTTCTTTCTTGCCGCCTCCACCTGCATGTACTGTTCTTTCTTGCCGCCTCCCCTGCATGAACTGTTCTTTCTTGCCGCCTCCACCTGCATGTACTGGTCTTTCTTGCCGCCTCCACCTGCATGTACTGTTCTTTCTTGCCGCCTCCACCTGCATGTACTGTTCTTTCTTGCCGCCTCCACCTGCATGTACTGTTCTTTCTTGCCGCCTCCACCTGCATGTACTGTTCTTTCTTGCCGCCTCCACCTGCATGAACTGTTGTTTCTTGCGACAGAAACGGCCAGACCCAGCGCTGGAGGGTGCGGGGCAGTCATCAGCGGGGATCCTGCAGGCAGTCAGAACAACAGCTGTACAGCCGTTATCCTGCAAGGCGACCGACACTGACCCCACGGCACCGTCCGGAGTGGACCCTGCAGCGACTGCACTGGACTCGGCAGCGACGGCATGACGTCATGGTTACTGGTCAAGGCCGTGTCTGCACCAGCTCGCATCAGAGTTTGGAGGGGAGGAGGAGGAGGAGGAGGCATCAGCGGAGGTAAGCTTAGAACAACATCCTGCAGTCACAATCTTTCGGGGGGACGGGGTGGGAGGGGGATTGGGGGGGGGAGGTGGAGTGGGGGGTGGAGGTGGGGGGGGTCCTGCCTGTATCATGATCTGGCCTGAGTGGTCCTCAGCAGACTTGTTGATGTCTACCAGAACATCAGCTTCAGCCGTGGGCGCAGCGTGGCAGCACAGTCGCTGCATCAGCCACGTGCTTGCGCTCCAAGTCTCGCTGTATGCGAGTTTGGGGACGCTGCCGCTACTTTACAAACACTTTGTGAACGCTTTCTTTCTTTTTGGTTGTTTCAATTGTGATATTGAAAA
>CM065730.1:64105551-64153051 GCA_033310375.1 Conus canariensis
TCTCTCTCTCTCTCTCTCTCTCTCCACACGCACACTCATACACACATCAGTTTCTATGAACACTTGTAGTTCTCAACAGGTCTAGAGACACGGAAAATTTTCATGAGTAGGCCTTCTCCCCCCACCCCCTCCCCCACCCCCACTCCCGCCTTCCTCTCTCTCTCTTCACACACACACACGCACACATGCACACACACATGCACACACACACGCACACACACGCACGCACACACACACACACACACACACACACACACACACACACACACACACACACACACACACACACACACACACACACAATCGGTTTCAATGAACACTTGCAACGCCTATAGTTTTCAACAGGTCTAGAGACGACACGGAAAATCTTCATGAGTTGGTCTTCCTCACTGACGTGATTCACCGGCGCTGGAATGTGACTCGAATTTGATCCAAGGTTGTTTTAACATTTCATTTGTTTGTTTGTTTGTTTTTTACGTGATTGTCGCATGACCGAGTTTACAGGGGTGTCGCACCCTCTGAAATGTCGGGTGTATGGTGACGGATGAGAGTGGGGGCAAAACTTGGCGTGTGGCTGAGGATTATTGTATGTCACACACACACACACACACACACACACACACACAAATACACACACACACACACACACACACACACACACACACACACACACACACACACACACACACAACACACACACACACACACACACACACACACACACACACACATACACACACACACACACACACACACACAACACACACACACACACACACACACACACACACACACACACACACACACACACACAAGTTTCTGATAAACACGTGTAACTCTAAACCAGTCGTGAGGCAGGAGAAATATTCTACTGTTTAATCACCATTTATTCAACTTTTTTTCAGTCACACCCCACCCCCCAACTCCCAAACTGAGTTTTCACTGACACGGAAACTGACAGAAGACCACTTGCATCCCCACCACTCAGCAACATCGCGTTTTAAGCCTCACCAAGGGCCGGACTAGCTCAGTTGGTACAGCGCCGGACTCGTAATCTTGGTGATCCTTGGGTTGTGGGTTCGAATCTCCGCCGGGCTGTTTTGGTACAGGGGGATTTCCCCTCGAAGTTAACATTGGTTCTGACTGCATTTCTTAACCAGTCCTTCGAATGAGACTATAAACCGAGGTTCCGGGTGTGAACGCACTCATAACATCTTGCACACACGTAAATTCCCATGACCAACTTTCGGAAGAGAAGGTCAGTTGGGCCGTTGGTATGGATGACACGTTACACATAGCATGCACCCTGCGTGAGAAATGGAAAGAATGAAGGAAGTAAAGAAATGAAGTGAACGACATTGACTGGATGACACGGGAAACGACTAAATGAAGCGCCAGCGTGCAGCTCTTCTGTCGGCTCTACCCAGGTAGGCAGCCCGTTGTGTAAACGAGAATGCGGATTGTAAAGCGCTTAGAGCTTGGTCTCTAGCCGAGGATAGGCGCTATATAAGTATTCATAATAATAATAATAATAATAATTCAGGGCGATCAAACACACCGGACCACTTCAGGTTAAGCTTCAGAGGCTAGGGACAACGGCTTCACACTCATAGCCTAAAAACATCTTAAAACGCCTCCTTTTTTTCCAAAATCAAATTTTGTGTCTCTATTTTCATGCAAGGTCTACTCTGGCACTCTCAGGATACTTCATGCTGTATGTGTCTATCATGATTTTAAAATCAAATTTCTTTTGAAATTTCACTACTGTCGACAAAATGTTTGAAAATATTCGTGCTGGGTGCAAGTTTAATGGATTCTGTTTGTTGCCTGAGTTACTCAGGCTATTACCAAATGTGAAGTTTCAAAAGCAATACGGCATCACTTCTGGAATATTTTGCTAGTAGGCTACTATTTCTCGTTGTATGTGCTTCCGGTCACGTTTCAGTGGCGTCAAATGATGTGCCATTGTTTCAGCATTCAGTTTGTCAGTGCAGCATTGAAAGCAGTCACAACTTTCAAAACTTGGTGATATCTTCCTTGGAGAATTGACACATGTTGTTAAAAAATTTTTAAATGCCTCTGCAACTTGTAAAAGGTTTTTTTTTTTTCTTTTGCTGTGTCCCACGCCTCAAGTGGTTTGGAAGGCAGACAGGGGCTTCAACTGACATGCCACTTTTGTGTGGAACTGTTATTCTTTTCTGCAAAGAAATCTCCACAACTTGAGGTTTATGTAGTAGATAACACTTCATGTTTGGAATCAGAGAGAGAGAGAGAGAGAGAGAGAGAGAGAGAGAGAGAGAGAGAGAGAGATTTAATCACACCATTTTAACAATGGTTCATGAAACATTTTAACATTAAGTCTCTTCTGTCCCTTCGGTATAGAGCGAGAGTAGATATGACATGGTCCAATAAGCATCCTTTCTTCATCATAAAGTGTTGAACATGTGTCGAGAAGAACGTTGTTTCAATAATTACAAGCACCGACATAATCATATTGAGTGCACGCTGAAGCATCCTCAAGTGAATGCATTCTTTTTGTCTCCAGTTGACAAGTTTGTGAGAACTGGTATATCATTTTCGGCTGTGTTCAACTCTTTATGATGAAGAGAGAGAGAGAGAGGGGAGGGGGGAGGAGGGAGGTGGGTGCGGGATTGGGAGGGGGGGGGGGGGTGTCTGTCTGCTGTTGTGTCATCATAAGCACCTCAGCCCGTGACATGTCCGTAAGCGTGAAGAGTAGGCCTACCACACACTTTGTCCGGTGCTGTAAGGACGTAAAGGGTTGGCCCCGGAAGTGAGGTCAAGAACGTCTGTCCTTGACCCGCGGACAAGCAACATCCTCAGGCTGTCCGGACGCTTCTCTGTTCTCATTGTTTGCGGGTAACTCTTGACCCCCAATCATGGCCGTGGACTTCATCTTACCGCCGGCGTTCACTTTGTCCTGGTCGCGGGAGTGGCCAAGACGAGCATTAAGGAAAATCCCGCTTGAACTACAGTGACAGCTGCGCCGTGGACAAAGCTCTTGACATGCACAACTATATCGGCGGAAAGATAATCGAGTCAAGACCTGCATACACCTTTTCTTCCTCGTCAGCAAAGTACTGTTCATGAGTTGCTCATGTTTGCTGTACTGCTCGATGTCGGTATATCTCCCCCTCCTCTTCTCTCTTCTCTGTTTTTCCTGCTTTTTTTTTTTTTTTTTTTTCATTTTTCAATATTCATTTTCTCATTTCATTTATTGATTTATTTATTTGGGGTGGGGGGTGGGGAAGGGGTCAAAGCAATATTGGCCGTGGGGCCCCCTGCTTCCCACCTCTCCTCCCCTTCTTCAACTCTGAGATGTCCCCGCATGAGTTATCACTTGTATTTATTTATATCCCTTTAAATGAAAGAGTAGCTGCTGTCTTGCGGAGTACGTAGAAGGCGAACTACGTATAGGCGAATCGCTTTTACCAACTGATGATGATTATAGACGAATCGGGAATAGGCGAATTGGGATGACACTTAGGCCTATTTACACACACACACACACACACACACACACACACACACACACACACACACACACACACACACACACACAGAGTGGCGACTGATTGAAGCATTCACACACACACACACACACACACACACACACACACACACACACACCTGGCGACTGATTGAAGCATTCACACACACACACACACACACACACACACACACACACACACACACACACACACGCACGCACACACGCACGCACGCACACACACGCGCGCGCACGCGTGCACACACACATACGCACACACACACGCGTGCACACACACACACACATGCATACACACACACACGCACGCGCACATACACACACGCACACACACGCGCGCGTGCACACGCATACACACACACAGAGACACACATACACACACACACACACACACGCACACACACACACACACACACACACACACACACAGCGGCGATTGATTGGAACGTTCACACACACACACACACACACACACACACACACACACACACACACACACACACACAGAGAGAGAGTGGCGACTGATTGGAACGTTCACAGCAGCCACGATTCGATTCTGGCGACACTGACCGGTGGACCGAAATTGGTCAGCCGTGTGATTAAATTGACGGTATAAATATATCGCTGTTCCCTTCCTCTGTTCCCTGTCTCCTCTGCTCTCCTCTGGACATCCCGGACTCTTCGGCCCCACCTCCCCCACCACCTCCCCTTCTTTCTATCCGCCCCTCCTCTCCGCCCCCAGCCCCTCCCCCCGCACTCCCTCACTCCCCTCCTCTAATCTGCGGCGGCCTCATGTTCTCTGCCGGTTTTAAAGTGAAATGGCCGCAGGCGGAAAGTGATACAAACTTAAAAAGAAAAAAATTACTGTACAGCCGAATGAAAGCTTAGCTCTTGAATGCAAACGAAGAACGAACGAACGTCCATCTTGCGCCGAATTTGACGAGATAAGTGATTGCACGTTCTTCATTATTTTTGTTGTTGTCCTGAGTGTTCATTGTTTCTCTTGCCTGAAGAAGACCTAAGAGGTCGAAACACGTCGTGTTTTGTCTTGTGATTCTTTTGTTCACGTTTAGCGGATGCGATATTAAAACTTTCAAAGATTTTGAAACTGTTGCCCTCCCTCTCCCCTAGCCCTCCCCCGCCCCCCCCCCCCCCCCCCCCTCCCCTTCATCTCTCCGTCCTCATCATCCTTGACACACATACACCACACCCGGTAACTTTTAAGTTTCGCTGAGCTGTAGGCCTACAAACTGAGGTTAAGTTGTATGAAAGCCGAAGTCACACTCCTCAATTAAGCTTACCCACGAAGCTCCCCCCCCCCCCCCCCCCCGCCCCACCCCCTCTTCCCCCTCCACTACTCTTCCCACCCTTCCACTTCACCCCTTGTGTCTGAAACTGATTGAATGAGATAAAATTTGGAAATCATTCTGTTCCGGCTGTCTTTTGTGCGTCAAAACGAAACTACATCTAATATACGTATTTCCAACCATGAAACCACGGCATCTGTGGTGAGACCTAGCCGAGATCACGAAGACGCCAGTGGAATTGTGTTGTGTATCAAGAAAACAAACAAACAAACTCAAAACGTTACTCAATTCTTCACCAAATTAACACAACGTGAATGCATAGCTCTGTTCCACATTGTGCAGAATGTAGTCATTTATCATCCCATTACACACACACACACACACACACACAGAGTAAACTGAAACGGTGGGCGGAGTTTTGTAATGGGGCCGGGTTATGCTGTGGCAGGTTACATAGTGGAACAGGCCCACAGCTCTCATCTCTCACTGTGCGCCTTTGGCCGTGTTTGTGTCGTGTAGTTCATATTTCATTTAAAAAAAAAAAAAAATAAAATAGTAAACCTTTGATGGTTTATATGGTCTTGTGTTAATATGGGTGGTTCTTTGGCTCTCTCATAGCCGACGTCATCGGTAATCACGTGACACGCTGTTGCCGGAAACGTGTGCTGTCAAAATGGAGCAGAGCGAAACATGGAGCACTGAGATGGCAAAGTTGCTGCTTGCGGCTGCTGCAGTGATTTTCTGAGATATTTTTCTGTCATTTTAGCAGCTGAAAAATAATGAATAACACTCCCATTATACGTGTAGTTAATGCGGTATTAATGTGAAGTTGTGTGTCGACATACTGTCGTCTGCTTCGTTTCAAGCGTGTGTTTGTTTTGCTGCTCAACAGCAGACTTTGAAAATGGCGACAGAGGGTGATGCTTGCCTGCAGTTGTCATTGACTGAGGCCAGTTCAGCCGATTCAGAATCTTCTCAGTTCAATGTTTTCACACCGCCAACATCTCCAAAGACGACAGCTTCAGGACCAAAACACAAACTGATTTCAGAGGCTGACATTCAAGTTTGTCGTCTAAACCATACGAGCACAATTGTCAGCAAGATCATGAATTCCAAGTACTTACGAAGATGGGAGACTCACAAAATCGTTTTGGATCATAGTGAAATTCGTTCAACCACGGTAAGTCGTACTTTTTAATTTGTTAGCAAATTATTGATTCAAGAAGGTGATAGACCATGTAATGGGCAGTTCACGGTCAGCCATTTCTGGAGTTTTGAGGAGTGGATACTTTGCAGTGGTGATCGTGACTGCGACAGTGCGAGCAAGAGGTTGCATACCGTGTGTGTGTGTGTGTGTGTGTGTACGTGCGTGCGTGCATGTGTGCGTGCGTGCGTGCGTGCGCGCGCGCGCGCGTGTTTGTGTGAAGAGAGAGATAGAGAGAGAGAGAGACTGTGGTTCATTTTCATTGATAATTAAAGAATAAAGTAAACTAAATTGCATCTCGTGTAAATATTGGATGCACATGTACTGTGACACTTTTATTACGTCCTGCAATCAAAGTTAATTTATGTGATTGCAGGGACAAGAAGAGTTATTTAGAAAGATTGATCTATTCAAACTATAGAAGTATTTTCTTTGGAGTCAGAAGATTTTAAAAGAAATATTTAATACAGGCAAAGACTCATTCCCCCATTCTTTCTGATCAGTGCTTCTGTAATGAAAAGGTCTACTTAAATTAGTACATAGAACGACAAAAGTAATCCATTTCCATTTACACTTTTACAGTATCACAGTGTCACTTTTGCTTATATAGGCCATCAGTTTAAATTGCTGATTTTCTTTATCCTGACACTCCTTTGATTCCCAATACCATCACAGTTTTATCCATTAAGTGATTATAAGTAGGTAATGTACTTCTAAAGGTTCTTGAATGCCTCTGTTTAAAGTATTATTTCAGCACAGAAAGTTCTTCTTTTTGTTGTTGTTTTTTTTTCTCTGTAGCTGAGAAGTGGGAAGGAATACAACACATCAAAGGGGTTATGAAGTATAGAATGCAAAAGAAAGAAAATGAGCTCAGCAGGAAAGTACTTAAAAGTAATATTGAGGATGTTGGTGGTTGGGGTGGCAGAGAGAGAGAGAGAGAGAGAGAGAGAGAGAGAGAGAGAATCAAGCTAGCCTCTGACTGAGAGAAAAGGAACAAATCTGTTGATGGAACACTGGGTGGCTGGCTGGTGGGTTTCACACATTGACTGATGGTGATCCTGCCCTGTGGAGAGTGCTGGGTGTGTATTGATTTTTTTCTTCCTCATTTCTAGAAATTGACAGATGGTGTCAGCTTGTTTGCACTGGCCGATGGCACAGCATCATTGACTCTTTTGTGTCAGCACTTTGCTGTGGATAGTTGATTACATCATACTACACCTGTCTATCCTGAAAGGTAGAAGCTTTTCCAGTAGACAGCTGGTTACACTGACATCAGATATTTTGCGTTTTTAGTCAGTTTTTTTTTTTTTTTTTTTTTGACACAGATTGATGTGTGATGAGATGCACTTTGTTTGCAAGTAAACCTAAATTCTACCCAATCTCTCTGAAATGAGGAGGGGAGTTGGGGTGGTGGCAGGAAGGATTGGGGTGGGGATGAGGGAGGAGAGGACTGAAGATGGTCCTTAGAGGCTCAAATGGGACAATCAGAGTTATCTAAAGTCCTTCAAGTTCCCTCTCAACTCTCTATAATATTAATCCACCTCTAACACAGGTCTACTCACCCCCTCATTTTCAACCACATTTTTGATACATGTGTGACATGATTATGAAATTGACATTGTCTCAGAAATTTTGATACCTATGTATAATTATTGCTAGGACTAGTAGTGAGTGAAATGATGTTATTAAGCAAATATTGTAACTAATTTCTTTCAAAATCAGACTGCTTCACATAGTTCCTGCCAAGCAGAGGTGCAGATGTAAATAACTGAAAAATGCATTTTATAAACTATTTCCTTCCTCATGAGTTGACCTGGTACTTAAAAAAAAAAAAAAAAATTAATCAAGTTAAGATTTTAGGTTTTGTGTGCATCACCAATCAATGAGTCATGAAATTGTAAATGGCTGGTTGGATTGACAACGACCAGTCAGGGGAAAATGATCTTTCATTTAGATAAGATGCATCAATATTTGTTTTCAGTTTTTACTTTCCCCTAAATTTTGCATTATTTTGATGAATTTCAATCCAGTAATCAAGCTTAATTTGATGTGGTTTTTTGATCGAGAGCAGATCAAAAGAGTAGACAGACACTACCTGATGGACTAGCTAGACCTGTGTCAAAATGAAATGTGAAAAAATGTTACTTTTTTTTTTTTTTTTTTTGTCAGTTGTGGATTTATGTGGAATTTTTTGTCTTTTTACTGTACTCACTAATCTTTCTACCATTGATCCGTCAAACTTAATGAAGTGGACTTAATATGTGACACATACACTACAATAAACATCATAATGATTATATACTTGTACAAGTTGTAGTTAATTTCCAAATAAAATTTTGGAATGTTTTAATAGTTTCTGATTCTGTTGTTTACTTTCTGTATGAAGGATGATGCGTAAGATGAGATGGCTGAAAAAAACAACAGGTTATTTTTAGTTGCCTTAAAACTGAATGTAAAGCCTGATACCAGTGATAAGGCACATTTGTGGTATGGATAGGATCTTCTGCTTTTAATTTGCTTGTGACATGATTGCCCTCCACTCTTCCCAGACACTACTGCCATCACCTTTTTTTTTTTCTTTTTCTCTTTCTTCCATTTCTAGTTGTGTGTTTTTTGTTTTTTTTCTGGTAATATAGCGTGTAACTATAAGTGATAACAGAAACTGAGCTTTGTTCTATTGCTGCTTTTTTACCATGTAACTGTAGGTGATCAATACAAACAGAGCTTTGTTCTATTGCTTTTGTTTTTTTTTTTACCATGTAACTGCAGGTGATCAACACAAACAGAGCTTTGTTCTAATGCTGTTTTTTTTACCATGTAACTGTAGGTGATCAACACAAACAGAGCTTTGTTCTAATGCTGTTTTTTTTACCATGTAACTGTCAGGTGATCAACACAAACAGAGCTTTGTTCTAATGCTTTTTTTTTTACCATGTAACTGTAGGTGATCAACACAAAAGAGCTTTGTTCTAATGCTGTTTTTTTTTTACCATGTAACTGTAGGTGATCAACACAAACAGAGCTTTGTTCTAATGCTTTTTTTTTTTTTTTACCATGTAACTGTAGGTGATCAACACAAACAGAGCTTTGTTCTAATGCTGTTTTTTTTTACCATGTAACTGCAGGTGATCAACACAAACAGAGCTTTGTTCTAATGCTGTTTTTCATTAACCCAATGTGTAACTGTAGGAGTGATCAGACTAACAAACCAGAGCATTTTTTACCATGTAACTGTAGGTGATCTTTACAAACAGAGCTTTGTTTTAATGCTGTTTTTTTTTTTTTTTTTTACCATGTAACTGTAGGTGATCAACACAAACTGAGCTTCATTCTAATGCTGTTTCTTTTTCTTTTATATTGTCACAATCACAGTCACTTATGACCAGTGTGATTTTGTGTGTGTGTGTGTGTGTGTGTGTGTGTGTGTGTGTGTGTGTGTGTGTGTGTGGTGTTGTTGTTGTTGTTGTAAGCGCTTAGAGCCCTAAATTATAGAGAATAGGCGCTATATAAATTAACATTATTATTATTATCATTAACAAAGAAATTGACATTGGTATTGCCTCTCACACCACTAGCTTGGATTTGATCTAATCAAGTAATCAGTATTACCCACCAAAAGCACAATATAGACACAAATACACACAGACATGCAGAGACACACACACAGACACACACAGAGACACACACACACACACACACACACACGCACACACATACACGCACACACATACACACACACACGCACACACATACGCACACACACACACATACACATACACACACAAACAGACACACACACACACACACACACACACACACACACACACACACACATCACAACACACACACACACACACACACGCACACACACATACGCACACACACACATACACACACAAAGACACACACATACACACACACACACACACACACACACACACACACACACACACACACACACACACACACACACACACATCACACACCACACACACACACACACACTCACACACACACACGCACACAGAGTTATAATTTAAAAACTCTTCAACACACAGTAGCAGGAAGAAGCTCTTGGGAAGCCAGACAGTAGAGGACCTTCAGCAAAGAAGCTCCAAGTGATGCAAATGTCGTTACCCTCCTTACACTCTGAGGGGGCTGCCACCTGATCATGACCACTTGATGTCCATCTGCTTTGGTATTTTATTTTATTCATTTACTCTTTTTTGTTAACCTGCTGCCTGAACTTGAACCCGCATCTCGCCATTGTGCCTTTTGGGGGATGTCTTTCCCAGTCAGCTGTTGAACATCTGATTAAGTTGGGGAATTTAAATCTTACAAGCTTTTATTTTGTTTCTTCTTGACCAGACCAAGCTGGAGCTCCCAGCTCTTTCTGCCAATGTGCCGTTGCTATAGCACTAGTATACTGCTGTGGTTGTCTTCTATATAGAGAGAGAGCTGTTTGTTGATACCACAAGCAGGTATGTTAAGGAATCACCTTGGTACAACCTTTGTGGCAAGGACTTCAGTTTGGACACCAGATTCCCTCAGTTGTGTGCTGGACAGAATTTAGTCACAGTCAGCAAACCCCAGTAGTGTTTGTAATTTTACTGTCGGTGTCATAAGAAAAAGTAAAAAACAATCCTTGCAGATCGTATCACATACTAAAGTTTCAGGTTTAGAACTTTCTTTTTGCTACTATTATCATGTTATGCCAAAAACTGGCTTTGACAAACAGTGTATAGCAATGCACAGACAATGAGATTCAAACTTATTCCACACAGAAAAGTAACAGGAAGTTTGTGATTTTGTTCATAACTTGAGAATAAATACAGGGCCATTGCATCTTTTTTGTTTTTGTTTGTTTTGGATTTGTTTAAACCCCATTCCCCCCCTTCCCTGCCCTCTCCCCTCCCCCCCCCAAAAAAAAAAAAAAAAAAAAAAAAGTTGTTGTTGGAGCAGATTGGGAAAGGGTGGTGTAGGGATGAGGGGAAGGGATGCAGGATGTGGGACTAAAAACAGTTTGGGAGATCGGAAGCTGTGTGAAATTATGTAATGATTTCTGAGAGCTATTGTCTCTATCTGACATTTTTTAATAATCTTCATAGTATTACAGTTTTCCAATGGTCTGAACAATCTATGTGATGTCACCTTCACCAGACCTTTATTTTCTTCCTTAGATTTCATTGGAAGCATCATGGTTTGTCAAGCTGCTAGGCTGGCACAGTGACAGAGAGCATCAGGGACTAGATTTTCCTCTGTTACTGAATAAACAGTCTCAATCTGGACTTTTTTGCTTTAATTGTTAAAAGTAGATGTGAACAAGAAAAAGATACACCCGAAGGTGCGGGTGGGACCCAGAGAGAAGTACTGTCCTCAACAAACCAGATGGGAGCAATCCTGCACTGCCCTTGGAAGCCTGGATTGTGTTCACATAGGGTGCAGGCATGCACAGGGCATACTATTGAGAGGTCAAGGGACATTATTGCTCCCTGTCAGATGCCATTGTGTAATGACTATTGGATGTGACATGACAGAACCTTCACAGGAGCATTCCCATAGGGTGTACCAGCCCATATGACTGCAAAGCCCATCGGTGAAAAACACCATGCTCTCTGAAGAGAATCCTGGGTCACAGACTTTCCTGCTATCAACAGGACTTTCCTGCGGTCAGTGGGTCTTTCCTCACCATCACTAGGCCCTTCCCCAGAGTTGGCCAAAGGGACGACAAGAAAAAGATACAACCAAAGGTGCGGGTGGGACCCAGAGAAGTGCTGTCCTCAGCTGCCAAACCAACCAGCTGGGAGCAGTCCTGCACCACCCTTGGAAGCCTAGGATTGCTCTTAATAAACAGAGAATTCAGAATGTGGAATTTTTTTTGTGTTGATTTTCAAAAGTAGATATGATGTTATGACCGCAGTGGAAAAAATGCCATATTGTAATTCTGCTTGTCATGACCAGCTTTTATGAATTTTTCTTAGACTTGATAATGAGAATAGAGTTGCTATACTCACATGAAGTTGTATTTTGACAGTTTGTACATTACTAGAGGTAACTATTAACATGAGCCATTGACATTCATAGGAAGTGTTTGAGGTCTCTCTCTAGGCATTTTGTATTCCAACGCTTTGGGTATATAATTTCACTAAATAAATTATTTACTGTTATCCCATTATAACATTGAAAAAAAAACTAGATTGCTGTTCCATTTGTGATTTTGGCTTGTGGTGCAAGTCCATTTTTTCCTTGTGAGCAGTGAAACAATCACTTGAATCAAGTGGTGTGTGAGTTAGAAATGGTTCACAGGAAATGTTTTTTCCTGTTTTATCACTTCCTGTTTCAAAGGTTTGACAACATGCTGTAGTGTATGCCTTAGATTAGAACAATGAAACATGCACTTATGCAAACTATGGCATGGGACTGATCTAGTAAAGTAGTGTTCACTGAAAAATTTTAGGTTCAAACAATGACACTTTAATCTGGTGTAAACACTGAGATATATTTTGTTAGACCCAATGAAAAATATGCATAATACTGTTGCTTGATGTTAGACCCAATGAAAACTATGCATAATGCTGTTGTTTGAAATTAAGCTTTTACAGTCAGTTTTATTGTTGTTTTATTATTAACAGTTCTATAATGTGAGCACATCTGAGTTTGATCACAGGGGGAAAAAGTTACTTACAGTTTCTGGTCACTCATTAAATAGGTTCAATGTCAACCAAAGTGTGTCAGCCTACACAACAGCCATAGTAGTTCTTGTAGGAGATGAGGGAGGTCGGGAGAACAAGAGGTTGGGAAGAGGGGGGAACAATGGTCAGCAAGGAGGTGGAGGGGAAGGATGGCGGCAAGTTATAATGACCGAGAGCACGAAATGTTAAAAACGTTAACTTATATGAGTTCAAAGACTTTATCAAGTCGTCGAGTTCAAAACTAATTCAACTTAACTTAGTAGACGTCATAAGTTCTTTGAACTCATATTATATTCAGAAAAAAAGATCATGCAATTTGCCTCCCACACATTTTCCCCCTTCTTATTCTACTCACAACTCCATTAAGTCGCTAAAGTTAAATATAATCTCTCTGTCAGTCTGTCACTGTGGGTTTCTTTCTGTCTCTGCACTCGAGTACATTTACACACACACACGCTCGCACACACGCATGCACGCATGCATATGCACACACACTCACTCGCACAGACAGACAGACAGACAGACAGACACACACACACACACACACACACACACACACACACACACACACACACACACACACAGGGTGACACGTACACATACACACAGATTGATGCACACAGAAATGTATGTGTGTGAACATCCACATATGTGCAGTTTCATTCACACTATCTCATGAATACTCATAGACAATTGGAATGTTCATAAAAGTGTATACATGTACATTGGTTAGTGATGTGTGTTGTAAAGGCCTAGAATGAACACTTCACCAAAGGAAGTAACAAAATGCATCAGATTACACAAAAACAACCTTTGTGCACATGGCATGGCAGCAAAAACAGAAATGGTAACAGTAGCAACAACACAGGTTTAGCGCCATGTGTTTGTAGTTTTGTGACGTGACAGCCGCTACATTGAACCCAAATGATGAACTGAGAGTTATGAAACTGTTATCAAATGTACAGAATGAAAGTTTCAAGATTAGTGCACTTATTTCCTTCAAAGGTCAGTGTGTAAAGCAGTTTATGTCGAAAGACTGGGTACTTTTGTCAAAAATAGATTTTTGTGTAGAAAGGCTAGGTGCTTTTGACAAATCAGAATTTTCTTAACAGAACCAATAACTTACAATCTTCCACCAAGGTTCCCACTGGCTGTTGTTGTTAAAGCAGTCATCTGACCTACAGACAGGAATTCTAAAGGGTGATCACTGAGCCCTTGAATTGTCTTCCTTACATTTAAACCATATAACTGACATTGAGAGTTTGCTTCTCTAAATCTGGTACATCACATGCTATCTGTGTTGCCATGAATGATTCATAGGTTCATTTATTCTGTAACCCCTTTGGGGTTATTGAGAATGTAAGCTTGAAATAATGAACAACAAAAACAACTCATGGTTAGTACACTTTGTGATGCTCAAACCTCAAGGTCAGAATGAGAAAATGAACAGAGAATGAACTGCACAATTTACACATTTAAACAACTTTACTCAGTTTTATGAATTTGCTTGAAAGAAAAATTACTGTACCGCCAAAGGAAAGAGGCAAACAAGTGACAAGACAAAACACAACGCCGTTCGACCTCTTTGGTCTTCTTCAGGCAGCCTCTTCATTTCACATGCACTTTATGCCCCGTTTTAGGAGATAAGTGATTGTTCGCTGCGTCATTTTCTTTGTCTTCAGTGTTGTTTGGCTTGCCTGAAAAAAGATGAAAGAGGTTGAAACGCATCGTGTTTTGTCTTGTAATTAGTTTATCATTTTCTAGGCAAACTGGAAAATTTGATCCTCATTAAAAATTCAAAGGACCTAACGGACGTAAGTCGTGATTCCACTGTGACCACAGTTTCACATGAATTTTTAGGTTTCCAAGGCTTTTATACAGTTGTATGCTATCTAATGAAATATGGACAAAGACATCTGTTTTAAACAAAATTAAAGTGTGAGGTAAGCTGTATCTGTGGGCAGTCTATATTGACTTATTGATCTGAACAAGGACCTATTGATTTTTTTTCGTAATGACTGGCAGAGTATGTTTGCTTCTTTAAAACCTTTTTTTTTTTTTTAAATCAAGTTTTATTCACTATCTTTTAATCAGAGTTTATATTTGGTTTTAAAAGCACATGATTTTCAAATGTTACAGAATGAAAACAAAAATTATAATTTTTTGTTTTTTATTTTATTTTTATTTTTCAGTTCTTCTACATTGAAAGAAAATTTCATATTTAATTTGTAATCATAGAGTAAGGGAAACTGGGGAGGGGTGGTGGTGGTGGTGGTAGGTGTGTGTGTGTGTGTGTGTGTGTGTGTGTGTGTGTGTGTGTGTGTGTGTTTTTCATCCTTTGTTATCATATGTGTGTGGCTATTGTAATTAAGAATTTGAATGCTTTCACTATGACTTTTGGTGGCCGATTTGGCAGTTTACTTTTTAGGATGAGTATTTAGATTTTCCTTCAGATTCAGCACACTACCCAACTTGTAAAATGTCACAAATGACCCCCAAAAGACTCTCTGTGACTTATGACGTAACAGCTTAGCAAAATAAAGGAAGTTATCAGATTTGCAGTTGTTTGCTCACTCAGGTATCTGTGGACAGAAGTAACTTGAGCTTGTCAAATGAAGTTTCCAAGTTTTCATGTTCCACTCATTGATCAAGAGAAAAAGGAAAGTGGACAGTGAAATATATTTGGACGTTTTTGTAGTTTTTCATTGGGAGTGGGGAATGGGGGTGGTTGAGTGATTTGCTCTGTGTGTGTGTGTGTGTGTGTGTGTTACGAGAAAATGGTTTTTGATTTATGAAGTTGTGAATCACTGGACTCTTGCATTTGACATATTCGCTATTAGAACAAACATACATACAACAGTAACAAAGTCTTTATTTCTCAGTGTATATTTACCTTTGAAGCAGCATGAATTATGAACATGGGAACTGTAATTCTGGTTACTTAATCACTCCAGCAAACTTAGTTAAGATAAGGATTGTTTTATGTATTTAAACAGTTCAGACCTTGTGATGATGTGTTGTTTCAGCCGATTGGATTCATGGAACAGTCCATCCCCTACTCCTCCATAGAGGATGTTCACATTGTCTCGCGATGGGACATTGGCAACAAGTTCTGCGTCAGAATCACTGTGTCAGATGGATCCATTCTTCTTCAAGTGAGTAGTGCGCAGAGTGCCTGTGACACACAGAGGATACTAAGAGCTGACTGTCATTTTCACCATTTCCAGGTTTATTTGTCATGTACATTCCATGGTTTTAGAAAGGATGGACTAAGACTGGACTCAGTACACCATCTTAAACTGTAATTATTTTTTTGTTTTGTGTGTGTGTTTTTGTATCCTAAGTGCCATTTCATTGAATACAAGTATTTAACCATTTTGCTTTTTTCAGACAGTCTGCAGTTGCGTTCATATCTTATTGATCGATTCTATATTACAAGATACAAGAATACTTTATTATCTCACTATTTAACCATTTTGGTTATTTCAGACAGTCTTCAGTAAGTGTTCATATCTTATTGATCGATTCTATATTACAAGATACAAGAATACTTCATTATCTCACTATTTAACCATTTTTGTTATTTCAGACAGTCTTCAGTAAGTGTTCATATCTTATTGATTGATTCTATATTACAAGATACAAGAATACTTTATTATCTCACTTCTGAGAAATTACAATCCTGCTCCTGACTAACAGTTAGTATACATTGGTGACATAAATAAACATAAAAAACCCCCAAAATCAGTTAGTTATAATATAAAACTTCTTACATATAGACAAGCACGTCAGACTTAAATTCACATAAAAAGGAGCATTGAAGTGTATGTACATAATAAATGATCAAACAATAGTAAAACACATTTGAATAAACAGCAATACTAATAATAGATTTTCAGTATTGTACAATGGTCACACTTGATTTAACAGAATATTAAAGTACATGAATAATAGTAAATAATAGCAAAACACATAAAAGTAGTTAGATCACACACACACACACGCACACGCACACGCACACTCACATGCATGCACACACACATACACACTCACATGCATGTGCATACGCACACTTGCACACACACATTAATAAATAAATGAATTAACATAAAAACAGTAGTAACAACCATACCTTAATCAAATTTTCATTATTGCACCAAACAAAATAAGGCAGTAAAGTGTATAATTATGGCAAAGAACAGCAAAACACATTTAGTAAACAACCATACCATAGTAAGTTCGCATGCACGCGTGCACGCACGCACACACATACACACACGCACTCACACACACTCACATACACACCCAATATACACACACATTTATTCAATCACACACATATTTGCATTGTTTCTAAATCCATGTGCTGAATGTACCAGTTGCTGTTAAAACAAAATCCGGGCACGTTATATGTCTTCTTTTCAGCTGAGTTCTTCTTTTCTTTCGTTTTTCTTTTTTTGCCGTTGGAAGTCATTTGAATGCCAATCCCTCGTGATTTTTTTCATACCAATAATATGAAAACTTGTTGAAAATGTGTATGAAATTGGCAAATCTTGGTTGTTTTTTTTTATTTCTTCTTTTTAAATGCAAAATGTGCTGTAGAGTGCTGTCTATTCTTTTTCTCATCTGCTATAGCATTTTCAACTTCTCACCACCCTAGTTCAATTTTTTTCCCCTTATTTTTTATCTCCAGGGAGTTGGCAAAGTGTCCTTATTTTGCGCTTGATATGTAGACTTAATGGTTTTAGGTTATCACCTTCAAACAGAATACAGCCGCTACGTGAACGTGATTAGCTCCTTGTAATGCATGGACGATGCTCATGCATACTTTTAAACTTTGAGTCTGGGTAATCAAGAGTGTTCTGTCAAAAAGGTATATCTTTAACTGCACCTTCACCGAGTGTGACAAGAAAGCCAAGTGAAAGTAATTAACTTCCATTCTCTCGTCTTGATCGATTCCCCCCCCCCCCCCCCCCCCCCCTCCCGACAATCTCATAATTCAATACAGAAAGCAGAAATCACATTGAAACAATTTCTCTTTGGTTCCAAATAACGTATTTGCGTTTATTGCTTGCATACGATCACAAACAAGTTGTTATCAAAGCGCTGGGCTGATTTTGTTTTTCGATTCCAGTTTAGATTGTTGACCCAGAGCCCAGGTTGTTTCCTCTTTCATTGTGTTTTGTTTTCCTGTTGTGTTTTTCTGTCTCTCTGCTCTCTGGTCATTCTTCATTTTCTGCCTAACTGATCTGTTTCCTTGATGGTTTCCATGTATCTGTGTTCTCTTGTCTCTGTCTGGTCTTGATGACCCGGCACTTCCTCTGTTGTGTTCTGGATTCAAGGGAAGGTGAACTGCCTGCTGGTAGCTGGAGCTGAGACACTAGTTTGTGTTTTCATTTATTTGCTTCTGTGCTGTGTTCATAGAATGTGAAGTGTGTGCGTGTGCTTGTGTGCGAGCATACATGCATGCTTGTGTGCATGTGTGTGTTTGTGTGTAATGTCTTGTGATCAGTTAAAGCTGCAGCTAATGAAATATTCCTTATATGGTCTAGTTCCTGGTTAAGTGAGTTGCTTGTTACATGTCACCTTTACGACGTGTGCCCAGGTCAACTGTGAATGAATGAGTTCTGAGAAAGCTTGCATATTTGAACTTATGTTCTTCAAAACAGTAGTAGAACCCAGCTGTAACAAGTCAGTATGAATGACTGAGCAGAAAACAGCAGATTTGTCACTGTGATCTGAACTGTTTAGCAGAAGTTCGTGAATTGTTTAAAATACAACTTCAAATTGTGCTGTACGATTCACCTATATATGTTGTGAAAAGAAGACTCTTTTGATCGAAAAGAAGTGCTGAGTAGAAAAAATCTAAACTCAAGAAAATAAATGGTAATAAATATGGAATAAAAAGTTGGGGTTTTTTTTGTGGATAGAATTGTGCTGCTAGTAATAGCCACACTTCTTGAAAGCTTAATGGAAGAGATTCACATATGATTTGCTGGTGGATGCTAGGTGCAATTCAGAATCAAGTAAAGCACATACACTATTCATTGTATATACTGTTACATATGTAAGAGCATTTAGGAGTATATGTATTTGCTGTATAAGTACTCTTGTTTGACGAAGGAAACTCCAAAAAGACAGCTTGTAACAGTTATCATGAAATTCAGTGAACATTTCTTTTTCTTTTTTTAACCTCTGCATTACTGCCATTCAGCACAGGGTTGAATAATGGAAGAAACATGTAAAATGATTTATATAACACTTTGAGATTGAATAGGCTGACAGTTTTTTTTTTAATTAATAATTAAGTTTGTTTGATTTTGTGCTGACGTTTTGCAGGCAAGCAATGCGTACCTCAGAGACCAGTGGCTGCACTCCATACAATGGAAGGTAGGCATCTGACTGTTTTCGTGCCATTGTTTTCTACCCCCCCCCCCCCCCCCCCTTCCCCACCTTTTTTTGTTCTCTAAAACTGCAGAATTAATGCTTTGTCTGATTTCAGAATGAGTTTTGAAATATTCTGGGAAATGGAGACGGCAAAATTATTTTGGTACTGCGTCCATACTGCTACCCAATCTGATGAGAGGTCATCTCAGAATCATACCTAAGAATGCTCCAGAATATTTTTTTCTTTTCAGAATTTTCAGTTTCAATATTCATTTCAGATCCCCTGAATTGGTACAACAAAACCATGGTTTTTAAATTTTATTCTAAAATGGAGATGTGGGTGGGTTTTTCTTTTAGTTTTTCTTTTTTGTTCGCATTGCCACTTCAGTGGCATTACCCCTGCATCGCCCATTGCAGCTCCCCATCCACAGCCACAGCCACAGCCACAGCCTTGTTTGTCTGCCACAGTCCTGGCACTGGTAAACCTCGTGGACCATTCTGTGTCAGTTTGTAATCAGACAACTCCCCATCCACAGCCACAGCCACAGCCTTGTTGTCTGCCACAGTCCTGGCACTGGTAAACCACGTGGAACATTCTGTGTCATTCTGTGTCAGTTTGTAATCAGACAACTCCCCATCCACAGCCACAGCCTTGTTTGTCTGCCACAGTCCTGGCACTGGTAAACCACATGGACCATTCTGTGTCAGTTTGTAATCAGACAACTCCCCATCCACAGCCACGCTTTTGTTTGTCTGCCACAGTCCTGCATGTAAACCACATGGACCATTCTGTGTCAGTTTGTAATCAGACAACTCCCATCCACAGCCACAGCTTGTTGTCTGCCACAGTCCTGGCACTGTAAACCACATGGACCATTCTGTGTCAGTTTGTAATCAGACAACTCCCATCCACAGCCACAGCCACAGCCTTGTTTGTCTGCCACAGTCCTGGCACTGGTAAACCACATTGACCATTCTGTGTCAGTTTGTAATCAGACAACTCCCCATCCACAGCCACAGCCACAGCCTTGTTGTCGGCTACAGTCCTGGCACTGGTAAACCACATGGACTATTCTGTGTCAGTTTGTAATCAGACAACTCCCCATCCACAGCCACAGCCACAGCCTTGTTTGTCGGCCACAGTCCTGGCACTGGTAAACCACGTGGACCATTCTGTGTCAGTTTGTAATCAGACAGCTCATGAGAGGAGACTTTGCACTGCTGCTGAGTCACTTTGGTGTGTTTAGTGGTGTCCGTTCAGATTCAGCGTATGCAGGACACAGCTTACTGATGAGTAAGTCTTATACCAACAACAATGACTGGGTAATTGTGGAGCTAGCACAAGTGAGCATGGCCCTGTTTAGGGCTGTGTCCATGATTTTTGATAATATATTGTAGATGGTCAGATGAGATATCGACCAAGATACTATATTGTAGATGGTCAGATGAGATATCGACCAAGATACTATATTGTAGATGGTCAGATGAGATATCGACCAAGATACTATATTGTAGATGGTCAGATGAGATATCGACCAAGATACTATATTGTAGATGGTCAGATGAGATATCGACCAAGATACTATATTGTAGATGGTCAGATGAGATATCGACCAAGTCAAAGGCATGCAGAGCAAGGAAGTTTTAGTCTCCTTATGCGCCTTCACCTTCTCTGTCCTCCTCCCTCCCCTCCCTGCCCATTTATCAGTCCCATTCCCATTCTCCCTTGTCCCTCCCCTCCCTGCCCATTTATCAGTCCCATTCCCATCCTCTTGTCCCTCCTCCCCACACTACCCCACCCCACATAATTGCATGCCCCACCCCCAACCCTTCAGCCCCCAAAGCTTACCCATGTACCCTATGGCTGACAAGTCAATGCAGCCACAAGAGCTCAACGAATATATACACACAGTCGTGTTTATATGTACATAGTTATGTGTACATACGTTTCAGCTAATATTGGTTGCATGCACTTGGTGAGGGAAGCATTTGTAGACAAACTAGGTACCTTCCATTTGAGGGAGGTTTCAGTGTTTGCTTTATTGCCTTCTGTAAACTGTATTTGGTGAGGGGTGGGTGGCACAGGCAACATAGCTTCAGGGATTGTGCCTTTCTTTCATTTGGGGTGCAAATATTACTTATATAGCATCTATTATTTACATCTCCTGGCCTGACTTAATTAGTATTCTTTTTGGATATAGAAAAAAACCATTGTTGACAGTTCTTGTGATCTTCAGTTTGCTTGTTTCATATGTTTGGGTGCCCAGATATTGTATTTTGCTCTTTTTGTTTCATTCGTTTTTTTGGCTCAGAAATTCTACATTAGCTATTTTGTTTTAATTTCCACCCACAGTCACCCCCCCTTTGAAACAGTGTCCTGATAACTGGGCTCACCCGATGATCTTGACATGCCAAGGCTGCTTGAGACTATTAAATTCTTGTGGGAAATAATATAGTGGGTACTTTGACCGTCTTTCTTTTTATTGCAGAAACACATCTACAGATATGAAAAACTTTTGAAAAGTGCCAGAAGGACTGAGGTGCTAGTCAAAGAAATCAAGGTAAGTTATTTTATTTTATTTTATTTTTTTTTACCCCTCTTTCAATTGGATGAGACTCGTGCAAAGTAGTACATACACAGTTTACATCTACATACACCTACCCACACTGTCATGAACATGTGCACACATTCCTGCATGCATACACACATGCCCGCACACACACGTGCCCGCGCACACACACGGATGTGTGTGCACATTCAAAACCATCTTAGTGGGTTCCTAAGATTTTCAGTTGTGGTGTGAAATAAGAGGAGAAAGGATGTCAGTTCAGGTGTGGTTGTTTCTAGCCCAGCTGACCACGGAGACCAGATGTCAGTCAGTCTGTTCAGGTGTTGTTTCTAGCCCAGGTGACCACGGAGACCAGATCAGTCAGTCAGTTCAGGTGTCGTCGTTTCTAGCACAGCTGACCATGGAGGCCAGATCAGGGCTGAAAGGAAGGTAACTATGGAAATATCTAGATCCGCTTTAAAATATCAAAACCAAAGTTCAAGGCAAGTTGAGATTTAACACTACAAGACTGATCTAAAACTTGTCACTGACAACATTTTGGTCTGATCAAATGGAAAATATCATCGATTTTGTAAAACTAAAATTATCACATGAGGTGGAACATTGGGAACAGGGTGATCCTGAAATGCTTTTGTCAGTTTTCTTGTACATCCCAGCGCTGCTTAAGAAGGTGTTTTGCCATAGCTGCCAATCCTCCCAAATTGGTCCTTGACGTAGAAATCATCATGGAAACAGGGAATTACATGAAAAAATCCAGAATTTTGACATTTTGTGTGAAAAGTGAGGTTTGGGGGGGGGGGGGGGGGGGGGGGGGGGGGGGGGGGGGGTGTGGAGTTTGAAAAGGGTTGATAAAGTATTGCAAGAATAAAGCTGAAATTGCTATATGTATCAAGGCATGGAAATTTTGCATTTTCTCTTTAAAACCCACATTTCTCAACTGAAACTTAAAAGGGTTAGGTAGCTGATCAAGGTCTAGGCTGCCCTTTCTCTCTCCTAATGTCACCACAAAATACAGGTACACCATGATAAAAATTATCATTAGAAGAATGTGCTTGGGCATAGGACTGCTGATCCATTGGGCATTGAAGCATGGATCAGTTGACAAGGAGCACTACAAAGATGGCTGACGTTGTACTCCTATCAGTATTGAAATTTGTTCTTTTTTTTTTTTTTAGATAAACAGTTTGTTCTTATTTCTCTGCATGTAGAATCCAAGCAAAGGGGATCAAGTGCGCTCTTGCATCCCGTTTTTGTTACGTATTCCTGTTAATTTTGTCTGTAGCAGTTTAAAAGAACTAGGGGCAGAAATGGAAAGGAATGATCAATGGGGGTGGTTATGTCTGGGAGCGAGTGTGGTGTCCCATCGGTACTCGTCAGTCCTGACAGGTGTCAAAAGCTTGTCACGTCTGTGGGCTGTGTAGTCGGTCATCACACTTCTGACTTACCTGGCAAGCGGCACTTGTCTTCTGGTCACTTCCAGCTTTTTCTTTTTCTGCAGTCTTGCCTTTGTCAGTGTCTGAATTATCTTAAATCTTACCTGCCTCAATTTTCTTTTTGTTTCTTTTAGAGTTTGATTCTGATCATTGTAGGAATAATCTTCTGCATCATCAGACTTGATAGTATTCAGTGAAGTACCTGTGGTGAAGTTTGGTCAGTTTCATTTACAAGTGGGTGCAGTTTCCTCCTGTTCTCACCCCCCTCCCTCCCACCAACCACCCACCCCCCAGTGAAAGGAAGTTGTACCAGTATCCAAAATAGTCCAAACACTTGTGAAGAACACATCTACTACTTGGTGCTACTTATGTAAGAGCATGAAGTCAGAATGTGAGGAAAAAATACTCAATATGCAATCCTAGAAAGATGTTAAATGCTGAGTGATTTGTCATAAGGTTTGTACTACGGAGCCTGCTAATCCTTTGAAAGATAAGAAGTGTAAACTAGGTGTGACCAGTATGTAATATGCACTGCACAATTTCTTCTCTCTAGCTTTTGGAGACAGACGAGAGAAAATCCTTGAGCTCTGCATAGATAAGAAAGAGTTTGTCAGTTTGTTTGCCCTTCATTCCTCTTGCCAGACATGTATTATGTATTGTTTGTTTTGAATATGAAATAGGAATGGCACTGTTTGGAAGTTTTTTGACTGTGGCGTTCCTGGCAGTCTGAACTTTGCGTCAGTGTTTATGACTACAAATAGAAAGAGGCACATACATGAACACTGCAGGAGAAACTACTCAGCATGTGGTGTGGTCGAAGATGAAAGTCATTTTCTGGACAGCTAGTCTAAATACAAACTGCTGCGACTGAAGCTAACGGAGCAGCTGTCGAAAGCTAGGCCAAACCCAAACGTAGAAAACCTGTGCCCAAGTGGAATGCTAGGCAATATTGACCTACAAATTCATATTGCAAAATACGTTCATGATTGTATGAATTTGAAAAGACAATAATGGCTCCTGCATGGGTCCAGATGGATTATGGACAGTCCATGAATGATTTCTCATAATGCCATGTTGTGTCTGTGGACATGTAGAAGGCTGAGACCCCAAAGGGTTCTTGTGACATGCAGAAGGCTGAGACCCCAAAGGGTTCTTGTGACATGCAGAAGGCTGAGACCCCAAAGGGTTCTTGTGACATGTAGAAGTCTGAGACCCCAAAGGGTTCTTGTGACATGCAGAAGGCTGAGACCCCAAAGGGTTCTTGTGACATGCAGAAGGCTGAGACCCCAAAGGGTTCTTGTGACATGTAGAAGTCTGAGACCCCAAAGGGTTCTTGTGACATGTAGAAGTCTGAGACCCCAAAGGGTTCTTGTGACATGTAGAAGGCTGAGACCCCAAAGGTTCTTGTGACATGTAGAAGTCTGTAGACCCCAAAGGGTTCTTGTGACATGTAGAAGTCTGAGTCTTGAGTCAGTGACAGAAAGAACGGAAGAGCAAAGAGAAGAAGGAATAGGATAGAGTAGGGTTGGAGGCAGTGCAGGTGACTCTGAATGACTGAAGTGGGAGCAACTCCCGCAAGATGGGTGTGTGTGTGTGTGTGTGTGTGTGTGTTGTTGTTGTTTTGTTTTACGTCTTTCCACATAACGTGATATTAGACGGGGAAAAAAAAAAAAAAAAAAAAAAAAAAAAAAATCGGGGCCGGGAAAAAGGTTAACACAACGAGTCAAAAGAATTAACTTATCTACATCCATAACACAAAAATAGAAAAACCACTTAATCAAAGATAAAAAAAAAAAAAAAAAAAAAAACAACCCAAAATACAAAAACATATAACTCTTCTGTCTCATCTCACCACTGACTATTATCTATTATAAGTATCTGTGTGTGTGTGTGTGTGTGTGTGTGTGTGTGTGTGTGTGTTGAAGAAAGTAATTGTAAACCCAGAAGTTGAAGAAGAGGGAGGAAGACTCCACCCTGGAAAGGTGACAACAGCAACCTTGTCCAGAACCTAGTGCCAGAATATCCAAGGCATCACCGTTACCTGCTGCCTGTCTAAAGACAAGAAGACATTCTGTAGTGACCTGTTAGTGGAACTGGAGTATAGCGTATGGTGTGCAAGAGTGTGTTAGTGTGTGTGTGTGTGTGTGTGTGTGTGTGTGCGTGAGTGCATGTGTGCATGCGTGTGTGTAAACCTGTCCAGATAAGAAAGCCAATTTGATACCTAACCGTGATGATGTAGTACTGAACTGTAGTGGTTCTGTTGCCATTATTTTTGTGTATCTGAAATTTACACGTGTGTTTTGTAAGTAGAGTATAAACTATATTACTTATTCTCAGTCATGTCAGAAGAGAAGCGAATGCATGACACCCCCGTTCCCAGAGTGAGTGCAGTGTGGGACGGATGCATAGTGTGCATATGCAGGCATGAGAGCAGAGATACACTTGGTTTGTTAAGCCTGACTTTGTCAGCAAATTTTGCTAAGCAGTTTCATGGCATTTTCCCCCAGCCAGGGGACTGCTTCACTGTACCACTGCATTCCAGCACTGGATTCTGTTGGAGCGTTAACTCTCTTGCAGTTGTGACAGGAGCAGCCAGAAGCTGCTTCATGCGCCGCTAGATTTCAAAGTGGGTGTACGTGGAAGCATATGTCTGGTACTTTTCTGTATGCTCTGACCGTGTGTTTTCACTCAGGGCGGTTGGGAAATCAGTGAGGGTACCTTTACTGGGTCCAGTAAGTTGTCAGCACTAGTTTTGGAGTTTTGTGATGTTTTCATTCATGGAAAGGGGGGAAAAAAAAACAAAAAACAGCCCACAACAACTCATGAATGAACTTGAATAAATTTCACGGTGGCGGCTTTTTGGTCTGAGACGGAGTTCAACAAAAATGATTGACTTCATGCAAGAGAAATCGGATCAGATACATGAGAATTGAAAAAAAAATATGAAAGAGAACAGGAGCCTGTCATCAGTAATACAAAGATATGAAGAAACAGAGGAAAGTGAATCCAATATTATATGCTCTTACCAGGATGCAAGCCACCTGGTGACCTGCAACATGGCAGATGTCTGTGACCAATTTTCTGCTGCGACTGGTTCAACATGCTTATGGCCAGATATTGCTACATGCTCTAATTTTTTTTTTCTTTTTCTGTTTATCTTTGTTTTTAATTTCTGTCACTTTGGTTGGTGTTTTGAACCTCCTGCTAATGAAACCATCTGGTAGAGTGGACAGAATCGAGTTATGAAGGGCACACCTGAGTCTGTGTGCCCTACAAGTGTTCTGTGGTGGCAGTTTTGCTCATACTGTGGTTTAGCTCATATTCTGTTCAAGCTGATGCTCATGTCATATTGGCTCTTGCCTCCATCTGACTCTAACAACATACAAGTGCATGGTGTAATCACAGATTTGCATGTCGTAATGTCATTGTCATTGTAAAATGTAACATACTTGGGTGACAGTTATGTGAAAGTCACAGGATCCTTCACATCTGTACAGACAAGATATTTAACAAGTTTTGATGTAGGGTGGTGTGAACTTAGCTACCAGATTTCATTGTCCTAGAAGTTCATTTAAATCTGTAGTACAATATTCTTTTTTTCTTTCTTTCTGTGTACGCGGGCTGATCTGCGGACACTGCCTGTATAGACAGGCAGTGGAGTTTTTTATCCTGCCATTAAGGCAGCCATACTCCATCTTCGGGGAAGGTGCATGCTATGTGTAACGTGTCATCCATACTAACGGCCAAACTGGCCTTCTCTTCCGAAAGTTGATGATGGGATTTTACGTGTGTGCAAGATGATGTACGTGCATTCACACACGGAGCCTCGGTTTATAGTCTAATTCGAAGGACTGTATGGGGAATGGAGTCAGAACCAATGTTAACTCCAAGGGAAAAATCCCCCTGTACTGAAATTCAAGTAGTACAACATGAATCATTCACACACATTTTGACAGCAAAAGTACAAAAGGAATATGAAATATAGAGGAAGTTTCACTTAGAAGAATGGGAATGCAAGAGGGTTAATGGAACTGGTTGGCAATGGAATCAGCCTTGATTGCAGTCATTCCATTAGTTCCAAATTTCGTCAGGGCCCAGTTCCCAAAGGGCTCATCACCAATAAGGCTTAGTGCCACGAGAGCCCCAGTTCATTTTCATATTGATGAAGTACATCAACTCATCTGATGAGCAAGAGAGATAGGAAGAGAAAGATACCGAAACAAACGTGATACCAGCTCTTGTTGTGAAGCGGTATCATCATGGACTCCCGGCTGGGAGGTCATGGGTTCAATTCCCGTCAGAGCCATTTATTTGTGCAGTTTTTCTGCCCAGACTGGCTCCTATCCAGAGTTGGGTTTGTTGTGGGCACAGCTGGGAAGACTGGGGTCTCACAGTCAAGTGTCATCCCTTCAGTGGCTGGTTCTCTGAGAGTGGTGTTCAAATTTCCTGACCATGACTGCAGGTGTCTGTATCTATCGGGCTTAGTTGATGCTATGATATATTGTGAGAGTAAGCATAGAATGATAGAATGAAGCATAGAAGAGGCAGAACAAAAAGGAGAAAAAAAAGAAAAAAGAAGGAAACAAAGAGTGATTAAGAGAAAGTAAGAAAGTTCAGCTGGGATTGGGGATGGGGGGTGGAGTGCAGAAGAAAGGGGGCAAGGGAGGGAGAGAAACAGAGACCGAGAGAGAGAGAGAGAGAGAGAGAGTGTCTTCACTGCTTTGACTCTGGTTGCTGTTCCCCCACCTCCTCTCTCTCTCTCTCTCTCTCTCTCTCTCTCTCTCTCTCTCACAATCTGTCATCTTGTCTTACTCAATCAGACTTTCTCTGTCTGTTTATCTGCGAGTTTCAGTTTGTGTGTCTGTCTGGCTGGCTGGCTGGCTGGCTGTCTCGCTCACTGAGTCACTCACTCACTCACGTCTTAGTCAGAAATGGACCAGATGTTATTCATTGTGCTGAATCTTAATGATGTTGGGTCCAGTTGAAATTGGGCCTGATGGTATTAGGCTGTAAAGGTACCTGGCCTTAATTCTTTTGCGATAGACACTGCGAAATATTTCACTTGCCGGTGGATGCCTTTCTTTTTTTTCTTTTCTTTTCACACCTCTTAATACAGGTGGAAAAGCCTATTGTTATTTGTCAGTGAAAAGGGTAAAACACAAACATTTCCAATCAG
The DNA here is from genome assembly GCA_033310375.1 of Conus canariensis. NCBI lineage: Eukaryota > Metazoa > Mollusca > Gastropoda > Neogastropoda > Conidae > Conus > Conus canariensis. Next base: position 64,133,847 of record CM065730.1, read on the forward strand.
TATGCTTTGAAATATGTTACAGGTGATACTAAAAAGCTGTTGTGACAAGAAAAGATAGCATGTTGACTGCCTGACACAAAAAACGTCTGACATTCCATGTTCTTAAGCTCTTGCCCTGAGAAGTATCATCAATGTTATTTAAAAAGGAAAGAGATCTTTAGTTAACTGACATCTAAAACTGAATATGAAACATTATTTCATCTATTAATTGGTAGTAGGATAAACGTGAGATTTGTTCCTAGACTGCTAGTCACCTACCCATGGCATGGCTGATGGGAACAGCGACCTTACCATCACCTATGCACAGCATGTTGCAAAACAGTTGACAGGATGACCTCATCTACCTAAGGTACAAGTCCTAAAGGTAGCTAGCCCTAATAGAACTTGGCCCTAATGGTAGTGGGCCTTACTAGTAGGGGGCCCTCAAGATAGTAGGTCACAACTGGATGACCCTGGCTGCCTAAGGATGGTTCAGAATCTCACTCAAAGAAATCTGCTGAGACAAGAAAACTGTCCTGTACTGTCCAGTCTTTTCCAGTCCATTCCGGTTCATTGTAGTCTAACCATCCCAGTCTTAACCAACCCTCTGCAGTCCGCTCTAATCCAGTCAGACCCATCCAGTCTAACGCAGTCCAGCCGAACCAGTCCAATCTGATGCAGTCCTGTTCATTCCAGTATCACCTTACAAAGGCAGTCTAAGTGAGTAAGTCTAACCCAGCCCTGCGCTGTCCAGTTCAGAATGCGGAGCAGCACGCCTGTATATATATATCTATATCTGTGTGACGGACCGTTTTTCGTCCGGTCACAAATTTTCATGTGTGACCGTGCTTACCGGAAGGTAGTTGTCCGGAAGCCGGTTGCAAAAGTTAGCTGACTGCTACTCACCGGCGCATTGCTATAAGCCGGGTGAGTTGCACCGGTTAGGCAGTCTCTGCAGTGATTCCGGCAATACAAGTCACAGAAGGCCGAAGAGGGACTCAGCCGTTTGCGAGTAGCAGTCAGGTATTTATCATTGAATGTTTATTTATCAACAAACTAAAACTGTATTCCCGTTTAGGAGCGACTGAAACTTCCTCAGCGCTCTTGTGAATGTTTTATTTAAAAAAGAAAGTATTGTTGTTCTGTTATCCTATGACTTGATAGGGTAACAAAACGAAATTGTTTCGGACAATGTGAATAGATGAAGTGTTAAAAAGAAGTGGTCTTCAGAAAAAAGGAAAAAGATTTTGTTTACTTTGTGACTTAACTGGCTATGAACTTAATGATGAAGAAAAAGTGTCTATTCTAATATGGTTTGCAAGAAGATGGAGAGCAAGAAGATGGAGAGTTTTGATGCTATGGATAATAAGCTCCCAGAGTGAGCGACATAGACTTTTGTTTTTCATTCTGATGTGTGATGTGTTTACATGGATATCAATATATGTGTTTTAAACAAAACTGTGGTGGAAATCTTCCCTCGCATATAGTGAAGCTGATGAACTGAAGTGAAGTGAACGTTCTTGTGTTACAACAAAAGAAATGAACATTTCCTGAATTAACGAAAGACATTTATAGTTTGAAAAAATAATCATCAATTGTGTATTGAAATTGTGTGTAATGAATTGTATTCATGGTTTATTGAAGAGGATCCAGATGGAAATCCTTTTCCCTAATTTGGAAGACTAGAGTCTGAAAGGTTTATATGGAAATCCTTTCCTGTGCAATGTTATGATTCCAGAAAAGGGAATGTTGTAGTGTAATGATTCCGGAAAAGGGAATGTTGTAGTGTAATGATTCCGGAAAAGGGAATGTTGTAATGTTATGATTCCGGAAAAAAAGAATATTGTAATGATGAACGAATATGCTGATGTATGGCTCAAGTTCTAGTGAGGTATAATGTGGCTAATGAATATGAAGATAGTTGTGATTGCAATGAATAGTGGCCATGATAATCAAGGTAGTTAATCAGTTGCCCCCAGGTTGATAGTGTTCCCTGGACTGACGGGGATTGGCTGCTACCGGGTTAGGGCCGGGGCCATAGCTGTGTTGACGTCCCATTCTCCACCTGTTTGCTGCTGGTGTTGAGAGGCCGGCCTGAGCGCCGACAATTGCCCTACCTGCCACTGCGCCCGTGACCGACCACTGTTGGGCCAGTGGGTTGGAGACGTCGCTGCTGGTGAGCCAGGACGTCGCCCCTTCTTTTGTGCCAGCGACCTGCGTCCGAGGCCGTCGCTGTGTGTGTGGTGTGTGTGCCACAGCTCTTGGTTGGTGTTGAGCCACAGGTGGTGTGTGTGCCACAGCTCTTGGTTGGTGTTGAGCCACAGCTCTTAGGTGTTTTAGCCACAGCTCGTGGGTGAGACTGTCACCGTGTTGCTGACAGAGACGCCACGAACGTGTTAGTTTTTCTTTCCCTCTTTCTTCATTGAGAACCACAGCTTGGAAGAGACTCTGTGTCAGACTTACCTCGTCACTGCCGTCGACGTCGTCATCAGCGCTGGACCCGGCAGTTGATAATTAAAATTGTATTAATTTGTTGTATATGTACACCTAATGGTGGGTGTACCAACCTATGTTTAATTGTGTGTGTGTTTGATGGCTCGGGCGGCATAAAAAAAAAGAGTTATTTTGTGGCCTGGCTGTCAGTGTTCGGATGAGTGGGTGTGTGTATGTGAATTAGAAAAAGTCGTGCAAGCATCCATAATTCTGAGTGAGAGTCAGACATTCAGACTTCCACACACACGCACTTCCATCCGTAACAATCTGTAAGTGACCAGTCTACACGCAGAGGAAACAGATAGGCACCATATGGGATCAGTTGGGGGTAAACAGAACATAATGAGTGGCCAGTGGCTTAAAAGGTTTTCAGTTACTGGTCCATTGCTCCAACTTGTTATGTCGTTGTTGTTTATCTGTAGGAGCACAATGTGACGTATGGCTTAGATGCATTATGGCTGTTTTGGTTTCTGTGGACGAGAGTGCTTTACATTGTTGTAATACATATAATGTACATCAGTGATTACCAGATGCCCTGCTGTATTGTCTTATCTTGTTCCTATAATTTGCTTCTATCTCTCAATTCTCTTCTCGCTTTCTCCTCTCTGTATCTCTCTTTGTCTCTTTCTCTCTGTCTGTCTCTTGTGTCCCTTCTCTCTCTCTCTCTCCCCCTCCCTCCTCCTCCCTCCTGTCTATTCCTGTTATGTGAGTGTTACAAGTTTACGACAGCATTATATGAAATGGATTCAGTTGCTAAGTAGTTGTGCTGCGTTTAAAGACATAATATTAAAAAATGATGTTACGTACAGAAATGGTCAAGTTTCAAAAGTTGGTTGTTTATTTCACAGTTTGGTTCACATCCTTGTGTCTCATGTAGATAGCTAAATTACATTTATATTCTATTTAGCTGTTATATTCTAATTGCAGACATGACCATTGATTGAACACCAAAGTAAATAAGTCACTATATGTGAAGACATCTTTCAAATGGTACTGGCTGTCTGGAGCTTACCTCGGTTGAAGCAGTCTGAAAATGGAAAGTAAGACTTAAATCCCAAGTTTCGTGTCAGAGTCTGGATGTCACATATATGGACACCGTTACTGACTGTTGATGTCATGTATATTTGTGATAATTAAGATTACTCATGAACTATTCATTTCTTTTGACAGGTTTGTCTTTGCCCTTTGGAAATTGTCGTTTTTATTTGTTGTTGTCTCTCTTTTTTGTGAGGGCATGCTAAAATCAAGCTGTCAGCTGTATATTTACTCTTACACATTTATATTCTCTCTCTGTCTGTCTGACTCTCTGTCTGTCTGTCTGTCTGTTCTGTCTCCCTCCCTCTTTCTCTTTCTCTCTCTCTCTCCCTCTCTCTCTCCCTCTCTCTCTCTCTCTCTCTCTCTCTCTCTCTCTCTCTCTCTCTCTCAAATGAGTGGAACAATGAGACTTTTTGGTTGTGTTACAGTACAGACATGCATTTAAGACATACCAGATTTATTTGGTTGTAATCAGTGAAAGTGTACACACTGCCAACAGTGGGTATCAGTCACCCATTCTGCAGTGGCTGTTGGACCATGTGGCCTTTGGACCATGTGGCCTTTGGACCATTGGCCTTTGGACCATGTGGCCTTTCTTATGTACTTTTTTGTTGTTGCATTTCAGTGTGACTTTTTTATTGATTTTTTTGGTACTTTTTTTTCTTTCTTTTTTTTTTTTTTTTTTAATAATAATCTGTGAACGATGAATGGAATTGGAAGTTCTTCCAGCACAGCCTGATCGTCTCCACCTTAATCTATAATATCAAAAATGTGGAGAGCGTGCTTTAGTTGATATGTCTTTGTCATTTGTTTGTATATATCTTTTTTTTTCTCTTGTTTTTGTTTCTTTGTTTTTCAGTGTGAATTTTTTGTTTGTTTTTTGGTTACCCCCATATTTGATTAACCCTGAAGAGCCCCTGTGTGGAGGGCTGGGCTATGATAATGGAAGTGTGAAATGGTCAGGTGGTAACAAATAAGGTGCGTTTTACGATGCCATGATACATAATACATGTGTGTGTCTGAGGGAGTGGGAGAGGGGTAAGAGAGCCAGGGTGGGGGCAAAGGTGGAGATGGGGGGTGGAGATTGGGGAGGAGGGAGGGGAGAACCCCATACTGCTGCCTTCCGTTGCTTAATGGCTTTATTGCCCAGTGCTGTAGGGCTGTTGGTTTGTAAGAGGGGCAGGATTGTTTTCACTGATTGTGGAAATGGAGGTTTTCATTTTGGTTGGATTAGCTGTGTTTGGCGTCCTCTTTCCCATTGTCTGCCCTTCTGAGCCTTCCTTTCGTTGGGCATTTCCACCCTTCAGCACAGCTTGATGCCTTACTCGCTCTCAGTGTTTGTTCCGGTCAACATTGTTGTGTTTTTCTGTCTGTCTGTCTGTCTCTGTCAGTCTCTGTCTGTCTGTCTCTTTCTCTCTCTATCTCTCTCTGCCTGTCACTATGTGTTTTTAAACTTTCATTGATTTTTCAGTTGGCTTAGTGTGTGTGTGTGTGTGTGTGTGTGTGTGTGTGTGTGTGTGTGTGTGTGTGCCAGTGGAAGAGAGAGAGAGAGAGAGAGAGAGAGAGAGAGGAGAGAGTACTGATCATGATATAAACGGAGATACAGTACATAAATGTAGGGGCGCACAAACATGCATATGCACCCATGCACACGCACACAAAGTGGATTATATGTAGTGGCCATGCTCAGCTGTCCAGCTACAAATATTTCTAATAAGATAATCCAAAAACCAGCCTGTATCTCGAGTTGAATAGTCACGGTATAGCTCTACCACACATGTATATAATTTCAATAAATAATATTTTAGGCAATCTGGTGATAGACTCTGTAATGGTGCCTCCTCCTGTCCGTGTCCTTTTCCCATCTTTTGCCTGATGTTTTAGCCCCCCCCCCCCCCTCACTCCCCCATTCTACCATCCAACCCCCCCCCCCCCCCACACACACACACACAGTACTCTCCATATTTTTGTTTTCAGGGAGTAGCTTGCCCACTGAATTTTTTTTAAAGGGAATTTATATTTCAGTATACACTGTCTAGAAGGTAGGTAAACCCAAACCTGCTTGTGCTGGTGTTGAAAAGTTTGATGACCTGATGTGAAAGCATTTCATCTTTGGGGCTTCATGGCCGATTTTGTATGTTCTGCTCTACACAGTTTTGAGAAATCAACTTGCCGTCTTAGTTTTTCTTGGAAAAAAAGAAAAAAGGGGAAAAAAAAAAAATCCTCCAGCCAAGCTGGTTTACGGCCATACCTCAGATTTTTTTTTCTTTTAATTTGTAAATTTGTGCCCTGGTAGATGGTCACACCGGTGATTCAGCTTTGTTTGATGTCAAAGCTTGTCATTTCTTGGAATTGACAGTGCTTGCTTTGCCAGCTTTGTTGCTTTTTGTTTTGTTTTTATAAGAGTGAATTACTTTGAAATAACTTTCTTCATTACTAATGATGCATGCAAAGAGTAGTCTGTTGTATTCAGCTCAGAAGAGAGCAAGGTTCAAACAGAATATTGACAATGTTGGTCGAGTTTCAAGACCTCGCTTCAGCCTGTCAGAATGGATGCATACAACATGGATGTAATGTGTGGACACAAGTACCACCAGACATTTTGTTGTATGTTTATACCCTCATTTTGAAATTTGAAAAAGTGTTTGCTTATCATGTCCAACTGTACTGAATGGAGAACATAGACACACAGAAACACACACACTCACAGACACACACACACACACACACACACACACACACACACACACACACACACTCCCCTCTCTCTCTTCACTCTCTCTCTCTCTCTCTCTTGCACACTCAGGTATGCACAGACTCTGGTACCATGAATGCCCACGACCCATTCATTATAAGATACATAAAGCAAAACTATGTAACGCTGTCAGGCAGCTTTGGAAAATGAGCTTCAAACCCATTTCAAAAGAAAAAAAAAAGAAGACAGGTTAATAAAATAACTCAGTAGTTTAAGGTAAATGTGGAAAAACAAGCTGTGATAAAATCATCGTAAGTTCTGTTGTGCTATTTGGGGAATGTGTGTGAATGAAGGCCATGGGGTGGTAAGGGCGTGCATTGTTCCCGCTGGTCAGGGAGTGGTGAATTCTGCCATGCAGTGTGGATGGGTCGCTTCGTGCTGATTGTGTGCCGATGTAATTATTGGCAAATACTGGAGAGGCAATGAAATTGGATTGGTGTTCTCTGTCAGTTCATCCTTGCTAGCTTGCATTGCTGGTGGCACTTTGAACTTTCTAGAGTTTTTGCACCAGGTATTGTTTACATCCGCTGAGAAAAGAATCCCAATAGTTGAGTGTTGACAGCATAAGAGAACAGACAAGAATATCAGCTGCTTGAGTATTGAACCAAAATGTCAGATGGAAATTTTCTGCTGTAGTTGTCAGAGTACACATTTTTGCTGATATTATTTGCTTGTTGCTTCACAGAAAGGTCAGAGTTGAAGGTAACAGTCACAAGACTTTTCACAGAAGATATCTAATCTGCTGAGATTTTCTTAATTGAAAGAAAAAGAAGAAATAGTATTGCATTCAGACATGCTATTGAAGTAATATTCTGGCTTCTCTTTTTAATCAGTAATATATGGTTTGACATTGGCACATTCGGCTACAGTTTAGAAATACTGCCATTAAAGGATACATTTTATGTAAAGTGAATTGGATGAGCTTAATATTGTTAATAAAGATGGGATGACTCAAAGGATACTTACATTCAATGTGTGGAGGGTGGGGGGGAATTGAATTCACAGAGGAGACGGCTCTGGTCCTGATACTGAATTCTGAGGGACATCATGCCCAAAAGTAAATGGGAAGGATGGGGAGGGGGAGGGGTGAGAGGCGTAAGTGGGAAAACACAGACAAACAAAACCAGGCGGTCATAATGAAATGTTTTGCTGCTACCCTATTTGAGGAGAAAAATTTGACCTGCAGTAACAGTGTCTGAAATACCGGCTGTCTGACCTCGAAATTGTGATTTGTCATCGCAGATTTGTCAGTGTGGGCTGTATCTGTGGATGAGCTGTACGATTTACATCATATTTATAGTCGGCTCACAATGATATGTAAAAGTTTGCCAGTGAAGTTCAAGCAGTCATAAAAAAAAAAGAAAAAAAAATCCCAGCTGAAATCTTTGTAGGGAGTATCACAATCAGACTATTGTCCAAACCCACAGAGTTGTTGAAATCTTTGTAGGGAGTCGTCATAATCAGACTGTTGTCCAAACCCACAGAGTTGTTGAAATCTTTGGAGGGAGTCATCATAATCAGACTGTTGTCCAAACCCACAGAGTTGTTGAAATCTTTGGAGGGAGTCATCATAATCAGACTGTTGTCCAAACCCACAGAGTTGTTGAAATCAGGCTGACAGAAGTCAGATGCTGAATTTTTTTTTCCTTTTTTTTTTTTTTTCTTAATGATTTGGTCTGAGGTAGAGTTGAGTCCATAAGTCTTGGAGGTCTGCACGAAGACTGTATGACATCGGAAGGTGGTGGTTGGAAGATGGAGTCATGCCTTGTATTCTCAGAAAGAGCTTAGCGCTACAGAGCCTCTGCAGCTGGTGGTTCTTTGGTTGATGCAGTCATTGGCTTCCTGAGGTGTACACAGAATTCGTAGTAGTGGGTAGTTTGTCAGAACTTTATACAGAGGTCACGGTAGCTGGTAGGTCTGAATGGATATTTTCTCCCAGGGTACTACGCTGTGTCCCACCTCTATTGAGCACTGGTCTGTTCCAAACTGGAGTATGACTGCACAGTTGAAGGCTCTCAGATATTCTGTTACTTGAAAATTTTAGGTTTTATTCATGAGTAAGAACTATCTTTGAGGATGATCTGAAGGTTTGCAATTGATTAAAAAAAAAAAAATCAGCATCAGGGGTTGTAACTCTGTCTTGGGGCAGTCTGCAAATCTTGTTTGTAGCCTATACTTGGAGGAGGGAAAATAAATACTCCTCTGCCAACTGTGGACTGAAAACTAACTTGAAATTGCTGTTTAAAGCTATTCACTGAACTGGAAAAGTGTGCTCATTTGTACCTTCAACCACCAGATTTGTTACCAGATTCTAAGAAAAGACCCACTACACCCCTCCTCTTGACACCTATATCCTTCTATTTAATGCAAAATGCAGTTCTTGAAGTTGTTTTAGAAGTCACACACACACACACACATACACACACACACACACACACACACACACACACACACACACACACACACACACACATGTGAATTGGATACATGTTTAGACAGCAATAATCCATCGTCACATCAGAGGTATTTTAGATGTTTTCGATAACCGTTGAATGCTTGTAAGAAGTACAGGACTGATAATGTTATTATTATATCAGTACATACATGCTTTGCACATTCTGCGTGGTAGTTTACCACCAACTGGTTTGAATGCATTTTGAGCTCAGGCTGTTTGAGGCTAGAGAATTTCTGTTCAGTTTGTACAAGTCAGAGGCCCTGGGTATAAATACATCAGAAGAGAGAGATAAAGAGATCTATAAGTCCAGCCAAGACATTGTTGTCATTACGAATGTCAAGAGTTCATGTATAATCTGAAAATAGTCCAGTGTAAGAAATATGATAGGGTATTTCTACTGCATGCTGATGGGAGAGAACTCTCAGTTGAAGCGCAGTGAAATGAGATATGGAGGGAGAGAGGAGAAACAATGAGGGAAGGAGACTGAAAGTGGAGGAAGGAGAAGGGGAGGTTGGTGGGAGAACGAGAGGAGGGGGGGGGGGGGTTGGAGAGAAAGAGAAGGTAGGGATGGTTAGGTGATAGTTAGTAAGAGAGTTTGATCTGGGTACATGTAGCGAGTGAATGAGAGAGAGGGTGGTTGGGGGGAAAGGGGACAATGCACAGTGTGTGTGTGTGTGTGTGTGTGTGTGTGTGGTGTGTGTAAGTGCGTAAGTGCATGTGCACACATGTGCACTAGGGTGTATTGTATATTTTTGTTTGAAATAAGACTGTTCACCATGAACGAGACAGAGGGGAAAGGGTAAAGGGGTGGGGGTGGGGCACAAGTACACACACACACACACACACACACACACACACACACACACACACACACATGCATGCATGCACACACACACACATGCACACACTTACACACACAGAGTTATTCTGAAAAGGAAAAATTGAATGTTTTATTTCAAAAGACCTTGGCCATAATTGAATGTGGAAATGCATAACCACTGACAGATTGGATAGCAAATTAAATGGTACTTGACTGATTAACAAGCATATACTGAGTTTAAATGATTTATAAACAAACAGTGTTAAACTGTGTAGTTATACCTTCATTTCTGTATGTTCGGAGTGAAATTAAATCTAGTCAGTCAGGGTTGAAAAGACAATATTTAGTATAAACTATTTTCTGATTTTTTTTTTTTTTTCAAGCTTTGACATACAAGCACATAAGATTTTTCACCCTCGGTGTCATTTGAACAAGGAGTACATATGAAATCACCTTCCTTACATTGTCAGTAAAGAAAATGGTGTTTTCAGCTATGATTCTGCCTGTTCTTCATTATTTCTGTTTGAGCTTCAGGTGGCGGCCAGTTTTCACTGTCAGGCAAAAAGGGATGATATGCTTCTGTTTACTCAAACATTATTGGGTATTCTGCTATTGTTTTCCATGTGTTAATGCTATTCCCGCCATTGACAGTCAATCAATGTATGTTAAAAAGAATAAAAATGAAAACCCAATTTTCAGCACCCTAGGTTGAGCTGTATCATGTTACCCAGTTGTTTTTATATAACATTCTTCCATCTTTTGTCACAACTTTTCCTCTCTTTGCTAATACATAGGGCATGTTATATGCTTAGTGAGGCTGTGTAGACAGTTGACTGTTCAGTGTGAATAGGTTTTAGTGAGGCTGTGTAGACAGTTGACTGTTCAGTGTGAATAGGTTTTAGTGAGGCTGTGTAGACAGTTGACTGTTCAGTGTGAATAGGTTTTATCCAGTGCTGGATGTACACGGCAGCCTAAGGAATTTGTCATAGAATGTGATTTGTTTCTCCATGTGCCCAAGATCATTTAGTGTTCAGATAGAAATACGGACAAACTTCTTGATAAGGGGAGACAGTTATGACAGTTGACAGATCCCACTTCCAGACTGCGTCTGACTGGCTCCATACTGTGTACTGTTGGTAGGATTTTTGTGTACAAAGAACTGCAGTGAAAGATCCGCCTGGTCAGATCATGCATTGTTCACAGGAAAACTGCTATTTACCTGCAAGGCTCTTTACTAGCGACATAAAACGTAATCACCTAGAAATATGTGGAAAGACGCATGTAGCAGATAGGTTTATCAAAGCTGACATTAAGTGTTATCACAATGTTTTGTTCCATCTTTATAGAAAGTTCTCAAGCTTTTCTACACAACCTTTGTAAAACACAGGTATGCTTCAGTTTTGGTCAGATTTACACGTGAATTTGACTGAAGATTTAAGGCTGATCTATGCAGGCAATTTTCCTGGAATTCAAGACATACTACAATTGTAGATACTAATTTTACTTGCAGCATCAAAGGCAACGAAGAACTTCCAGTTCAAAACAAACAGCTGTTTTTTTTTGCATGTTTTTTTTTTCTTGATAAGTGTAGCTCAACTATTGTCTTGTTTACTCAAACCTGTTCTTGAAGTCTGGGGTTGGGCATAATGCTATGTGTTTTATTTGCTATAATTATGACAAATCAGTAGTGTTCTTCTTTAACTGAGAGGCGATTGGTAATCATGCTATGTTCAGTTTGGTATGTGGCGGATCAGTAGTATTCTATAATTGTAAGAATTGGTTAGTTTCCTTTCTTATACAAAGAAGCAACTGTAGATTTGACCATGAATACCTTCAGCTGCAAAGCATGAATTCGAAAGAAAACTTAGAATGCATTTTTTTTTAACATTCAACAGCATTCTTCAGTAGGTCACCACGAGTGCCACCGTTGACCAGCTGTTTTCCGTTTTTCAGTTTCCTCATAGCCAGAGGAATTTCCTTTCTTAACACTGGTCAGTGCGATTTGAGTTTGAGTTGTATGATAGCCCAGCCAGCCACATCGGTCCCCTGTCACATCAGGGCCCCTGTCACATCGGTCCCCTGCCACATAGGTCCCCTGTCACATAGGTCCCCTGTCACATCGGTCCCCCTGTCACATAGTCCCCTGTCACATCGGTCCCCTGTCACATAGGTCCCCTGACACATAGGTCCCCTGTCACATAGGTCCCCTGTCTCATCGGTCCCCTGTCACATAGGTACATAGGTCCCCTGTCACATCGGTCCCCTGTCACATAGGTCCCCTGTCACATCGGTCCCCTGCCACATAGGTCCCCTGTCACATCGGTCCCCTGTCACATCGGTCCCCTGTCACATCGTCCCCTGTCACATAGGTACATAGGTCCCCTGTCACATTGGCCCCCTGCCACATAGGTACATAGGTCCCCAGTCACATAGGTCCCCTGTCACATCGGTCCCCTGCCACATAGGTACATCGGTCCCCAGTCACATAGGTCCCCTGTCACATAGGTACATAGGTCCCCTGTCACATCGGTCCCCTGTCACATAGGTACATAGGTCCCTTGTCACATAGTCTCCTGTCACATAGGTCCCCTGTCACATAGGTCCTCTGTCAATAGGTCCCTGTCAGGGCTGTCACTCATAAAGAAAAAGAAAAATGTCTGCCCTGAAAAATAAACAAACAATGAAGACAACTATTCACGGAAAGTACGTCAGTCACTAACAGAGAAACGTGACTATTGGCATCGTTAAAATGGAGAAGCCCAGCACCACAGACCAGACAGTAAGCCTTCTTTGCATCGGTTAAACAGCCAGTCTTCTTCTTCCTCCTTTGCCTCCCGTTAGATGAGCAGCCCGGTGTCCTCGATGAAGGCTGCCGTCCACCGCAGCTCCTCCAGGGTGCCGTACAGCTTGGCTTCCACTGCTGTCGGTGTTGGCCAGTACTTTCCCCTGGATGCTGCATATGTTGTACAGACTTGAAGGATGTGGTCGGTTGTCATTGGTCCCTCACCACAAAGGGCACTCTCCACTCTGTCCAATGCCAAATTTTGTGTGCATGTGGTGGAGCAGGTGATTGTGTCCAGTCCTCAGGCGGAAGATCTTGACCTGTTCCTGTCATTCCAGCAAATGGTATCTGTCTTCTGGGTTGTATTTGGGGTGAAGGAGGTGCCATTTTATTCCTTGCTGTGCCTTGATGATTGTCCTAATTTCATCGTATGACACCAGGCTGTTGGCCTGCTCCTTCTGTGCCCTGTCTTTTGCCAGAATGTCCGCTTTTTCGTTGCCTCTGATGCCACAGTGTGCTGGTACCCATTGTATCACCACTTTCTCCACTCTGGCACTCAGTGCAACAAGCACTGAACAGCCACTGACTAGTAGCCAGAGTAGAAGAAAAAAACTGGCATGTAAACTATAAGAAGATAGAGGTAGGTTCGTAGAACACAGTTATACAGGAAAACCCTGGATGACAATATACAAAGAAAAACAAAGAACAGAATAAAAAGGCAGAGTGAAAGAGAGTAACAGGAAAGAAGAAATCTTCAACACCAGATTCTCAGAAGACAGGTCACAAGTTCAGCTGAAATGGTGAGAAATTCCCCAGCATTTAAAATGTAAAAGCTCTTTCCAGAGCAAAGACAAATACAGACCATAGAGGAAGGGGAAAAAATCGTAGGAGCTATCAGTAAAGAGAGAGAGGGAGGGGAGAGGCAGAGAGAGAGGGAGGGAGGGAGAGAGAGAGGGAGGGAGGGAGAAGAGGGAGAGGAAGAGAGAGAGAGAGAGAGAGAGACACACACAACACAACACACACACACGGAGGGAGGGAGGGAGAGAAAAGAGGGAGGGGGAGAGAGAGAGAAAACAGGAAATTACAAGCACAGTGTTGGGAAGACAGGGAAGAGAACACACATGAGCAGGACAGGAGAAGATCCCAACAGCATCGAAAGACAGGGACACTGTGCAGAAAGATCCCAACAGCATCGAAAGACAGGGACACTGTGCAGAAAGATCCCAACAGCATCGAAAGACAGGGACACTGTGCAGAAAGATCCCAACAGCATCGAAAGACAGGGACACTGTGCAGAAAGATCCCAACAGCATCGAAAGACAGGGACACTGTGCAGAAAGATCCCAACAGCATCGAAAGACAGGGACACTGTGCAGAAAGATCCCAACAGCATCGAAAGACAGGGACACTGTGCAGAAAGATCCCAACAGCATCGAAAGACAGGGACAATGTGCAGAAAGATCCCAACAGCATCGAAAGACAGGGACAACTGTGCAGCAAAGATCCAACAGCATCAAGACAGGGACATTGCAGAAGATCCAACAGCATCAAAAGACAGGGACACTGTGCAGAAAGATTCCAACAGCATCAAAAGACAGGGACACTGTGCAGAAGATTCCAACAGCATCAAAAGACAGGGACACTGTGCAGGAAGATTCCAACAGCATCAAAAGACAGGGACACTGTGCAGAAAGATTCCAACAGCATCAAAAGACAGGGACACTGTGCAGAAAGATCCCAACAGCATCAAAAGACAGGGACACTGTGCAGAAAGATTCCAACAGCATCAAAAGACAGGGACACTGTGCAGAAAGATTCCAACAGCATCAAAAGACAGGGACACTGTGCAGAAAGATTCCAACAGCATCGAAAGACAGGGACACTGTGCAGAAAGATTCCAACAGCATCGAAAGACAGGGACACTGTGCAGAAAGATCCCAACAGCATCAAAAGACAGGGACACTGTGCAGAAAGATTCCAACAGCATCAAAAGACAGGGACACTGTGCAGAAAGATTCCAACAGCATCAAAAGACAGGGACACTGTGCAGAAAGATCCCAACAGCATCAAAAGACAGGGACACTGTGCAGAAAGATCCCAACAGCATCGAAAGACAGGGACACTGTGCAGAAAGATCCCAACAGCATCAAAAGACAGGGACACTGTGCAGAAAGATCCCAACAGCATCGAAAGACAGGGACACTGTGCAGGAAGATTCCAACAGCATCAAAAGACAGGGACACTGTGCAGAAAGATTCCAACAGCATCAAAAGACAGGGACACTGTGCAGGAAGATTCCAACAGCATCAAAAGACAGGGACACTGTGCAGAAAGATTCCAACAGCATCAAAAGACAGGGACACTGTGCAGAAAGATCCCAACAGCATCAAAAGACAGGGACACTGTGCAGAAAGATCCCAACAGCATCAAAAGACAGGGACACTGTGCAGAAAGATTCCAACAGCATCAAAAGACAGGGACACTGTGCAGGAAGATTCCAACAGCATCAAAAGACAGGGACACTGTGCAGGAAGATTCCAACAGCATCAAAAGACAGGGACACTGTGCAGAAAGATTCCAACAGCATCGAAAGACAGGGACACTGTGCAGAAAGATTCCAACAGCATCAAAAGACAGGGACACTGTGCAGAAAGATTCCAACAGCATCAAAAGACAGGGACACTGTGCAGGAAGATTCCAACAGCATCAAAAGACAGGGACACTGTGCAGAAAGATTCCAACAGCATCAAAAGACAGGGACACTGTGCAGGAAGATTCCAACAGCATCGAAAGACAGGGACACTGTGCAGAAAGATTCCAACAGCATCGAAAGACAGGGACACTGTGCAGAAAGATTCCAACAGCATCGAAAGACAGGGACACTGTGCAGAAAGATTCCAACAGCATCAAAAGACAGGGACACTGTGCAGAAAGATTCCAACAGCATCAAAAGACAGGGACACTGTGCAGGAAGATTCCAACAGCATCAAAAGACAGGGACACTGTGCAGAAAGATTCCAACAGCATGGAAAGACAGGGACACTGTGCAGAAAGATTCCAACAGCATCAAAAGACAGGGACACTGTGCAGAAAGATTCCAACAGCATCGAAAGACAGGGACACTGTGCAGAAAGATTCCAACAGCATCAAAAGACAGGGACACTGTGCAGGAAGATCCCAACAGCATCAAAAGACAGGGACACTGTGCAGGAAGATTCCAACAGCATCGAAAGACAGGGACACTGTGCAGAAAGATTCCAACAGCATCAAAAGACAGGGACACTGTGCAGAAAGATTCCAACAGCATCGAAAGACAGGGACACTGTGCAGAAAGATCCCAACAGCATCAAAAGACAGGGACACTGTGCAGAAAGATCCCAACAGCATCAAAAGACAGGGACAATGTGCAGAAAGATTCCAACAGCATCAAAAGACAGGGACACTGTGCAGAAAGATCCCAACAGCATCAAAAGACAGGGACACTGTGCAGGAAGATCCCAACAGCATCAAAAGACAGGGACAATGTGCAGAAAGATCCCAACAGCATCGAAAGACAGGGTATGGGCAGATGGGGAGAATAGGGAGAGGTGGTGGTGGTGGGGCTTGTGTAACTCATTAAGTGATTAAGAAGTGGACATTAAATAGATGATGTCATTGACAACTGGCTGTTTTGTTTTCAGGATAGGAACATTTTCTAGTGGTCTGGCTTGTTTGTGATAATGTGACATTTTTCTCTCTGTGTGGGTTTGGCAGCCCTGAAGAGACTGTGTGGTGGGCTGGGATGTCATGATTTAAACATGAACTGCTTCATGTCTTTTATGGCATCCAGAGCAGTTACTGGCATGCGGAACATGTCGGTTATAGTGTGAGGCTGTGTTTGTTTTGAACAGATCTTACGAATGATGTGACCAAACTCTTCGTGGTCATGCAGTGAGTTTGACAACTTATCAGTCATAATGTCATCTTAGTCGGACAACTTATCAATCATAATGTCATCTTAGTCGGACAACTTATCAATCATAATGTCATCTTAGTCGGACAACTTATCAATCATAATGTCATCTTAGTCGGACAACTTATCAATCATAATGTCATCTTAGTCGGACAACTTATCAATCATAACAACTTATCAATCATAATGTCATCTTAGTCGGACAACTTATAAATCATAATGTCATCTTAGTCGGACAACTTATCAATCATAATGTCATCTTAGTCTGACAACTCATCAATCATAATGTCATCTTAGTCGGACAACTTACCAATCATAATGTCATCTTAGTCGGACAACTCATCAATCATAATGTCATCTTAGTTGGACAACTCATCAATCATAATGTCATCTTAGTTGGACAACTTACCAATCATAATGTCATCTTAGTCGGACAACTTATCAATCATAATGTCATCTTAGTTGGACAACTTACCAATCATAATGTCATCTTAGCTGGACAACTTACCAATCATAATGTCATCTTAGTTGGACAACTTACCAATCATAATGTCATCGTAGTCGGACAACTTATCAATCATAATGTCATCATGGTCAGACAACTTACCAATCATAATGTCATCTTAGTTGGACAACTTATCAATCATAATGTCATCTTAGTTGGACAACTTATCAATCATAATGTCATCTTAGTCGGACAACTTATCAATCATAATGTCATCTTAGTCGGACAACTTATCAATCATAATGTCATCTTAGTTGGACAACTTATCAATCATATTGTCATCTTGGTCGGACAACTTATCAATCTTAAATGTCATCATAGTCAGACAGTTTATCAATCATACTGTCATTATTGTCAGAGAACTTATCGATCATACTGTCATTATTGTCAGAGAACTTATCAATCATACTGTCATTATTGTCAGAGAACGTATCAATCATACTGTCATTATTGTCAGAGAACTTATCAATCATACTGTCATTATAGTCAGGCAACTTCTCAATCACAATGTCACTATTTTCAGACAATTTATCAATCATAATGTGACTATTTTCAGACAATTTATCAATCATAATGTTCATATTTTCAGACAATTTATCAATCACAATGTCATTATAGTCAGGCAACGTCTCAATCACAATGTTTTTATAGTCGGACAGTTTCTCATCATACTGTCATTGTAGTCAGATAACTAATCAATCATAATATCATTATAGTCAGACAACTTATCAATCATAATGTCACTATTTTCAGACAACTTATCAATCATTATGTCATTATGGCCAGACAACTTATCAATCATAATGTCACTATTTTCAGACAACTTATCAATCATTATGTCATTATAGTCAGACAACTTATCAATAAGGAATGTCGTTACAGTCAGACAACTTATCAATCATTATGTCATTATAGTCGGACAACTTATCAATCACAATGTCATTATAGTCAGACAACTTATCAATCATTATGTCATTATAGTCAGACAACTTATCAGTAAGGAATGTCGTTACAGTCAGACAACTCATCAATCACAATGTCATTATAGTCAGACAACTTATCAATAAGGAATGTCGTTACAGTCAGACAACTTATCAATCACAATGTCATTATAGTCGGACAACTTATCAGTCACAATGTCATTACAGTCAAACAACTTATCAATCATTATGTCATTATAGTCAGACAACTTATCAATAAGGAATGTCGTTACAGTCAGACAACTTATCAATCATTATGTCATTATAGTCAGACAACTTATCAATAAGGAATGTCGTTACAGTCAGACAACTTAAAAATCATTATGTCATTATAGTCGGACAACTTATCAATCACAATGTCATTATAGTCAGACAACTTATCAATCACAATGTCATTATAGTCAGACAACTTATCAATCATTATGTCATTATAGTCAGACAACTTCTCAATCACAATGTCATTATAGTCAGACAATGTCTCAATCACAATGTCATTATAGTCAGACAACGTCTCAATCACAATGTCATTATAGTCAGACAACGTATCAGTCATAATGTCATTATAGTCAGACAACGTATCAATCATAATGTCATTATAGTCAGACAACGTATCAGTCATAATGTCATTATAGTCAGACAACGTATCAGTCATAATGTCATTATAGTCAGACAACGTCTCAATCACAATGTCATTATAGTCAGACAACGTCTCAATCACAATGTCATTATAGTCAGACAACGTATCAGTCATAATGTCATGATATCAGACAATGTATCAGTCATAATGTCATTATAGTCAGACAACGTCTCAATCACAATGTCATTATAGTCAGACAATGTATCAGTCATAATGTCATTATAGTCAGACAACGTCTCAATCACAATGTCATTATAGTCAGACAACGTCTCAATCACAATGTCATTATAGTCAGACAACGTATCAGTCATAATGTCATGATATCAGACAATGTATCAGTCATAATGTCATTATAGTCAGACAACGTCTCAATCACAATGTCATTATAGTCAGACAACGTATCAGTCACAATGTCATTATAGTCAGACAACGTATCAGTCACAATGGCATTATAGTCAGACAACGTATCAGTCACAATGTCATTATAGTCAGACAACGTATCAGTCACAATGTCATTATAGTCAGACAACGTATCAGTCATAATGCCATTATAGTCGGACAACGTATCAGTCACAATGTCATTATAGTCCTCTTTTATGTGTTGGTGATTCTGTTTGTGTTAAGAAAGGCAGAAAATACACCTATCATTCGTTTTTAAAGTACATCTATAATTTGTAATGAGCTATGCTTTGTTCTTGTTGTTATGACCTTCATTATTAAACTTTCTTCCTGCTTGTTGAATATTTGACTGCTGTCTGCTCTGGCGTGTTCACTTAGCAGCATCTTTTTACAATCAACTGTCAAAACAATGA
>CM065730.1:64163051-64173051 GCA_033310375.1 Conus canariensis
TTACCTACATGATTGGTTGGGAAGCTCTGATGTTTCCTGATTTTCGTTTTCCGTTAAAAGTATAATAACTGGGGGGAAAAATTGCGGTATTTTCTGTATGATTTAATCCCTCTTGCCTCCTTTATTTTCTGGTGTTACTGTTAGGAATGATGACACATTTTTGAACATATCTTTGTTTATTTAATGATTTCATTATTATTTAACTTTGTAGTTTGTTGTTTTTTTTACAATGTACATATCCAAATGTCTAGAGAGAGAGAGAGAGAGAGAGGAGTGTGTGTGTGTGTGTACGTGCTTGTCTGCATCTGTGCTTCAGAGCTCTAAAGACATTTTTTTTACCATTCATACTGCATTAATATGCATACATGTGAGTTCATGTACATTATATTTGCTTGCAATTGATGGGAACATACTCTGTGTGTGTGTTTGTGTGAGCATGCGCTCACACACGCGCACGGTGTGTGTGTGTATGTGTGTGTGTGTGTGTGTGTGTGTGTGTGTGTGTGTGCGTGCTTGCGTGTGTGCGCGCATGCGTGCGGTGCACGCATCTTTGTGTGTGTGTGTGTGCGTGCGTGTGTGTGTGTGTGTGTGTGTGTGTGTGTGTGTGTGTGTGTGTGTGTGTGTGTGTGTGTTTTGTGTAACCCAGCACTGCAAAACCTGCCCTCGCTCCAGCCTCGTGATGGATCTATTCACACCAGTTGTTCAGCGAATTCTGAAACACAATATGGTGAGTTATGTATCAGATTTCTCAGATTTACATGCGTAAATCCGTGTACATGTTAGGACGATCTAACTGTGCACTGGCTGTCCACTCAGTACCACATTCATGTTCAAACTCCGGTTTTTCGCCTCCACAGAAGCTTCATCAAGGACTACATGAACACAAACATGCATTAATTCAACCATGACAAAGGAATAATGTGGACCATATGTATTTGGATGCATTTAGGTGTACGAATGTGCATAGGTGTGGAACACTTTGTCTCAGTGTGCATTTCAGCCAGTGACCTTCATATACATACTTCTGGGATGTAGGGTGTGTATAGTTAGTATGGGTAAAAACTGTTTTATTATGTTTTGTAATTTGTTCTAGTTGTTTTACATTTGAAAGAAACCTTGTTCTTTTTTGTTACAACATTTGTTATGTTGTTAATTATTTTGCAGGTTTTTGGTATGCAAGTTGATTATAATGGTTTGTCTTCCCCAGGATTTTTGCGAGTATATTGTTTTGAAAATTTTTTTGCAGGATTTTAGCAAGCACATCTGTGTATGATATTCTGGATGATCTCTCCACCCCCCTCCCCCCTTCCCTTCACCTCTTCCCCCATTCCCTACCCCATCCCTCAGCTCTGGGGATTTTTGGATTTTAACATATAGGGATGTCTTTTCCCCTGCAGGATTTTGGCAAGTACCCCAGGATGAGAACCTTTATACAGGAGTACTTGCAGGCTCTCAACTGCCAGAACGACGGGAAGAGAGTGGTGCAGAATTTTATAGAGAGGTATGACTGCAGACAAGTGGGGATGGAATAAATTGAAAAAAAAAAGAAAAGAAAAAAAGACTGACTTCTGTACACATACAAACCAATTTACACTGCCTCCCAGAAACTGAGAGAATAACACACACATGCAGGCACAAGCTTAGACTTGCGAGCAGTGAACATCCATGTGCATCCCAAATGTGACATGAAACGTGGCATGCAACACTTCCTTTCAAGGTCATTTACATGCTTGTCTTTGTGTGTGTGTGTGAGTGAGAGTATATGATGAGTGTGTATTGTGTGTGTGAATCTATGATTGTGCGTGTATGTGTGTGTGTGTGTGTGTGTGTGTGTGTGTGTGTGTGTGAAAATACTGAAGTACTTTAAGATATTTCTGAATACAAATGTGTTTCAGTGCTTTTATTTTATTCTAATTTTTGACTAAAAAAAAAAAAAAAAAAAAAAACCCTTCCCACTGGTGTGGCATCTATTTTTCTTCAGAGACCTGCCTCAGATTGCTGACAAGCAGTAACCCCAGATCTCCAGACAAACATCTCTTGCAGTTTATTTTTACCCAGCGGATGGTGGAGGAGAGGGCATTGAACTCGGCCAAGATGAAAATATGGAGCCTGTTCGCCATTGGACAGACTCTTAGAGTATTGATCAGAAAGGTTTCTCACAGCTTCAGCCTGATCGTGCTGTTGAAAATCGCAGATCCTGAAACCATGCTCGGTCACGATCTTTCACACACAGTGCAAATAGCTGTGCCGTTTTTTTTTTTATATTGGTTACTGATTAGTTCTGTCATTTTTTATTATCATCATCTTTATCATTATTACTGTGTCATGTGACACCAGTTGTTATCACTCCACTTATTCCCATATCAAGAAATTTGTCGATGTTAAAGTCTTCTGCCTGTCAGAATAGTACGGGAAGCGTCACTGGTGCAGTGCTGTATATATATATATATATATATATATATATATATAAAAGAGTATAGCTGTTAAGCCTAAAACAGTTTTTAGACTCCTTTTAATTCTTTGATTTTTAACATATATATATACACCCATTTGACTTAAGTTTTGTCTCTAATGCGACATGTAGGCAACAAGCAGATTATTTTTTAAGCATCAAATGAACTTATGATAAGCATCAGATTAACTTACATTAATAATATAACAGTGGGATTCTGTCCAAATCTTCAGATTAACTTACATTAATAATATAACAGTGGGATTCTGTCCAAATCTTTTTTTTAATTTAAAAACAGCCTCCAGATATAAGTTGCACCGGATTTTGTATTGAAATTATGTGGTTTGCTGTACCTGTGTCTGTCTGTGTGTTGTTAATATTTTTAATTTACCATTATGGTCTCTCATTTTGGTTGGAAAACCCCTCCCCAAAAAAACCCCAAATACTTTGAACTGATCGATGCCATTGATGCCAACTTTCCACTTGTGAATCATCTCACAGACTGCGAACTTTGATATTTCATGTTTTATACTTATGATGTAGAGTGGAAAGGGTCACAGACAGGATCGAGTACATGTTTAACACCGTTGGTATGGAGTGGATTGAGTCACAGGGTAGTGTTTCATGTTTCATACTGCTGATATAGAGTAGGTCAGAGGATAGTGTTTCATGTTTTCATACTGCTGATACAGAGTAGGTCATAGCATAGTGATTAATGTTTCATACTGTTGATATAGAGTAGGTCAGAGGATAGTGCTTCATGTTTTGGACTGTTGATATAGAGTAGGTCAGAGGATAGTGATTCATGTTTCATACTGCTGATATAGAGTAGGTCAGAGGATAGTGCTTCATGTTTAATACTGCTGATATAGAGTAGGTCAGAGGATAGTGATTCATGTTTCATGCTGTTGATATAGAATAGGTCAGAGGATAGTGATTCATGTTTTGGACTGTTGGTATAGAGTAGGTCAGAGGATAGTGTTTCATACTGCTGATATAGAGTAGGTCAGAGGATAGTGATTCATATTTCATACTGTTGATATAGAGTAGGTCAGAGGATAGTGTTTCATGTTTCATACTGTTGATATAGAGTAGGTCACAGGATAGTGATTCATATTTCATACTGCTGATATAGAGTAGGTCAGAGGATACTGTTGATATAGAGTAGGTCAGAGGATAGTGTTTCATGTTTCATACTGTTGATATAGAGTAGGTCAGAGGATAGTGATTCATGTTTCATACTGCTGATATAGAGTAGGTCACAGGTAGTGATTCATATTTCATACTGCTGATAGAGAGTAGGTCAGAAGATAGTGATTCATGTTTCATACTGCTGATATAGAGTTAGAGGATAGTGATTCATGTTTCATACTGCTGATATAGAGTAGGTCACAGGATAGTGATTCATATTTCATACTGCTGATAGAGAGTAGGTCAGAAGATAGTGATTCATGTTTCATACAGCTGATATAGAGTAGGTCACAGGATAGTGATTCATATTTCATACTGCTGATATAGAGTAGGTCAGAGGATAGTGATTCATATTTCATACTGCTGATATAGAGTAGGTCAGAGGATAGTGATTCATATTTCATACTGCTGATATAGAGTAGGTCAGAGGATAGTGATTCATATTTCATACTGCTGATATAGAGTAGGTCAGAGGATACTGTTGATATAGAGTAGGTCAGAGGATAGTGCTTCATGTTTCATACTGTTGATATAGAGTAGGTCAGAGGATAGTGATTCATGTTTCATACTGCTGATATAGAGTAGGTCAGAGGATACTGTTGATATAGAATAGGTCACAGGATAGTGCTTCATGTTTCATACTGTTGATTTAGAGTAGGTCAGAGGATAGTGATTCATGTTTCATACTGCTGATATAGAGTAGGTCACAGGATAGTGATTCATGTTTCATACTGCTGATAGAGAGTAGGTCAGAGAATAGTGATTCATGTTGATACTGTTGATATAGATTGGAGTTGGTCACAGGATAGCGCTACATGTTTTATACAGTTGATATAGATTGGAGTCGGTCACAGGATAGCGCTACATGTTTTATACAGTTGATATAGAGTGGAGTCGGTCACAGGATAGCGCTACATGTTTTATACAGTTGATATAGAGTGGAGTCGGTCACAGGATAGCGCTTCATGTTATGCTGTCGGTATGGAGTGGGACAAAGGATAACAGCTCATGATTTATTCTGATAATGGGGAGTTCAGTGGGTCTCAAGAAGGTGTTTATACTGTTGGTGAAGAGTTAAGTCACAAGATAGAACTGAATGTTTTATTCTGTCGACACAGAGTGGGTCACAAGATAATGTTTCTTGTTTTATACTGTTGATTTGGAGTTGATCACATGATAGTGAGTCATGTTTTGTTCATTGATGGAGAGTGGATCACTTGATACTGATTCATGCTTTATTCTATTGATGTAGAGTGCATCACATGATAATGCTTTGTGTGTGCATCTTCTCGTATGCTTGAGATTCCATTAAATGCATATTTACATGAATACCCGTTCATTAATATGCAGAGCTAAACACACAGATGCTCAAAGATTCTGACTCTTACACATGCACACAGAAAGACAAAGGCACACACGCATGCACACATGCGCATGCATGCATGCATGCACATGCACGCACGCATGCACATGCACGCACGCACGTGGGCACACACACACACGCGCGCACACACATGCACGCACGCACCACACACACACACACACACACACACACACACACACACACACACACACACACACACTCACTCATACACATACACACACACACTCATACACATACACGCACACACACACACACACACACACACACACACACACACACACACACTCTTGCACACACACACACTCACACACACACACACACACACACACACACACACACACACACACACACACACGCGCAGAGATTTGAAGAAAACACAATGATTAATAAACACACAAACACACAGATGTAGACATATTGCAGTCGTGTTTGCGAAACAAAATTCAGCCAAAAGTGCCATCAGGCAATCTAAGCTGCTCCAGCAGACATTCATGTCAGGTCAAGTGAGCCCTCGGTTTGAAGGGTCTTTCTTATGGAGATGGAAGGTTCAAATACAGAGGCGTATCAGAGTATGACTGAGCTATTTCGTAATAGTTCTTGCGCAATTTTGCTGGCACAGAATTGTCCCAGCAATTTTTTTGTTGTTCTTGGCTACCAAAATCAAGCTTTCGCTACATCATGCATGTGGAATTTTCACAATTTTGCAGGTCATTTACCGGTACTTCAACTCTAACATTCTAATTGTGATGGAAGCTCCAAAGTTTCCCAGAATTATATTAGCTACTTAGGAAACTTTGTAGATGCAGTATGTATGGAATTTTGTTTTTTGATGCAGCAGCCCTAAGGCTTGAAAGTTAGATGGAAAACTACTGGGTGAAACACAAAGACCTAATAAACAGTTATGGGATGATATTTGCTTGGTATTAGTTGTAAACAGGGGTCATTAAAAGCGGGACACTGCAAAACAAAATGAACTTCTTCATCAGTTGATTCTTTACAAAAGGTACAGAGCTGCTCATCGTAACATTTATTTTTGTAGCGATTAGCATGTACCTCAAGTTCACAAATTCCAAATCTAAATCTAGTACAAGCAAATGATAGGTGCCTGTTCGTATTTAACTAAAGGTATTTTTCACTAGATGTGAAGGGAAAAAAAATTGCGCCGAATTTGAGAAGATAAGTGATTGCTTGTTCTTCATATTCATTGTCCTGAATGTTGTTTATCTTGCCTGAAGAAGACCTAAGAGGTCGAAACGCGTCGTGTTTTGTATTTGTTTGTTCCTGTTGTTTGGCGGACTCTCTAATAAGTTTTTCAAAATTTGTTTCAATTTCTGCCTGCTGTCGCCTCACTTTGAAACTAAATGTGAGGAGCTATAAACTTTGTATGCACCAAATCACACCACTAGGTAGAATGTGACTTGAGGGAGGGGAGAGAGGGGGGGGGAGGAAGTTTAGGTCAAGTGCCTGGCATTGCGATGGAGTGCCGAAGTTGGGAACATGGAGTCAGTGAGGGCAGCATCTAGAGAGGCCCATGGAAGGGAGGAAGATCTCCACATCTGTGACCATAAACTGAAACACTCGTAGAGCATTCCACTGAAATCATGCAGGCGATTTTGCATGCTAAAAGTTCTAGACAGTCACAGTGCTAGTCTCTGTGCTGTTTGTCTAGATGCTTACTGAGATCAGCATGCGCTGCAGAACTTGGCAGTTGTGCTCATGGTGTGGCAACGTGTTTAGCCAGTGGTGTGGACATCTGTGACAGACTGTGTTCATCATTGTTCGTTTTACTGTCAGATAAAACTCTCAGAGCCCTAGGCGGCAATCAGTGGATGTGTGTGAGGAACCAAGGCGGCAATCACTGGATGTGTGTGAGGAACCCAAGGCAGCAACCCATCAGTGGATGTGTGTGAGGAACCCAAGGCAGCAATCAGTGGATGTGTGTGAGGAACCCAAGGCGGCAATCAGTGTGATGTGTGTGAGGAACCCAAGGCAGCAATCAGTGGATGTGTGTGAGGACCATAGACAGAGGGCCATTGGAGGATCATCATAAACAGAGCATCATAGTGGACAATGGATCCCCACAACATAGGTCAAGAGGCATGCAGTTCTTTCTGCAATTCATGCACTGGCTAATAGGCAACAGTCCAAATGCATCTTAGTCACGTGTAGTCCTTTTGGAAAGTCTCATCTAGAACGACAACCTCAGAACTCAGCTACTGTATATTATAAACAGGAAAGGTGTCATTCTACAGATTTTCTGAGCTTGTGTACAGTTTTGGTGAATGGCAGCTTTTTTTTCTTTTTTTGAAGTCAGACATTTTCTCATTTTCTGCCATTTAGCTATGTAAGCAGCACATGATGTTTGATTGAGCTGTCTCCTGATTGATGCTGAGTCAGGCATCACTGCATAGCAGCCTTGTGTCTCAGCACCTGAATGGGAGCAGTTTTAAATCTTAGCATTTATTAAGAAAAAAAAAGAGGGTGTACAATGTCACAAGCCGCAGCTTTGATAGGGATGGTTGCGAGCTCACATATGAAAAATGTTGGTCTGCGTTTGTCACCATGCACCAGAGCAATGATTTTGATGACCATTTGCAAGGCCTGTTATAGAACCCACGGGAAGAAGGGAGGGTGTTCTGGCAGAGTGGTGTAGAAGTTTTCACTTTGGTAAGGGAACAAAAACACTGACACAGGAAACACTAAAAGTGGGCTCTCCTCCCGACAGAGGATGATAACTAATGATACAGAGAGTTGGCCAAGTAGGTTGTGATGGGAAGGTTTTGAAATAGACTGTTAAAAAAGAAGGAATGCAAGATTTGATTTCTTTTGAATAGAGTTCCATAAAAGGAATGCAAGGGTAGTGTGGGTTTGAATGCAGTTCATGTTTGTCAAAATGATTGAATGTTAAGTTTCAGTACAATTAATTTGCAATACTTTGGCTGACTTCAAGGTTTGGACTTTGACACTTTATGTGTGCATAATTCTATGTGAAATGGTGTCTTGCCGCTGAACCTTAATAGAAATTAGTAGGTGGATATCAGTAAAGTGAAATGCTGTGTACTTTTTTATTTTTTAAATTTTTTACTGTATATAAACAAAAATAAAAATTTGTTTTCTTCATTTAAAAAAAAAAAGTATGTAAGTAACAACAGTGTGCATTTAAATAGAGTATAAGTAGATAATAACATTGTGCATTAACTCTGTATTTAAATGTGGTTGTGTGTGTGTGTGGTGTGTGTGTGTGTGTGTGTGTGTGTGTGTGTGTGTGTGTGTGTGTGTGGTGCAGTATGCATGGCCCAGGCAGCCAGTGTCCTCACCCCCGAGTCCTGCCCAACCTGGTGGCGGTGTGTCTAGCCGCTATCTACAACCTGTACGAGGAGAAGAAAAAGTAAGAACTGTCTGCCCCCCCCTCCATCTTATGTTCCCATCTTTTCTTCTTCTAGTTTTTATGTATTTATTTGGTTAGTAGTAGTATTATCTCTGTTCATTTTATTTCCTATATTCTTTATTTCTTGGTAACATATTACTTTGCCTTTTTCCTAAGTTTATTTTCTTCCCCTGGGAGGTTATGCTTTCAGCCACATGTTTGCCTGTTAGCAAGATTGCGCATAAGCAACTAGACCAATTTTAAGGAAACTTGGTGGAAAGGTGGAACATGGCGTAATACGAGTTTAGTAAATTTTGGTTCAGACACATGTAGTGGATCTGTATCAATGTGTAGACGCAGGATACGTTCAACTGCGGCAGATGTCTGCGCTCTCCCTTGTGCTGATTTAAGGTTCATTTGGTAATAGTATAAGTCGTCGTCCCTGTGTATTTTAGTAGTAGTAGTAGTAGTACTTAGCGTGCCTGTGTTTTTTGTTTTTTTTTCTATATTCTGCTTGCACATTCTTTGTCTTTTTGAAATTTTTTTTACTTATTTTAGTATGTAACTTCTATGCGTGTGTAAATTTTTTTTTAGATTTCTGGCCCATTACTGTGCCTTCTTCTTGTGTTTTACTCGTTTGTTTGTTTGTTATCAGCATATTACTGCGCCTGTATTCTTGATGTACATTTATTATCTATTTGTTGTGTTACTGTACTTTTCTTTTTTTTTTTCAGTCAGAAGGCATGGGCATTGCATTGTGTAGAAATGTCTCTACACTGAATGCACTTGAAATTGAATTGTTTTTAATTTTTATTTTTTTAAGGAAATGTATGAACTGGAAAAACTGTATACAGAAGTTTCAATTTGAGTTGTTTCTGGCACTGTTTTTTCCTCTTCTGTTGTGGGTTTATGGGAAAGGGAGGTTCAAGGTTGGAAATTTTTTTCTTTTTCTTTCTTTTGCTTGGTACTGGTATTACTTTCGAAGTATGAATTATATTTGGTTGAGTTTTTTTTTTTAATTACTTTTTGACCAGTTAGCTTGTGTGTGTGTGTGTGTGTGTGTGTGTGTGTGTGTGTGTGTTAAGGCCCTCTTTATTTTCAAGATGTGAAATTTAGCTTGTTATTGTGTGTGTGTGTGTGTGTGTGTGTGTGTGTGTGTGTGTGTGTGTGTGTGTGTGTGTGTGTGAGTGAGAGAGAGAGAAATCCTCCAGGCAATCTTGCTTGTTTCAGTATATGTGACAAATGTTTCTCTTTGAGAAGTCTGGCTGGATTTAATTAGACCTTCCCCTTTCCATTGCATCCATGCCAGCACAGATTTGAAGTTTCCTTCATTCGTATGCACAGACGTTTTATCCAACATTATGTTTGTCTGAAGTCTCTGTGTTGTAGAATAAGTAATTGCAGGAGTTTAGGTTGTTGTTTTGTATGTCTGTATTGATTTTGTAAAATGAACCACAGTTAGAATGATGACTTGAGACTGAGATCACTGTAGAAGTAATTACTGCAGTGATGACCACTTCAAAACATAATAATGACCAGAGCCAAATATACAACTTTGATACATCTTTTATGGCTGGACGGATGGAAAAATGAATTCTATAAACGA
>CM065730.1:64178051-64193051 GCA_033310375.1 Conus canariensis
GCTTGACAGTCACAACCGGTCAGCTTGACAGTCGCAACCAGTCATGCTCGACAGTCGCAACTGGTCAGTTTGACAGTCACAACCGGTCAGCTTGACAGTCGCAACCGGTCATGCTCGACAGTCGCAACCGGTCAGATTGACAGTCACAACCGGTCAGCTTGACAGTCACAACCGGTCATACTTGACAACTGGTCAGCTTGACAGTCACAACCGGTCATGCTTGACAGTTGCAACCGGTTATGCTTGACAACTGGTCAGCTTGACAGTCACAACCGGTCAACTTGACAGTCACAACTGGTCATGCTTGACAGTCGCAACCGGTTATGCTTGACAACTGGTCAGCTCGACAGTCACAACCGGTCATGCTTGACAGTCACAACCGGTCATGCTCAACAGCAACAACCGGTCATGCTCGACAGTCACAACCGGTCATGCTTGACAGTCACAACCGGTCATGCTTGACAGTCACAACCGGTCATGCTTGACAACCACAACCAGTCATTGGTCAGCTCGACAGTCACAACCGGTCACAACCGGTCATGCTCGACAGTCACAACCGGTCATGCTTGACAGTCACAACCGGTCATGCTTGACAGTCACAACCGGTCATGCTTGACAGTCACAACCCATCATACAAGTGTGAGCACCCATTGTCGCTGGGGTAGCGTAATGTCCACGTTAACTGGTTGCTGATGATGTGCTCTCTTTCTCTCCCCCACTGTCTCTCTCTCCTCCTCTCTGCGTCTCTGTCTCAGAATATCTCCCTTTCTCTCCCTCTCTGTCCCCTTGCCTTTGTCCCCCTTCTCACCGTCTGTCGACCCTTTTCTCTCTGATCTGCTTCCTTTCTCTGTATTGTTTTTCCTTGCCCATTCTTTATCCCATTCTCTCTTTCTTGCTCCTGTTCCCTTCGTCTTTCTCTCTCCTTCACACTTTATCCTATTTTGCCCCCTCCCGACTCCTTCCCTCTCTGTTATCCTATTCTCTGTTGTTTCTTTCCTGTTTCTGTAGCAATGTACTAATTGTATATGGAAATAATCCTTGAAGGTTATGCCACTTATCAAAGTATTCTCTTTTTTATTTTTATTTATGTATTTTTTTTACCCAACAGGATTTTGCTGAGGAAGTGCCTCTCATCCAGAAGTGCTGTAATAACTGCTGTGTTCTCAACCATTACTTTTTTCTTTTTTTGGTCTGTGCTATGTACAGTGTCCTTTTTGTTGTTGTTGACATCTTAGTTATTTGAAAAAAAAAAAAAAAAAAAAACTGGAGGAAAAGTTTAGAGGAAAAACGGCAAATACAATATAGTGTTCATTTGTTTCCAGTCCAAGTGTTGTAACCTGACAGCTCTGTTTGTGCCTGTGAAAAAAAAAGATTTTATCCATCAATCAACATTTAAAACAAGTTTCAAATTCTGCGGCTGTATTGAGCTCTGGCCTCATGGTGACCATAGTTTCAATTTTCTATCCATGTCTGTGCATTGGGTGATTTCGTATCAAGGTTGCTGGTGTGGGCCACACAAACTCATGGGGACTGTTGCTGACAGATTGTGGTGGTGCTTGTCAGAGGGGCATGCCTGCAGATGCTGGCTCTGTGACTAAACAAGTATCGTTGTGAGTAGGGGGTTTAGTAGATGGTGTCCTGCATATGTTACATCTGAGTCAATACCACTGAACGCCACCATGGTAGTAACCCAGCAGTGTCTGCGCAGCTGGGGCTCCTCATGATGACATGAAATTTGACTGCTGTTTGTGGATGTTGGGACCAGTGTAGGGGCTGTGATGGGCAAAACCTGGGTGAGGCTGTGGACAGGGAGCTGGAGAGAGCGGCGTAGGGGTAATGCTACATTGGACAGGGAGCTGGAGAGAGCGGAGTAGGGGTAATGCTACATGGGATGGAGAGAGCGGCGTAGGGTAATGCTACATGGGATGGAGAGAGCGGCGTAGGGGTAATGCTACATGGGACAGGGAGCTGGAGAGAGCGGCGTAGGGGTAATGCTACATGGGATGGAGAGAGCGGCGTAGGGGTAATGCTACATTGGACAGGGAGCTGGAGAGAGCGGCGTAGGGGTAATGCTACATGGGATGGAGAGAGCGGCGTAGGGGTAATGCTACATGGGATGGAGAGAGCGGCGTAGGGGTAATGCTACATGGGATGCAGAGAGCGGCGTAGGGGTAATGCTACATGGGATGCAGAGAGCGGCGTAGGGGTAATGCTACATGGGATGGAGAGAGCGGCGTAGGGGTAATGCTACATGGGACAGGGAGCTGGAGAGAGCAGCGTAGGGGTAATGCTACATGGGATGGAGAGAGCGGCGTAGGGGTAATGCTACATGGGATGCAGAGAGCGGCGTAGGGGTAATGTTACATGGGACAGGGAGCTGGAGAGAGCGGCGTAGGGGTAATGCTGCATGGGATGGAGAGAGCGGCGTAGGGGTAATGCTGCATGGGATAGAGAGAGCGGCGTAGGGGTAATGCTACATGGGATGGAGAGAGCGGCGTAGGGGTAATGCTACATGGGATGGAGAGAGCGGCATAGGGGTAATGCTACATGGGATGCAGAGAGCGGAGTAGGGGTAATGCTACATGGGATGGAGAGCGGAGTAGGGGTAATGCTACATGGGATGGAGAGCGGCATAGGGGTAATGCTACATGGGATGCAGAGAGCGGCGTAGGGGTAATGCTACATGGGATGGAGAGAGCGGCGTAGGGGTAATGCTACATGGGATGGAGAGAGCGGCATAGGGGTAATGCTACATGGGACAGGGAGCTGGAGAGAGCGGCGTAGGAGTAATGCTACATGGGATGGAGAGAGCGGCGTAGGGGTAATGCTACATGGGATGGAGAGAGCGACGTAGGGGTAATGCTACATGGGATGCAGAGAGCGGCGTAGGGGTAATGCTACATGGGATGGAGAGCGGCATAGGGGTAATGCTACATGGGATGGAGAGAGCGGCATAGGGGTAATGCTACATGGGATGCAGAGAGCGGCATAGGGGTAATGCTACATGGGATGGAGAGAGCGGCATAGGGGTAATGCTACATGGGATGCAGAGAGCGGCGTAGGGGTAATGCTACATGGGATGGAGAGCGGCATAGGGGTAATGCTACATGGGATGCAGAGAGCGGCGTAGGGGTAATGCTACATGGGATAGAGAGAGCGGCGTAGGGGTAATGCTACATGGGATGCAGAGAGCGGCGTAGGGGTAATGCTACATGGGACAGGGAGCTGGAGAGAGCGGCGTAAGGGTAATGCTACATGGGATGGAGAGAGCGGCATAGGAGTAATGCTACATGGGATGGAGAGAGCGGCGTAGGGGTAATGCTACATGGGACAGGAGCTGGAGAGAGCGACGTAGGGGTAATGCTACATGGGATGGAGAGAGCGGCGTAGGGGTAATGCTACATGGGATGGAGAGAGCGGCGTAGGAGTAATGCTACATGGGCTGGAGAGAGCGGCGTAGGGGTAATGCTACATGGGACAGGGAGCTGGAGAGAGCGGCGTAGGGGTAATGCTACATGGGATGGAGAGAGCGGCGTAGGGGTAATGCTACATGGGATGGAGAGAGCGGCGTAGGGGTAATGCTACATGGGATGGAGAGAGCGGCGTAGGGGTAATGCTACATGGGATGGAGAGAGCGGCGTAGGGGTAATGCTACATGGGATGGAGAGAGCGGCGTAGGGGTAATGCTACATGGGACAGGGAGCTGGAGAGAGCGGCGTAGGGGTAATGCTACATGGGATGGAGAGAGCGGCGTAGGGGTAATGCTACATGGGATGCAGAGAGCGGCGTAGGAGTAATGCTACATGGGATGGAGAGAGCGGCGTAGGGGTAATGCTACATGGGATGGAGAGAGCGGCTGCCATGGGCCTGATTTTTAGAGGGAAGCTGTGTCAAACCAGTGATTGAAAAACAGTCCTCATTTATTAAAGATGTATATAGAAAAAAGTTATGTCTGCCTGTGCATGTTTGTCTGTGTCTCTCTGTGTTATTCTCTCAAGTTTGTATTTGAATTAAATTACATATTTGTGATATGTTTGTTGGGATTTTCTTGTGAGTAAGTTTGTTTTTGATAGGATGATGAGTCTGAAAAAATATGTGTTCCAGTCACTGGAACCTTTGTGTAAAGTTTCTTTTCATATGATTTTTTTTCTTCAGCCTTAAGAATTATTGAACTGCTCCAGCATTTGTATATATATGGTTATACGTTGTGGAGTTGTTAGGTTTTTCTTTTTCTTTTTTCTTTTTTTTTAGAGGATATGGTTATATTGCACTTTAAAAGATTTGTCCCAAACTAATCTGAACCAAATCTTTTAATCTGCTCTTTAACCCATAGAGTGCCTTTAAGCCGTCAGCTGACGCCGCATTAAAAATGCTTTCCCAGTGCCTATGGGCCGTCCACTGACGTCATGCATTTTTCTTGAATTTTCATTCGTTACTATTTCTATCAACGGACTTAAATAGAGTGTGCGTAGTAAGCCTTATATGTCTGTAGTATTAAAATGATATGTAAATGACCACACGTGAGGGGAAAGCCCATTTATTCTCATCACTGACTGGATGACCAGCCAGCACTTCGTCTCACTTGCAAAGATGGCGGCGCAACCTTCGACAAGCGCAGCGACCAAATCAACGTATTTACACAGCTGAGCAGGCTCTGCTAATGATTTTTGACAAAGACAATAATCTTTTATTCAACGACTCACTCGAGCATGAAGGTGAGATGATGATAGTGATGGAATTGCCAACCGTATTCGTCAGTTATTGTGTCGGGCTGTGTGACCTCAATGTGTGTTCAGCTGACTGGTTTGCCAGCGTCGAACGAGCTCGCCTAGTGTGTACTCTGCACTGCGTGCCAGTGGTCAGTGACGTGGTGGTCAGCGTGAGAGGGGAGCGCGGCCTGCTTGCGGCGTGGCACGGGGCAGAGGGAAAGGTAGGGGAAGAGGAGCAGTGAAAGAGAGGGTTGAAGTCCAGCAAGGGGGCGTGGTGGGGAGAGGGGGGCGTGGTCGTGGACTGACCTGTCTGCATAGAGTGTGAGCGTCTTGATAGACTTCTAAACTGTTTTACTTTCATTTACAGGTGTAGTGTGACAATACAAACTTTATTTTCAACTTTTTTGCTTTGTGTTCTTGTTTGGATGTGAAGATGTAGTGGTAAATACATATGCTTTTGATCGTGCAAAAAAATCTATCCAAATCTAATTGTCTAAATACTTTTTTATTATCAAAATTAAAACAAAAGAAGCCCAGATTCAAAATCTTCATTCAATTTCCTTCAAAAATCATATATATTTCATTGTTATATCTTTTGTAGTTTCTGAGCTAGAATTTTTTGTTAATTATCACCCCCAAATCATTAGATTTCCCTGGCACTGGGAAAGCCTTTGTTTGTAACATTTTCAAGCAGCTTCAAGCAGCGAACGGGTTAAAGGTATTGACCGTAGACTATCTTTTGTCCTTCAAAGTCGGCAGTCATCATCCTTCACTGTGTTTCTTGTACCACACGTGTGTTTGTGGTCATTTTGATTTGTTTCACAGCCACAAACCAGATTCATCATGGGGAACTTCATAGCACATTGTTGCAAAAGCAGTGTCAAAGGTTAATTCAACAGGTGCTTGACGCTTTGTCTCTCTGTCCAGTGATAAACACGACTTAACTCAGTGGAACTTGGCAGAGAGCGAGACAGACGTGGACTCCACTGAAAATCTGACAATTGAGAAAATATGTCTGGAACTGACCCCCATGCGCAGACGCAACGCCTTCTATAAAATCAACAAACATGCGTACCGCCACAACAGGTTTCAAGAGATGCACACAACTCAGCACTCATTGTGGCACCACTTCTGTGTTATGCTTGTCTGCCCGAGCCTTTCTGTGAGAATCGTCGGTGAAAACGCCTCCAACACTATGTCGCGACTGAAAGGGAAAAAGCTTTCACCAGCAGAATCATCATGGGTACTTTTTGTCTTGTCCTTGCAAGTTTTCAGTCTCCTGACTAGACGATCTTTGGAAAAACTTCAGAGAGCACTGAAATCTTACAAGAGTAAAAGGAATAACAGAAGTTCTGTGATTTTGCGGAAAGAAGCTTTTTCTCTTGTGTATGTATGAATGTCTTGGTCAAGCAGGTGTTAGTGGGTGGGAGGGGGGGGGGTGGGCGGAGAAGGGATAAGAAGAATGGGGAGGAGGGGGAGGGAGAGGGCAGGATGATTTCTGTAGGTGAATTGGAATTTTGAAAAATAGGGACACCAATCCACATGCTTTAATTGCTGTGAACGTTTAAACAAAAGCAGTTTACTGTTCCTTAAATAATTTTTTTTTTTTTTAATGAACTTGATTCGCTCAGCATACACACAGCAGATGATTCCAGTAGAAAGAGGTTTGTAGAGTGAGTGGAAGGTGATGGAGTATATGGCAGGAAGGGAACGAACAGGCTGCTCTTCATTCTGGGGAAGTTCAAATGATTTGTATGCGTGTGTTCTGAGCTGTTTTGAATGCAAGTGCTTGTCAGCGCCATGCAGTGGTCCATCTCAATGTGAACAGACTGCACCGACTCTGCACCTGTTTTGTCCCCCTTTGCTCCTTCCGCCTGGAAGTTGTCTGTTGACGTGGAGATGGTCTGGATCTCCTCGCACGCCCATTGTTCTTTTCTTTTCTGTCAAATTGTTTTCATGTTCTTTTCAACCTTGTCATTGGGGACCCTGTGGTCAGCCTGTGCTGGCCTCTGCCAGGTTTTTCCTTGCACATTCTGTTTATATGTGTCCTTTTTCTCTTCTGTATTTGTTTTGTTTCTTTCTTCCTTTGCTTTTATTTATTTATTTATTTTTTTTGATGGACAATTTTCAGTCTTAAATCATTTGCTTGTGTTGGTTTTTTTGTTTTCTTTGACTTGTGTGTCTGGGTTTTTTTTTTTTTTTTTCCGTTTTGTTGTTGTTGTTGGGTTTAAAAAAAAAATTCACACTGTGTTTTGCCTTTAATCTACCCTATTTCATATTTAAATCAGCTTTTTCCCCTGTATATATATTTTTTTTAGAATTTGTATAACTTATTTTTGCCTTTGCTCAGTCTGGTCTTAACTTTAATTTATTTTGCCTTTCTTCTGTCTGTTCATTTATATTACTTTTTTTTTTTTGGTAACACATTTTCCTGCCTACTTCAGTTTTAAAATTTACTTTGGCTGTTTTACATCTGTATTCATTTTGCATATTTTGTTTTAACTTTTTTTCATTTGTAATTTATAGCATTTGTTTATTTTGATTCCTTTTCTTTTTTTTTTTTTTTAAATTCTTTCTTTTCATGAACTTTATTTGTGTAGCTGCTTTTTCAAATATATTTGAGATGGACAGTTGAGGATAAATTCTTGATGTAAAAGTAGAGTGTGTAGAGGTGAGCTTGATTTGTTTCAGGTGGATGAAAATTGGAATTTTGCACCTATTTTACAAAATATACTGGCTTGCTCTTAATTTGTCGGGTTTTTCTCTGTTTATCTGTCTGTCTGTCTGCCTATCTGTCCTCTCCCTCCCTCTCTCTCTCTCTCTCTCTCTCTCTCTCTCTCTCTCTTTCATCTTGTAACTGCTTATGTACATGGCAAGAATGGATCAAAATTGAGAGAGAGAGAGGGAGATTGGGGGAGGGGGGGGGGGGGATAAGAAAGAAATCATGAAGTAATTTTAACATTGTATAATGGATTTCAGACAGTTTGGTGTAAGATGTAGATTGTTGGTAATCCCCCCCTTTTTTTTAAAAGTCAAATGTCCTTTTTAAAAAAAAAATTTAAGTCAATCTGTTATATAAGAGACTTTGCACACAGCAGGTGAACCAGTTGCAAAATGCATTCGATACAGTGGATGGACTCTGGGGAATCTAGAGTTGTTTGAAAACAAAATGTATGTGTGTGTTGATTGCAGTGCTATGCAAGAGAACGTGTTCCAGTCAGCAGCCGATAGTGTGGACTGGGAGAGCAGGCTTCTGTGCTACCTGTCCATGATGGAGACCATGTGAGTGTGTGTGTGTGTATGTGTGTGTGTGTGTGTGTGTGTGTGTGTGTGTGTGTGTGTATGTATATATGTGTGTGTGTGTGTGTGTGTGTATGTGTGTGTGTGTGTGTGTGTGTGTGTGTGTGTGTGTGTGTGTGTGTGTTGGTTTATATATTTTGGGCTTCTGACATTTTTAATCGAAACATTTTGAGTATCTAAAATGAGAAAGAACAAGATTTGCTTTGAGTTCTGGTTGTCTATGTTGTGTAACTCTGTCATGTTCCCAGGACAGGAAAGAAAACTGAGAAGGCAGTGTTGTTCATTGTAAATTCTCCAGAAAGGACGCGCAGTGCGTGATGGCACCAATGGAAGCAATGGCTTTTTCCCAGTGCAGACTTGCCAACCTTTACAGCAGGAAGCACAGCTCCTTTAGAGCTGTTTCCATTTAATGCTCTGCATGTCCTTGTTGAAAGTTTGAAATCAATTATTTTCTTAGCTGGTGTAATCCTTGACCTTTGAACTACCAGTTTTTCTTTTGCATAATGAGCATATAATTACCAAGTTAATAGTTTTTGAGCACCTGACAAATTTAAGTGGCAGGAGTTCTTTCAAGTATGAAATTTAAAAAAAAGATCTGCTGTTCCATATTGCACTAGATTTTGTAGAAAAAAAATGCAGAAGTGGATATTGTCTGCTGTACGTACCTATTTGTTGATGTTTGTCACTCACCAGCTTTCTGAAAATCTGGAATTGATGTGTAACTCCCTTGTGTTGGTCATTTCACACCCAGCTGCTGAAGTTCAAAGTGATTGCAAATGTACGTAAAGTCTGCATTGTTTTCTGAGCCTTAGTTATCAATTTAGCAGCATCTAAATGTTCACAGTAACGTTGAATGGACAGCCCTCCATCTCTGTCATCCTTTTTCATTTTCTGTAGATTTTGGAGCAAAATATTTTTTGGCTTTTGGCTTGCATTGAAGCAGTTTGCAAATGGCAACCACTTTTTTTTAATAAGCAGATGTCGACAAATGCAGTATATTTATGCTCTGATCTTCCAAGTAACTCATAGGTGTATGAACTGTATGGTTACTCTCAACAGGTGTATTGGCTTCAGTTGGCAGCACTGAAAAAAAAAGCCTCATGTTCTGTGCGTGTTAATGCCCAGCTGTCATGGTGATCTCGGTTTCGATTACTTCTCCATGTCTGTGCCCTTGGTTTAATTCTGTCAGGATCACTGGGAATTGTTGTTGGATGGACATGGTGGTACTCTCTGGAGGAAGGGCTAACTCATGCTGGCACAGTGACTTTGCAATGATTGTTGTCTGTGGGGGGTTTAGGTGGTGTCCTGCATGTATTGGGTCAGAACAGGCGCCATTGAACACCACAGAAATGACTTAGCAGCAGTGCAGTGTCTCTTTTGGTGGGTTGCCTTATGATGACTCGACGTTGACTGCATCCTGTGGATTGCCAGTGCCAGGGCAGTAGTGGGATGAGCCAGACTGTGGCTGAGGGATCAGAATGAGCGGTGAGGGCACAAAGCTGCTGGTGGCACAGAACATGGGACAGAATGATGGGAAAAAGAACCTAGAACTGGCTGCTGAGGTGGCACAGAACATGGGACAGAATGATGGGAAGAAGAACCTAGAACTGGCTGCTGAGGTGGCACAGAACATGGGACAGAATGATGGGAAGAAGAACCTAGAACTGGCTGCTGAGGTGGCACAGAACATGGGACAGAATGATGGGAAGAAGAACCTAAAACTGGCTGCTGAGGTGGCACAGAACATGGGACAGAATAACGGGAAGAAGAACCTAGAACTGGCTGCTGAGGTGGCACAGAACATGGGACAGAATAACAGGAAGAAGAACCTAGAACTGGCTGCTGAGGTGGCACAGAACATGGGACAGAATAACGGGAAGAAGAACCTAGAACTGGCTGCTGAGGTGGCACAGAACATGGGACAGAATGACGGGAAGAAGAACCTAGAACTAGCTGCTGAGGTGGTACAGAACATGGGACAGAATGATGGGAAGAAGAACCTAGAACTGGCTGCTGAGGTGGCACAGAACATGGGACAGAATGATGGGAAGAAGAACCTAAAACTGGCTGCTGAGGTGGCACAGAACATGGGACAGAATGATGGGAAGAAGAACCTAAAACTGGCTGCTGAGGTGGCACAGAACATGGGACAGAGTAACAGGAAGAAGAACCTAGAACTGGCTGCTGAGGTGGCACAGAACATGGGACAGAATGATGGGAAGAAGAACCTAGAACTGGCTGCTGAGGTGGCACAGAACATGGGACAGAATGACGGGAAGAAGAACCTAGAACTGGCTGCTGAGGTGGCACAGAACATGGGACAGAGTAACAGGAAGAAGAACCTTAAACTGGCTGCTGAGGTGGCACAGAACATGGGACAGAATGATGGGAAGAAGAACCTAGAACTGGCTGCTGAGGTGGCACAGAACATGGGACAGAATGATGGGAAGAAGAACCTAGAACTGGCTGCTGAGGTGGCACAGAACATGGGACAGAGTAACAGGAAGAAGAACCTAGAACTGGCTGCTGAGGTGGCACAGAACATGGGACAGAATGATGGGAAGAAGAACCTAGAACTGGCTGCTGAGGTGGCACAGAACATGGGACAGAATGATGGGAAGAAGAACCTAGAACTGGCTGCTGAGGTGGCACAGAACATGGGACAGAATGACGGGAAGAAGAACCTAGAACTGGCTGCTGAGATGGCACAGAACATGGGACAGAATGATGGGAAGAAGAACCTAAAACTGGCTGCTGAGGTGGCACAGAACATGGGACAGAATGATGGGAAGAAGAACCTAGAACTGGCTGCTGAGGTGGCACAGAACATGGGACAGAATGATGGGAAGAAGAACCTAAAACTGGCTGCTGAGGTGGCACAGAACATGGGACAGAGTAACAGGAAGAAGAACCTAAAACTGGCTGCTGAGGTGGCACAAAACATGGGACAGAATGATGGGAAGAAGAACCTAGAACTGGCTGCTGAGGTGGCACAGAACATGGGACAGAATGATGGGAAGAAGAACCTAGAACTGG
Source organism: Conus canariensis (assembly GCA_033310375.1). Lineage (NCBI taxonomy): Eukaryota > Metazoa > Mollusca > Gastropoda > Neogastropoda > Conidae > Conus > Conus canariensis. The sequence goes on from CM065730.1 coordinate 64,189,097, forward strand.
CTGCTGAGGTGGCACAGAACATGGGACAGAATGATGGGAAGAAGAACCTAGAACTGGCTGCTGAGGTGGCACAGAACATGGGACAGAATGATGGGAAGAAGAACCTAGAACTGGCTACTGAGGATGAAGATGGAGTGAGTGGCTGGTGGGAGTTGTACATCTTGACCCTCCCCGTGGAGGGGGCAACATTCTGAAACGACCCTAACATGGATCACAAATCTACAGCAAACATTCAGAATCTGTGAAGACAAGAAGTGGGAAACTTATTCTGGGTCACTGCCATAGTCCCCTGGAATTTCCCTTGTTCAGATCTGTGTGAATCGTCAGATGATTTGAGTCCTTTGCTACCTGAGAATTCAGTGGGAGACAGGTGGGTTGGAAGTGGAGGAGTTGGAGGGGAAGGGAATGAGCTGGCAGGGTGGGAAAAGGATGGGGTGGGGTTGGGAAGCATTTCTACCCAAGAATTTCAGAGTGTTCATTGAGTTCAAACTTGGGTTAACACCGCTGTTTGCTGGTTCATTTGTTGGTGTTGGTTACTATGTTGCTGTTGTTGTTGTTTGTGGGCCTGTTGCTGTGGTTGTAAATGTAGATGGTTCTATTCCAGGTCCAACTTTGGGGACTGGAGAGTCACGCTGGGCAGCCTTCTGCAGCCCATTCCGTTTCCTGATGAGTAAGTGTGTATGTGTGTGTGTGGTGTGTGTGTGGGATGGGGGTGGTGGGGGGGGTGGAGCACTTGTGTTGGTATAGTGTATTCGTGAGTGAGGTGTGTGTGTGTGTGTGTGTGTTCAGGAGTGTGTTCAGGAGTGTGTTTGTCCACGGATTGTTTCAAGTGATGAACACAAGAGACCTAAAACAATTCAGCCCCATCAACAAACTGAAGAAACAAAAATAGCAAAAACCATATCCAGGGTGATAAACTGGTGAGTGCAACTAACATGAAACTGTTAGTTGAATGCATGGATATGTCAAAGTTCATTTTTGTTCTGTTTTGTATCTGACAGACTTGCTCAAGTCTTTTGAATGTGCTCATCTTTCAAGTGTATTGATTCTTTTTTAAGATTGTGCACTGGAGAGTCTGTATTTTCTTTTGCAGAGCAATTGCAGACACTGTATTTACGTCGTAAGTATAAATACGCATCATATATTCTCAAGGGAGATTTGTGTGTGTGTGTGTGTGTGTGTGTGTGTGTGTGTATTTGTGCGCGCATTATTTCAGGCTTTTAAAAAAAATTATGATTTCTCTGTCTGCTAGTTTTTGTTGTTTTTTTGTGTGCATATCTCCCGCTCAACCTGTGGTGTATCCTTGACATGTAAAATTTGTACCTACCAAGTTATTCTTGTATGTGTCTTTTTTTGTGAACAAAACATGTACTATACTACCAGATTTGTTCTGTAGAGCACCGCATGAATCGCACACACTCACACAAAATACCCACAAGTCCAGATCATACCAAATTTTGCATTGAAATTTTGCAAATGATTAAGTATAATGAGCGCATGTTTGTGCATATAATTTTAATGTATGCGACTGGTCATTGTGGTGAGTTTTCTTTGCACTTTGAAGATCCAAACACTGACCCTGAATCAGCTGATCTTGGTGATCTAAGCCATTACCAGTGAAGTGTCGATCCAGTTTACATATATTTGAATCAGCTCAACTTGGTGATTTAAGCCATTGCCAGTGAAGTGTCGATCCAATTTACACGTATCTCTGTTAGTCTAAATTCATGTCCGAAAGATGGCTGTCGATAAGCTCCATTGATAGACATTACTTTTAGTCCTGGTCATCGTGGGATTGCGGGTTCAAATCTCCGCCAGGCTGTTTTTTTTTTTTTGCGCCACAGTTAATATTGTTTCTGACTCATTTCCCCGGAAAAGTGCTTCAAATGGAACTGTGAGTTGAGGTATTGTGTGTGAGCGCACATATAACATCTTGCACACATGAAAAATCTCATCACCAACATTCAGAAGGGAAGGCCAGTCTCGTCACTGATATGGATGACATGTTACACATAGCTTGCTTCATTGTGAAAAATGGAAAGATTGAAGGTTAAAAAAAAAACTCTGACAGACTGATGTTGACTGAACGATACATGAAACTGCTGAAAATAATGCCTGCAGCTGTTCAATTGACTGTACCCAAGTAGGCAGCCTGTTGTTGAAATGAGAGCCTGGATTGTAAAGCATCCATTGTTTGGTCTCTAACCAAGGACAGGTGCTACATAAGTACTGGCTAAATAATGATAATAATGACAGTGATAATATTCACAGGCGGTGCCGAGGTCACTGGATCATCAACTATCATGTTCAGTCGACTGTCTGCTGTCAGCACAAGTTGAAAGGATAACACCTGAACATTTATTGATTTTTGGGTAATGTTGCACCATCTTCAGGGAAAGTAGTAATTATGATTTTTTTTTATATAATGTTTTTGTTGTTTTTGCTGACAGCATTTTTTTAAGGGAAGCCCTTGAATTCCAGTTGTCATTAGCACAACTTCTGGAGAGAAACAAGAGCAGAGAGAGTGGAGGGTGAAGAGTGGGGAGAGAGGATGAGAGTGGGTGGGAGAGGGTCACCTACTGTGTTACTGTGATAGGGTGTAACCAGAGATTTCATAATATACTGTGCACAAAAAGAAACGCATATTTTTTTCGCTGAAAATATTAAGGAAAATTTTGACAGAAACATGCCCCGTATAGCAGGGAACTCTGTCCAGTGTGAATAGTCAGACATAATGAATAGACGTAACAGTAGATTGATGTCTTATTCTTCTGTGGTTGTAATATTTTGAATGCTAAATGACGCATGAAATGACTGAAATAAAAATATGCGTTTCTTTTTGTGCACAGTGTAGTTTTAGAGGTGTGGGTTTTTTTTGTTTTTTTTTATACCTGTTGATTACATGATACCAGGAAATCACTAGACTTCTTTTTTTTTTTTACTGGAATATGAATTGTTCACATAGTGACTACCAGTCAGAGGTCATCACTATTTATGAGTATTGGAGTGTGGACGCCATTTTATACTTGGAGAGCATTGGTTTGGACAGGTAAGGATGAGAAAAATTCCTACCTAGATTTACTCAGACCTGTCTGGCTTAAAGTCCACAGTTAAAGCTGTGTTTTCATGAGTATAAACTAGTTCAAGGAAGGAAAGATCAGTCCGGTCTTAAGATGCAGGCAACAGTGCCCCAGGAAATCAAGACTTTAAAGGGATGGATTGGCTGTGAGGGCCTATACTGGGGGGAACACTTTATTGTAAAAACATCTTGCAAAGGTTTGAACCCTGAACTAAGTCATCAAGCTCACAAGTGTCGGCGAAGTTTGTCCTTTTGGCTTTTGGTCAATTCAGGGCATGGAGACCCCAGTTTTGAATCTTTTTAAAGATCCCACAATGCTGTCAACATTGATGACGGTATGGGCAAACCATATTTGAACTGTAGATAGGCAAAGAGTCAGATGGAAAGGACCTCAAACTATGAGTCTCAAGTGCCAGGATTGATATGAAAAGAAAAAAATTGAGTGGCACGTTTTTGAGCCTGAAGGGTTCAGAACAATGTGAGGGAGATCACTAAATGTGTACAAGTGTAGTGTGATGGACTGTTCATACTTTGACACCATGGGGCAAACAAGTGCTGATATAGATGAAGATTAGAGTGTGGTAACCTGCCCTTCAACCCCAAGGTGGACTGCATGGTCGACAAGGCCATCAGTTCAGTTGAAATTTCACTTGGATAAACAAACAAACAAAAATCCCGTAGCAGACTATTAGGCCATCTATTCAGTTGAAAACAAACAAAGAAACAAACAAAAAACCATTGCAAACGAGTGTTGGCTGTCAGGAACATGAAGCGGGTGATAGAGCACATCGCCAGCGACAAGGCGTGCGAGGTCCATCAGACCATCCTGGGCATTCGGGAGGGCAAGGAGGGCTGGTTCCACCTCTACTGCCCAGG
>CM065730.1:64195551-64215551 GCA_033310375.1 Conus canariensis
ATGTGCGGTTCCCCATGCCCCTCCAAGCCTGCACTGTGCTATCCACAGTGCTACATGGATTATCACACTAAGTTCAACTACTGGGAGTAGTGTGGATCCTGTAGCACAGCTTAGTTTTGCAGTGCATTTTTTTTTCATAGATCTTCTTCAGTTAGTCAGTGTGTGCTTTTATCTCTGTGTTTTTATATTCTTGAGTGCGTGTGTGTTTTTCTTTTTTTTTTGTCTTCATGGTGGTGTTTCTTCTGAAACTCTGGTTTATTCATGAGTGTGACCAGACTGTTCAACTGGTGGAAATAATCAGACTGGGTTATATTGGTGAGGCTGCTCAACCCAAGAACAACCCCAGAAACCTGCGAGATGTACAGAAAGAAGTAGTGTACGGGTTATGAACATGTACTGAGTGAGTACCAGATGTTTCTTCTCGCATCCAGTGAACACTAACATCAGTTTTTCTTGTGTTTTTGTGTGTTTTATATACAGCAATATGACTTTTTATTTTGAAACTGTCATAAGATTTGATTTCATCAAATTTTACTATACTGTTTACTAACAAAATATGATTATTAGTACATCAGGTTATAGCCAAAGATGCAAGATAAAAACATGCAAAAGATGTAAGACTTACCTAAGTGAATGAGACATACTTAGTGATCACATTAGTAAACCTACTGCAAAAGGCAAAATTTGGTCCCTTTATGTCTGGATTATGGTACCTACAATGATATATGTATGTATTATCATACAGAACAGACTTTTCTGGCAGTCATATCAATGCCAGATGTTTATATTATGTTCAGTCAATTCTAACATCATTTTTTTCAAAGTTGTTTTGTGGTTTGATATATTGCAATGTGTATGCGAGTCCTCAAAAACAGTCAGTTTAGTACAGAAAAGTTGATATTATCAATTTTTACCATACTGATTGCTAACAAAATATAAATATTATGAAATGATAGCATACCACAGGGTATAAGAAAAAAAAGAGCAAAAAATGCAAGAGATATCTCAAATAATGAATGAGATGTGAACAGATGAATGAACCTACTGCAAAAAACAGAATTCTGTCCCTTTTCCCTTGGATTGGGGTACTCCTCAAGATGTGTATAGTACTATGCAGAAGAAGACTTGCTGGCAATAATATCAATACCAAATTTTTGTATGATGTCCAGTCAATACTAACACCAATTTTTTCCATGTTTTGTATGGTTTGATGAGCTGCAATATATGTGTGTGTGTGCCCAAAAACAGTCATTTCATTACTAAAAAAGTTGGTTATATTACTTTTTACCATATTACTTATCAACAAAATCAAAATGTAATGACATCACATAATGCCACAAGGTATAAGGGGAAAACATGCAAACAATGTAATAGATATAGCAATAAATGAAGGAGTAGTGAACAGATAAGTGAACCTACTGTGAAAAGCAGAATTCTGTCCCTTTATCCTTGGATTGGGGTACCCCCAAAGATGTATATATTACCACACAGAAGAAGATTTGCTGGCAATGACATCAATACCAGATGTTTGTATGATGTTCAGGCAATACTAATAGCATATTTTTCAATCTTTTGTGTGGTTTGATGAGCTGCAATGTGTTTGTATACACTCAAAAACAGTCATTTCATCACAAAAAAGTTGGTTATATTACTTTTTACCATATTACTTACCAAAAAAAATCTAAATGTAATAACATCATATCATGCCACAGGGTATAAGGGGAAAACATACAAACAATCTAATAGATAAAGCAATAAATGAAGGAGTAGTGAACAGATGAGTGAACCTACTGCAAAAAGCAGAATTCTGTCCCTTTACCCTGGGATTGGGGTACCCCCAAAGATATATGTACTACCACACAGAAGATGATTTGCTGGCAATGTTATCAATACCAGATGTTTGTATGATGTTCAGGCAATACTCACACCAATTTTTTTCTATGTGTTGTGTGGTTTGATGTGTTGCAGTGTGTATGTGTGTGCTCGAACACTGTCATTTTATAACAAAACATGTTGATTATGTTACTTTTTACTACACTAGTGCCACCAAAATCAAAATATTATGATACCACATAATACCTCATGCTATAAGGAGGAAAACTGCAAACTATCTAACAGATATCTCAATAAATGAATGAATAGTGAACAGATACGTGAACCTACCACAATATCAAAATTCTGTCCCTTTACTCCTGAATTGGGGTAACCCCAATGATGCATGTATTACCACATAAAAGAACATTTGGTTGGAGTGATATCAATACCAGATGTTTGTATGATGCTCAGCCAATACAAACACCCATTTTTTTCATTGTTTTGTGCGGTTTGATGTGTTTCAATATGCGTGTGATTGTTCAAAAACAATTATTTTATTTGAAAAAAGTTTATCATAATACTTTTTACCAAACTATTTGGCAACAGAATCAAAATATTATGAAATCTCATTATAGACCAGGAAATAAGGAAGAATCATGCAAAAAATCTAAGACATATCTCCATAAATGAATGAGTATTGAACAGATTAGTGAACCTACCGCTAAAGCAAAATTCTGTCCCTTTACCCTGGGATTGGGGTACCCCCAATTATGCATGTGTTACCACACAGAAAAACATTTGCTGGCAGTAATATGAATACCAGATGTTTGTATAATGTTCAGTCAATTAGAACACCAGTTTTTTCACTTTTCTCTTTGGTTTGATGTGCTGCAGTGTGTGCGCGTATGCAGAAAAAGTGTCAATTTATTACAAAAATAGTTGATTATATTGATTTTTATCATACTTATGACCAGCCAAATCAAATTATTATGATACCACATCATAGCAGAGGGTATATGAAAAAAACATGCAAAAAATCTAAGAGATATCTCAATAAATGAATGAGTAGTGAACAGATGAGTGAACCTACTGCAAAAAGCAAAATTTGGCCCCGGCACACAGCAATACAGAAAAACACTTATACTGTGGCAGGGAAGGGGTTAACTCATGGTTGTACTGACCTTTGTATACATTGAGCGCTACAGATACACTTAATGCCTGTAAACTGTGGAAATTTAGAGTGAGGAAAAAGTTTTTGACATGCATATGTAACAAGAGAGTTGATGTAGTCATACTGTTCTAGTTGTCTATCTGTATGTGCGTTTTTGTGTATGTGTATGTACATGGTAAACTGTAAATGTTGGCATTTTCTCAACGAGTGTAAGTATGAATATTCTTTAAACTTTGCAGAATTATAGATATTGTTAGGACACTTCTAGTCTGTTGTGTGCATGGAGATGTCATTGAATCATCATGGCCATAAATCAGCAGTTGATATTTTCAGCAGTTAAGTCAAGGTTACTTAATCATTTTTGTATGAATGATGATCACACCCTGTTCTTGCTTTGTACACTGATAAAAGATAAATTAAATGATATTATATAAAAACAAAAAAAAAAAAAAAAAACTGCTATTGACATCTGATTTGATTTTGTAAAAATCAGACAATTTAATGCCATTTCTGCCAGAGGTAGAGATATATAAATGCAGAACTTAGTAGGTCACATACATACAGTTAAGCATCACGCATGTTACGCATATTTTCAATTTGTAGAAACACAGACCCAGGAGTCCAGAATATTTCAGAGTGCTGTCATCAAGATGGGAGGAACGTTGGGGGAAGATGGGGATGGGAGGGTGGGGAGGGGGATGGGAGGGCTGCAGTGCTGAAGTGAGAACTTGATAAGTTGTCTAGTGAGGTGGTGGGGTAAAGTTGTCTGGTGAGGTGGTGGGGTAAAGTTGTCTAGTGAGGTGGTGGGGTATTATGTGCCCATCTCCTTCCCCCGCCACCCTATGTTGTTCATTCAGCTATCACATGTGTCACGCTTGTGAGTCAAATTTTGGCAGAATGACTCTCTTCTTATTTTGCTGTGTTCAGTTTATGTTAATTGTATTTTTACCTTTTAATGACAATAAACAGAAAATTCCTGAAATGACAATAAGACGGCCATACATATTGGTGCTGTTTTAGCACCCTGCCCTCACCATTACCCTCAGAATGCATGTCTGAATCGCTGTAGTGGGTGTATAGAAATTCCAGGAGTGGATGGAGGTTGATATGCATGTCTGTTGGGTGTGTTGCTGATGTTTGAGATTGACCTTTGTGATTACTTGTCTGTGGTGCAATGACCGTGACTAGATGGCTGAAGCCACAGATACCCAGCTCTGAATTAAGTTCTGTCACATTTGTATGTATAGTTCACACTGGTGCTGGAATCTGTACTGTCTTTTTAGCTGTGCCCGGGCAGGTAGATTGTTCATCATGTTAAATGTTCTGTCACTATTAATGCCTGTTACTATTTTCAGTCATAGCCAATAAAAGAACAAATCAAGCTTCTTTTAGGGATAATTTACATAACTATGGTTGGAATTGAAGCTGCTAGTTTGAAAAGTGTCCTCTTGATGCTTAGCTCTTCCCAAGCTCAGAGTATGGTAACTGAAAATGTACCAAATTTTCACTGGACAAATAGGCACAATGGTCGTAAGGTGAGCAATGGCAGAAAAAAATGGAGGATGAAGAGTTAAATGGAGAAAGAGGGTTGTTAGCATTAACGAGTCAGCCTTTCTGTCCAAACTACCTAATTGACCTGGTTCAGGTAATTGGACAGAAAAGGTAAAAAGGTAGTATCACATGGTGAGATTTCCAGACATGTTTCACCTTAAATGGCACACCGAGAGTGCAGAACCCTTAAGATCAATAGTAGAAAGAAACTCGTGGAGAGCGTGGCAGCAGAGAGTCCTCAGAAGAGAAGCCCCCTTCAAGCAAGTGTTTCTGCCCTTATCTCCTGACACTCTAGGGGGGTTGGGCCACACCCGGTTCATGACTCCAGATGTCCCTCTGCTGCCCCTTTTTTTTTCCCATCTTGGGACGAGCCATGGCTGGGATTCGAACCCATGACCTTCTGGACATGCTCATTTTCCACTTATGACTCGCACTCTAACCACTGAGCCACAGGGACACCTGATATTTGTAGGAAATTTAAGCCTTATGAAGTTCACTTTTGTTCCTCCTTCTTGACCAGATCCAGCTTGAACACCTCTCTGCCGCTTCTGCCATTGCTTTCAGGGCTCTGGTTTTTTCCCTCCCTGCAACTGAGAGCTGTTTCATGAGGCTGTATGCAGACGTTCCTACAAACCCTCTAGCTCCAATTTCTGCAGTGAGGACTTTGACCTGATAGCCTTCTCTCCTCAGGCTGTTTGCCAGATCAGCATACTTTTCAGTCTTGTAGATTTGAGCTGCCTCCATTCTGTTCTCATATGGCACCGTGAGCTCGATCATGATCAGCTGCTTGGTTGACTGAGAGTGGACTACTATGTCTGGTCTCATGCCACTCTTGCTGATGATCTCTGGGTGACTCTTCCCTTCTGGGAGGTCTGCAGTGCACTCCCAGTCATCTGCCCCATCCAGCAGACTCTGCCTGCATGTTCCAAGTGGCACTGTTGTTCTTGGCCATGATTTGCCACTTCCTGCCGTGACGAATGTTGCGGGTGCTTTTGGAGTCCTGATTTTCCCTTTTGTGGTGTTGGTACTAGCCCAGACTACTTGTACAATCTCTTTGAGCACTTGGTTGTGCCTCCATGTGTACCTTCCTTGAGCCAGCACTACTTTACATGAGCTTAGGACATGCTCCACTGTTTGTTTTTCATGGCAGAGGGGGCATGCAGGATCGTCTGTTTTTCCCCACTTCACCAGGTTTGCATTTGAGGGCAGAAGGTCATATGCAGCTCTGAGAATGAAGCTGATCCTGAGAGGGGCCATGTGCCAAATGTCATTCCAAGTGAGACTTCTTTGGAGTGCATTCTCCCATGTTGTCCATTGCCCTTGCTGGCTCTGCTGGACTGCTTTTTGGAGTCTTTTTTGGTCTTCTTCTTTTCTCATCTCCTGAATCATCATGTCTCTTTTGGCTTTTCCTTTGGCCTTTGACCACCATTCAGTTTTGGTCACCCCCAGTCCTTGTCTGTTGGTCTGTGTGTGTCCTGTTATTTCTCTGATCTTGAGACTTTCTTTTGCAGAATCCATCGCCTCTTGAACTTTCCATTTTCTGCCTGTTTTCAGCTGGGGCTTGATTGCTTCTACCACCTTGTCTCCTGAGTCCTCCAGCATGCTTTGAAGTCTGATCTTTCCTGCTTTGTATTCTTCCAGGATGGATTTCAATGGTAGTTTCAGCTTTGCTTGGCGACAGTACAGCACTATGTCAGTCAGACAGAGTGGGACACCAAGCCATTTCCTTGTGAACTTATTGATTTTGGCTTCCATTGCCTCCGCTGTGCTGGTGCAGATGTCGTATATCATCAGAGGCCATAGGAGCTTTGGTATCAGCATGAACTGCAGACACCAGACCTTGTATTGCCAGGGAGCCCACACTGGTGAATGGTTTCCAAGCCTTCTTCCGACATCTGTTTGGTTTCTTTTGCTCTTTGTGTGTCTTTCAGCGTATCATCATACCATCTTCTAAGGCTCTTGACTGGCTCTTCTGTGACTGTTGGAATGGCCTGGTTGGCAACACTGAAGACCACAGATTCGGCCACTTTTCCTTTCCTCAGTGAGAGACTCCATGATTTCTTTGGCTTGAACTTCATTCTGGATGAGGCAACTATGTCGTCCAGCCTTCCCAGCACATGACGTGTCTGGTCTTCTCTGGATGAAATCACTGTAGTGTCATCCATGAAGGCCTTGAGAGGAGGCATCTTGTATCCATCGCCAAGGTCTGTTTGTCTTGCGTTGCTTGTTGCTGCTTTCAAGATGACTTCCATTGCCAACACGAACAGTATTGGGGAAATTGCACAGCTCATTGCAATGCCCACTTCCAAGTTGATCCAATCTGTTGTGTACTCCTTGGTAGAGAACCGCATTGAGAAGCCATTGAAGTACTTCTTGAGCATGTCGCAGATGTTTTTTGGCACATGGTACATCTCAAGAGCCAACTGTATCATCTCATGGGGTACAGATCCATATGCGTTTGCCAGATCAAGCCACACTACATCCAGGTCTCTCTTTTCTGTTTTTGCTCTTTGGATTGCGTCCCAGATCATTGTGGCGTGTTCTACACAGCCAGCTATGCCTACATTCCTTATAACTTCAATCAGACCTTAACCATCTTGCTAATTGCATATTTCACACCTCGTGAAAAATCAGAACTGTTCTGCCGAACTGAATCTGCATTGTCTGTGCAATACTTTGGTGGCAGTTGGAGGTTTCTAGCTCAGTGTAATACTTTGCAGTGACTGACTGTATCCCCCCCCCCCCCCCCAGCCCCCACCCCCACACATACATACAAATCACTTATAAATGTTGATTTATTCACTAGGTGTTCATTGTAATCTGGATGTGCATCAGATCATACAAGATCATAGAAGTAAATACATTTTACTTTTTACATTTTGATTTCACTGTGAATTTATGAAAACTGTGTTGCAACACTAGAGAAAATAATAGTAAAAAAAATCACAAATTTGAATAAGCACGAAGGTCTGGGCAATATTCCCTATTTCCATCAGGTTTCGTTAAAATTGGTTCATTATTGTTTGTGACTGTGCTGAGAGACAGGCCAACAGATGGGGATGAACAGATAACCTCTTTGGTTAGAGTGTCAAGGCCCTCAATTTCTTGTTATTGTTAACATCGGTGGATGCTGACTTGGATCATAACATTGTGGGTCAACACCATGTCCACAGTCCATCAGGTTCTGGGAGAACCTGCTTCACAGGCATCCTGGACTTGGATGACATCCAATGGGGGAAGAAAAGAAGAGAGAAAGGACCTTAACTGATGAAGTACCCAGCAGAATTGATAGATGTCACAGTTCAGGAGGAAATTCAGTGACATTTTTTGGGGTGTCGTTCATTGCAGATTTGATATATGTGAGGATGGGAAACAGTTTGGTTTTAGTTGAGTGTAGGTTTGTAATACTGTTCAAGGAAGGCCAGGCATTTAGTGTAGTTTGGTGGGGTTGGGGGATATATATATATATATATATTGGTGATATATGTTGTTATCCATATTATCAGCTGGAGTCCTTGGTGCGATGTTGCTGTCGACGCAAGAAGTTCATGCAGGGGATGACCAAGATGACAGGCCCCGTCATGCTACTGGCTCTACGGGACAACTTGGCTGCCATGGAGGTCAGTGTGTGTGTGTTTTGTGTGTGTGTGTGTGTGTGTGTGTGAGTGTGTGTGTGTGTGTGTGTGTGTGTGTGTGTGTGTGTGTGTGTGCGTGTGTGTGTGTGTGTGTGTGTGTGTGAGTGTGTGTGTGTGTGTGTGTGTGTGTGTGGGAGTGTGTGTGTGTGTGTGTGTGTGTGTGTGTGTGTGTGAGAGAGAGAGAGAGTGTGTGTGTGTGTGCGTGTGCGTGCGTGTGTGTGTGTGCGCGTGTGTGTGTGCGTGCGCGTGTGTGTGCGTGTGTGAGTGTGTTGTGTGTGTGTGTGTGTGTGTGTGTGTGTGTGTGTGAGTGTGTGTGTGTGTGTATCTCTGTGTGTGTGTGCGCGTGTGTGTGAGTGTACGTGTGTATGTGTGTACATTGTGTGTGTGTGTGTGTGTGTGTGTGTGTATGTGTGTGTGTTTTCCCCACCAGTCATGTGCGCCATGTTGGATCGAAGGGTGAAAGAGAGCCATTTTTGATGATGATAACGATGATGATGACGGTTAATTTTACCCACAGACGGTGTGTGCCATGCTGGAGCTGGAGGTTATCGAGAGCCAAGACATGAAGATGCAGATGATCACCACCCTGCAGACCACCACCGATGGCAAACGCATGTACGCTGAACTCTGCGACCGACAGATCGCACTGAGGGAACTGGTAGGTGCCGCCAACCTTGGCCACTGTCGGGGAATGGTTGTAAGTGTTGTAGCAGTTTTCATTGGGCTTTTTTTTGCATTGGTAATCTGTCTTCTTTTAATCTTTACAACAAGCATGACTTTATTTTGTTCGTATCGCTCGTTATTTGTTGAGTGAATCTATTTATTGACTGGTTTGTGAAGGGATGAAGGGGGGGGGGGGGGGGGGGGGGGGGTGGCAGGAGAAGAAAGGTGGAAAGATGTTTGTGTGTCTGTTTGAAAAGGGTGTGAATGAGGTTAATGATGATAATGTGTGTGTGTGTGTGTGTGTGTGTGTGTGTGTGTGTGTCTGAGAGAGATAGAGAGAATAGTGTGTTGTGGTGGTGGTGGTGGTGGTGGTGTGTGTGTGAGTGAGTTGTTTGATGTGCTGCAAGGACAGACAGTTATTCTCCCCTAAAAGGGATTCATCCAGTTATTTGCCCCTGTTTCACCTGTGACTGCAGCAACAGAAGGGAGGTCCCCGCAAATTGACCCTGCCGTCCAAGTCAACCGACAGCGACCTAGCCAAGATGCTGAGTTCAGGGTCCTTCGGCAACCTGGAGTGTCTCAGCCTGGCCTTCACCCAGGTCACCTCCGCCTGCGCCCACGAGCTGATCAAGCTGCCCTCCCTACGCTACCTCAACTTGTGGTCCACACAGGTAGGAAAGTTGGAGGTGTGCCAGGGTGCTGGGGGAGGGCGTGTACCTGTATAGTATACACTGAAACTGAAGGAGGCAGGGGCTGGTGATGTATGTTTTCTTTGTTGTAATAGAGTGCTCTGTGAAGTTTGGGCAGTCTGTCTATGAGAGATTGTAGAGTGTGTCAAAGTGCAGCGAGATTCTGATCTGTTGTATTCCTTTGAAGTATGTTTTTGTTTCGCTTACCAAAGTGGATTTCTTTGTGATATATGGGCAGCCAATCTGGAGGAGAGCCTAGGGCATGTCATAGTGCAATGTGATTCTGATTTGTCATTTTTATCTTTTTTTTTTTTTTTTTTTTCCACTGAACAAAGTGGATTTCTTTGGGAAGGAAGCTGAAGTAGCAAGCTGATCCGGATGTTTATGCATTGGTATGGAAAGAGTTAATTTTGTGTGTGTGTATACGCACATGTGTGTGTGCGTGTATGTGTGTGTGTGCGTTTGTGTTTGTGTTTGTGTGTGTGTGTGTGTGTGTTTACAAAACAGCATAAATGAGAGGATTGCTTCCTGCAAAATGTACACAAACCAGGCGATTTCTAAAATGAGCGGATTTCTTTTCGCCTCATTTTTTTAAAGCCCATACGGCAGTGCAGAACGTCGTAAGTGATGCGCCAGTGCCTTCCTAGGCAATCGCCTCAGTTTTAATTAGCATTGTTCACACACTTTTTCACACAGTTCCTCCTGAACCGCCTCATTTCACGGCGTTTTGCATTACGCCTTATTTGCATTATCTTACAGGCATGTGTGTGTATACAAAACACAACAACATGACTGTGCAGCACAGACCTGTAACAATCCCCCGAAACTGAAAGAAGTTTGATTCCAGTCTTCCTATTTATGTAAATCAATTTTTTCTGTACGCCTCATTTCACGGCATTTTGCATTACGCCTCTTTTGTATCCTTTTACAGGCATGTGTGTGGTGTGTGTGTGTGTGTGTGTGTGTGTGTGTGTGTGTGTGTGTGTGTGTGCCTACATAGGGGTCTGGATGTGTTTGACCTTTGGTGATAAGTGTCAGTTACTGCCACAATACTTGCCCAGTGAGCATGGAGCTTTGGGTGTATGTAGATATTGAGAAGAAATACTGATAACATCCTTCACATAGTTTCATACATGAGCGTGTGTGTGTGTGTGTGCGCGCGCGTGCATGTGTGTGTGTGTGTGTGCATGTGTGTGTGCCTGTGTGTGTTGTGTGTGTGTTGTGTGTGTGTGTGCGCGTGCGTGCATGTGTGTATATGTGCGTGCGCACTTGCATGTGTGTGTGCCTGTGTGTGTGTGTGTGTGTGTGTGTGTGCGCACGCACGTGCGTGCGCGTGTGCATATTTGTGTGTGCACATGTGTGTGTGTGTGTGTGTGTGTGTGTGTGTGTGTGTGTGTGTGTGTGTGACAGTTTGGTGACACAGGGTTGGAGCTGATTGCAGAGCACCTTCAGAAGCTGCAGGTGTTGAACCTGTGTGAGACTCCCGTCACTGACAAAGGTCTGATCAGCCTCACAGGTACACGCTCCACAGTTGTTGGCTTTTATGTCTATAGTTGTTCGTTGCTGTTCAGTCATTGAAATGCTATTACCAATGGGCAGAAAGGATGGGCCTAAACCATTTATGATAATGAGATTTTTTTTTATGTTGATGGAGAATAATTAACCCTTGCAGTGCTGGTAATGATTTAACACACATACAGGAATCATTTTTAAATTAAAAGGAAAGATGGTGTCACAAAGTATACTCTATTTAATAGTTGTTTGTTTTTGTTCAGTCATAAAAATGCTATTACAGACAAATAGAAAGGATGGAACTAAGCCATTTGTGATGAGATCTTTAACGTTGTGGAGAATAATTCAGCTCCTTTGACCCTTGCTGTGGGTAATGATTAAATACAAGTACAGGAATAATGCTTAACGTAAAAGGAAATAGGGTTGTCACAACAAATACTTCATGTCTCTTTTATGCTTATTAGTCTTACTAGATAGATAAACCTATACATTTTTGGAAAGCAGTAATGATTAAGATATGAAAAAAAAAAGAAAAAGTAACCCAATCTAGTATGGTAGATGTAGGTACTTCTCAAAAAGTATTCAACAAGATTTGTTCCAAGATACTAATAAAAAGAAATGTGTGCTGAAATATAGAAACGTATTATCAGCATGTCACAATGTCAGTGTTACTTAAAAAGTAGCACACAGGTTTGAAAACTGTCTTTTTCAGTATTTGAGTCACAGAAGTTCAGTTCCTGGGGCTTGTTGTGCAAGCCATTGCCATGATGAGCATGGACTCCTTTGTTTAAGACACACCCATTGGTGCCACCCCCACATATTTCCTTCAGAAGGTAGAAGCCATCAAAGACAAAAACAACAGTGAATAAGTCCTGAATCAAATTGCCAGCCTCGTTTTAGTAACCATAGCTTTTGAAACTAGCAAAAACATATTTTAAAAAGAAATGGTATTAGCTCCACCAGATGATACAGACAGAGTACAGGACAAAACACAGTGCATTTCGACCTCTTGGGTCCTCTTCAGGCAAGCATCATTTAAAACGATGAAAACAAAGAATGAGCAAGCACTTCTCATAATTGGCGCAAAATGGGTGTATGTTTTCATCCAACACCCATTTTGCGACGAATATGAGAAGATAAGTGGTTGCTCGTTCATTTTCATTGTGCTAAATGTTGGTTGTTTTTGCTTCATCTTCCGCCCTCAGTCACCTCATTTTGCAACTGGCAAAGACATGATAGAATCAGAAGATAGCTCATTGACTGCTGCCTGTGTGTTGCCGGTGCTGGAGCTGTGGTGGGCGGGCCAGGCCAGGCTGTGATTGTAGATGAGGTGTCGGAATGAGCGGCATGGGTGCAGTGCCACTGAGGTGGCACAGAAGCTGGGACAGTTAAAAAAAAATAAATGCTACCCTTGATCACCAGTGAATTGATCCCTGCCCTCCCCATTGTGGCAGTGACATGAAACACAGAATGAACAACGAACAAAGCCAACAATTGCTGGGAATCAAAGTAGACCAGGCTCACTTTATATGGCATCACTGCTTTCAGCAACTGATGCTTCGCTTGTGCAACTCTTGCATACCTCCTCTCCATGGTCGCTATAGATTCACTGATTTTTTTTTTTTTTTGGGGGGGGGAGGTGGTTGTGGAATGATGAATGGGCATCACAAAAAAAAAGAAACGGTGGAACTGTAGTGAATCAAGAACAAGACAGTAAAAAGTTACAAAAAGCAAGGATGAATCGGACGAAATCAGAAGACTGCTGGTAATGTATGGATGATTTTGACCAAACACAAAGAGGCGATTATGGCATATTGCTCTTCTGGGAAAGTCAGCATAATGGTCTTTGTGTTTGACAGGTTAGATAATAGAATGGTATTACTGCAAGATTAAATACTTCCTGTTGTTTATTTAGTGATAACTGTGTGAAAGGATTGACAAGCTGTGTGTGTGTGAAGCATGTGTTTGTGTGGGTTAGTGGTAACATGATGTTCGTAACACAATATGTGATTGATAAAACTTGTGTGTAATATGATGTGAGTGTGTGTGTGTTTGTGTATGTACGTGGTGTAACGTGTGTGTTGCATGATATGTGTCGTGACATGATGATACGATTACATGATGTGTGTGATTACATTTGTTTTGACACAGGTGTGATATGAGGTCTGTTTTACATGAAGTGTATGTGTAAAGTATGTGTGGCTTAATACATGTGTGTGGTGACACATTTCTTGTATGAGGAGCATGTGTGTTAATGATGCACTTGTGTTGTGTGTGTGTGTGTGTGCACATCCACACGTGTAAGACATGTATGTTCGACCTGATACGTGTATGACAAGACGTGTATGTGTAAGGATGTACGTGGGTGTGTGATCTGCTGTTTATGTCTTTGTGTGCAAGTGTGTGTGATGTATGGGCATCACATTGAGTGTGTGTCATGTAATGTAAGTGTGGTGTTGTGAGCAGCGTGTGTATGCGTGACACGAGGCATCGTCTGTGGTGGTGTTGTGAGCAGCGTGTGTATGCATGACATGAGGCATCTTCAGTGGTGGTGGTGTGAGCAGCGTGTGTATGCGTGACACACGAGGCATCTTCTGTGGTGGTGTTGTGAACAGCGTGTGTATGCGTGACGCGTGAGGCATCTTCTGAGGTGGTGTTGTGAGCAGCGTGTGTATGCGTGATGCGAGGCATCTTCTGTGGTGGTGTTGTGAGCAGCGTGTGTATGCATGACACGAGGCATCTTCAGTGGTGGTGGTGTGAGCAGCGTGTGTATGCGTGATGCGCGAGGCATCTTCTGTGGTGGTGTTGTGAACAGCGTGTGTATGCGTGACGCGTGAGGCATCTTCTGAGGTGGTGTGAGCAGCGTGTGTATGCGTGACGCGAGGCATCTTCTGTGGTGGTGGTGTGAGCAGCGTGTGCATGCGTGACACACGAGGCATCTTCTGTAGTGGTGTTGTGAGCAGCGTGTGTATGCGTGACACGCGAGGCATCTTCTGTGGTGGTGTTGTGAGCAGCGTGTGTATGCGTGACACGCGAGGCATCTTCTGTGGTGGTGTTGTGAGCAGCGTGTGTATGCGTGACACGAGGCATCTTCTGTGGTGGTGGTGTGAGCAGCGTGTGTATGCGTGACGCGAGGCATCTTCTGTGCAGCCCTGAAGAACCTAAGGAAGCTGAATCTGAACAGCACCAATCTGTCCGCCCTCACCTTTGAGGGCCTCAAGGTCAGTGCCCAGTGCTTGGTCTTTTCATTGGCTCTCCTCAGTGGCCTCCCCTCCCATGCTCTGTCTGGGGCCATAAAATGGTTTACACCTTTCCTTTTTATTGCTCATGATGCATATGATGGTAATCATGTTATGATATGCAGTTCATTTTGGTCTGAGATCACTTAGCAAGAGCTGATGTCTTTGCGTTCAATATCCTGGTGTCAACCAGGCCTGAGAGATACAAACACCTGCTGTCGTGGTCAGTTAATCTGAGCAGCTTTCAGGTTTTCATCAACAAAATGGATGAATTTGATGACGGGGTTGGAGATAAGAGGTGCTGTTTTTTCTGACTTGTAAGTTGGTGTATAAAGGCTTTAGACGTCTTTTTACCACCCTGAATTTAGTCATTTTTTAAGAATTTGTGAAAGGATCAGATGAATAAGACTTAAGATGCAGTTGTGTACCTCAGCTATGACCTTTCACCTTAACGCGATAAGAAGGTGAAGGGCACTGGTTGTTCTTTATTACAGACTATAGACCAGGGGGGAAATGGAATATAACACTGAAAGTAGATTTATGAAATACTTCTCTGTCCAGACTAAAGCCTTATGGGTATGATTAAATGCAGTGAAGGGATTCTCACATACCAAAGTTTGAGAAGAAAGTAAGGGCGCAGTTCATGCCTTCAGACTAACAAATGGTGAAGAGTGAAAGTTTCTTGATCGTACAGTTCATACCTAAACACAAAATTAGGCCCTGAACCGAGTGGGGAACGGAGTGTGTTCAAGTGTTGAGACAGGTAAGCATATCATAAACTACTGCTTGTCGTGAAGTTCCTTTCCCACACACTTATCTGGTGAAAGCAACGCCTGGATAACGAAAAGCAGTTACCCTCCGAAGAGGAGTCATGAACCTACCTGGACAGTTGGGAGACCCTTGTGTTCTTCCTCATTCGCTCCAAACATACCTTGGTCATGAAAGATGTGTTCCTGGCATACAAGTCTCTTGCTGGCCTCCCAGTTGTGACTGAGGCGGGCCATACCCAGAAGTCTTCGGTTGGATCCCAGGCCTACCAGAAAACAGCTCAGTCCTGGGTCTTGCTGGGGGAATGCATTTCTTTCCTATCAAGCGCACAAGGTGCAGAAACGATGAGATCGTGGCCTGGGAAAGCAGGCTGTGCTGGCCATCCGCCACAGCCCATGGGACCATGGCACAAAAGCGGTGTGACTAGGAGTGTTGGCCAACACCAGCAGACTGTCGGGACTTTTTCCGGCATATTTTCAGGCATGAGATCGTAATCTTGACTGCTCTTGCACAGAGCGATGGACCATGTTTCACAGGTGTTGCATGGCTTAAGCCTTACACTGGTTACTTAACAACATACTATCAAGGATTTTGTCTGGTAAATTAACAGAAGGAAAGTTAGGAAAAAACAGAGTTGGAAATAAAATAAGGCAGGGAACAGTAAACAATAAACGGTAAACAACAGACTTACCCTACTTGTTTACTGTTTACTGGAAAAAATGGTTATGTTTGTGTAATATGCATAACTTATCAACATTAGTATTTGAACATGACATGCAGAACAAAAATTGTTGGTAATTGAATAAAGAATAATATAAAACAGAACTGGTGTGCTTGTGAGTGTTTGGTCAAGTGCATGCTTGTCTGGACTGTGAAAATAACAGGTGAAAACAGGTGGTACATCCTGCTTGTCATACTCAAGAACTTGTTCACAAGTGATCCAGTCAGTGATGTTCCACAGTATCCAGAAATAAGTTACAGCATTTTTCAAAGGAAAGTCAGTGTGGATTGTACCAGTCTTTCATGCAGGTAATCCAAGTTAGAATGAATAAGGTACTGGTAAGTTTTCACATCGATGTCACACACTGATAACAAAAATACCCCAAAATGGTCACTATCAACAAATGTAATAGTTAGCCCACACTGTCATTGTTTACATTTGAAAGGTTTAGGATCATCTGGGAGCACTACACTGAGTTTTTCTTTCCCACTGAATGGCATGTTGACATTCCCCTCACCCTTATCACTCACCCAGTGATTGTCCATGCCAGTCTCGAAATCACAATTACATGGTGCTTGATCTAAATAAAATATATCGCCCACCATGCCCAGTTCATTCAAATTGTCTACAACTTCTTCACCAGCTTTTTCCACAACAGCATCAGCAAAGAAATCTTCAAACAAGTTCCTAATTCTATCACGTCCTCCATTGGGCACCGCAATTGTTGTTTGCCGGACGATTCAGATCATGCTCTGCATTACAAGCTACTACTAATTGTAAACTAAGCTAAACTGCTGGAAATCCGTGTTCCAAGGCTCGTTCAGTCATTTATGCAAAGTAGTTTGTCAGTGAGCCATAGTTTTGCCTCGGTGTGCGTTGGTAAAACTAGGTTAGCAAGGCTGACCCTACAGTGCGACTTGTGTTACAATAACCAGTGTCGGCCATGACATGATGGCACAACTTATGTCACAACTACCAGCATAAGGGTTAATGGGACTGGAACTAGCCCATGAAACAGGAGCCAGTACTAGAGTGCCATTCTCTGCAGTGGAGGCGAACGCAAACAAGAGGTATAGAAGACATGAGCATCAACATTGCAGTGGAGAAAACCAGAGTAATTCAAGTCTGGAAGTAAATGAAGTTCGAAGAGAATCCACCTACTACAGCAACTTCAATGAATTATTTAAGGTAATTTGTTCTCGGGACTGCAGAGAGGGAGTTAATGGAACAGTCGAAGTAGGCTTAGGCCTGTTGCGAGAATCTATGGTGTCAGTTGGTTGCAAATGAGAAAGGAGGTTCGAAAGCAGATAGAGGCAGATGTGTGATCCACACCCAGGAAAGAAGGGAACTGGTTTAGTGCGTACTATGTGGATACAAGTTATACTGTCAAGGGGCCTTCACTCTTAAGTCCTTAGCCTGGAGGCATGGTAAGCTCCTGTCAAGGGGCCTTCACTCTTAAGTCCTTAGCCTGGAGGCATGATAAGCTCCCTTGCTGTCTTAAATTTTGATCAGTGAGCATCCTGGTTCACTGCATTTGGTCACACCCAAGTTGAAATAAGGGACTGGTTTGGCCAGGTAAAGAATGAGGAAAATGTATGGAGTGTTGTGTCTGTACTGTTCCAGGAAAAACTACCAGCCCTGCAGGAGTTTGACGTGCGCTACACCGATGCGTGGTGATGGGGCAGTGCCCCTCAGTGCGTCCTTCCTTCAACTTTTGGTTCTCTGCATCGAGTCACCGGGCGGAAAACTTCTCGCGCCCCCAGCCTTCAACGTGCCTCCAGGGACGGGGAGAGAGCCTGTGACCCTCCCACTAAGGCCTCTCCCTGGCCTCTCCCTCCCTTCTGGAGTTTCTCTTGACGAGCAGCTGTGGATGTGCATCTTCTGATGTGAACTGTGTCATGGCGGTCGCCGTCAGTACAGGGTTGTCATTGTCATGTGATGTGGAGTCAGTGTTTTGATGGTTGCTTGCTTTCGATAGATGATCATGAAGGAATGGGAGTGTGTGTGAGACTGGGGGGGGGGGGGGGGGGGGGGGGGGGGGTCTGTGTCTGTGATTTAAAGGATGTGAATCGGATTCTGGTTCATTGTTTCCATTGCATCTGTCTGTACTTGTAAATAACTGATGTATTATCGCTTTACTCGTCTCTAACTTGCATTCTGGTTCATGTTGTTTGCAATATTACTGTATTTGTTATATTTTGTGTGTGTGTATGTGCGTGTGTGTGTGTGTGTGTTGCTCGTGTGCATGCGTGTGTGTGTGTGCGTGTGTGTGTGGTAATTTCCAGTCACTTTTCAGTGGATCTGTTCTGTTCATAATTTTTGTTATTTGTTTGTTGTCTGGCAGTCAGGATGAAACAGAACCAGTACAAGTCACCTTTGTTGTTGTTGTTGTTGCTGCTGTTGTGAGGTCTGATTCATGAACTTAACTTAGTGCCAAGATGTGCCCAAATCAAAAGTTAGGCATTCACATGTGATGTCTGGCCATTGGGGGAAACCTGAACGCATGATCAGACAGTTGTTTGCTGCTTCATCAGGCAAGGGATCAGAACTTTGAGGCAATGAATGGACTCAGGCTTCAAATTCTTGTGAAGTCCCTCCGGATTGTCAACAGTGCAATGTACTTTTCCTCTGCTTCATCAAACTGTTTTGAGAAAAAACAACAACCTGTACCAGAACCTTGATTGTATCGATTTTGTTTGTAGATAATTCTGTTAATGTGAAAGTATCTGTGTGGCTCCCCTCAAGGCATTGTGCATGTGATGTGTGTTGAAACTTGCCATTGGCGTGCATTGTTAGCGAATATCAAGACTGACTGACTGGTATCTTCTTCGAATGTGAGAGAGTGTGTGTGTAAGTGTGGGTTTGTGAGAGTGTGTGTTTGTGTGTGTGTGTGTTTTTTTTTTATGGAAGGGTAATGGATACATAGTACATCATTAACTGAACCATTCTGATGTCACATCTTGTACACACATACACACACCCACACACCTATGAAACACACACACATACAAAACGCTCGGACGCAAACGCACACACACACACACACACACACACACACACACACACACACAAGAAACACTGGACATTTAAAATTCACTTTTTTCATATATTTTTGTTTTTGTTGTTTGGCTTGCTAGGGGTCGTGCTTGAGGTGGCTATTGCCAGTTCTGACCATGTCAAAGGTGATTTTGTTGCCCGTCCGTTCCTCTGCACTGTCCTGCATCCTTTGAACCGACTTTGACCTTCAACTTACAGTGGAAATTGACATAGTAACCATAAAAAGATAGGCTTAACAAGGTTCACATTGCAGCCGGAAAGCATTCATTCAGCCAACATGACATTCTGAAGGGGACACACACAGCTTGTAGGGTGAAATTAGGAGATATGTTCTGAAAGTTTTTACTGTCCTGAATGTTTTCCAGGGAGTCGAGGGGGTGGGGTGGGGTTGAGGATGAAGGGGAGATAAGAGAATGCAGAAACATTTGTCCCCTCTCAGCTTGCACATTGAGAGCATGTTTAGTGGTTCTGCTTCAGGGATAGGAACCTTCCCCTTGTAGCTGAACTTATTATACAGTAATGGCAAAAACAAAAAGGTTCGGCTTTCTTTTTCCACTTGCAAAGCGAGAGGACTGCAGGCGGAAATCTAAACAAATCTTAAATAAATGTTAGCGAACCGCCCAGAGAACGTGGACAAACGAGTCACAAGACGAAACACAACTAGTTTCGACCTCTTAGGTCTTCATCAGTGAGACATTAACGAATAAAACAATGAAAATTCACTTAGCTTTGATCGCTTCAGATCACTTGGTAGGGTTCAGCGCAAGGAAGAAGACAACACGATATAAGAACCAAAACCTTTTTTTGGTTTTGGTTCTTATATCGTGTTGTCTGTTGGAATGTGTTTCAGCATGTTGTCTTTGGTTTTTCAGACCAGCAATCCAGACTGCTTTGTTCTTGTGTCTTTACTTTATTTCTGCCAGGTATGCTAGATGGCTGTTTGCTTCTGAATGTGCCCCCCCCCCCCCCCACTCTCCTTCCCCATCCCCCTCACCACGCCCCTTCCCCATCCCCCCCACCCACTCCCACCCACCACCCTCCCCCACCCCCCTCCACCCCCCTCCCCTCCCCCCCTCCCCCCCCCCCCCTCCCCCCCCCCCCCTCCCCCCCCCCCCCCCCCCCCCCCCCCCTCTCCCCCACCCCCCCTCCCACTCCCCCACCCACCCTCCCCTCCACCCC
>CM065730.1:64220551-64278051 GCA_033310375.1 Conus canariensis
CACTTCGGAAGTTGATCTTCCTTCCTTAGCAGATAGATTTTCTCCTTTAAAAACAGACTTTTATTTTACCCTCATATTTTTTCTATATTTTCACAAGTCATGGCAATACACCAGGTGGTTTCGCACTCTTGCTTGTCCTGCTATTGCCTGTCATTTAGGTTGAATGATGTGCCATGTTTTTGGGTGTACACGCAGCATGTTTTTTCTGGTATATTGTCGTTGCGTGACCATGGAGAACTGCTAGGATGGTTTTGCAACTGTTTGTGACAGTTGACTTTTCTGTTTGGTCCAAAGACTAATTACCAATGTGTTGATGATTCGTTCTTTATTTGCACAGACTGCCTTATTTCTCTGCACATTTGGTTCTATTTTGTTCCCTTTCCTCACATGTGTAACAGCATTTCTGTTCATGGAAGGCGGGAAAATGTTTCCTAGTCACCCCCCGTGGGATGTGCTCAGTGTATGATTGCTGGATACAGAGAGAGACTGGTTTTATTTTGATTGGTTGGTTTATGCTCCTCCGTATAACCTACACGTGACTTTCCCGCGATAACCAAATAATGACCGATCTTTGTGTTTTGGTTACTATAAGTCTGTTTTCATTCTTTGGAAAATCATGTTCTGTGTACTGAAATGCCGCATATCTCACTGCGTCATATTTTGAGCATTTTTTTTTCTTTTAGTACTTGTAACAATTGGATATGAGATCTGTCAAACATCATTTACCTTCAGTGTATTTGTGAACTGTGACTGTTTATGATGTTCTGCTTTTTTCCTCGTTGTTTGTGTCTAGGAGAATGTGTGCATCTGTATGTGTGGTGGATTTTTTTGGGTTTTTTTGAAGGATGTGTATCATATGTGTTATGCTGGGGGACTTTCAATGCCGTTGCCATAGCGTGTCATACAGTTGGTGAGGAGGGTTGTATTTTGGTCCTTGTTTTGAACAGACCATTGTCAGTGTCATTCCAGGGTGTCAAAACATGTAAAGTGCATGTAAAGTACGTGTCCAGTGTTCCGTAACATAGCCGGAAAATGGAGATGGCAGCTTATAGATATAATAGCTGTCTGGCATTTGCGTTGATTTCTGTTTGAAATGTTTGTGCATGCATTTCAGTGTGTATGTGTCTTTATCGAGCGGAGGGAGATGAGAGGTTAATCTGTTTTACTTTATGTGTGTCTGTGTGGACTGTTTTCGTTTGTTTGACGCTGTTTTCTTTGTGAGTCGCTGTATTGTCTTTTTCGCTTCATCCATAGGTCGACAGTTCTAGTCTGTGTTAGTTCAGTTGAAACAGTAGATATTCCTGCAGTTACGGTGTGCTATCAGATTGCCTTTCCTAGAAGGAAAGGACCTGGTGATCAGGTCATCAGCAGTGATCGCTTGCTCATTATCCAGCAACGTCAAAAGTGTCATTGGTCGTTTAATCCTTTCAGCCCATACATAGTGACTGGCTGTGCAGGTTTCCCAGCATGCCATATTTTGGCTGTCCAGTTGGAAGATCGGGGCTGTTTCACTCACTTTGTCAGTACATAAGAAAGGCACTCAGCTACAGACTTAGAAAAAAATGATATATTACATTTTCATTTTGTTTGAATTAGCAAGTGATGTATGGTTCCTTGAATTGAAAAAAAAAAGCGGCCATTTAGATCTTTCATCACTTCATTGGTATTTCTCCCTCTGACAGGTTGTATTCTTATGTTTGTGATAAAATGTTCCTAAAACTTGCGTTTGTGATAAAATGCTCCTTAAACTTACGTTTGTGATAAAATGCTCCTAAAACTTAACCGTGTCACAGTCTAGGATATTTTCTGCAAGTATATAAATTCATATGGCTTTTTTTGTATTCATACTTTCAGGGTTATTTGCTGAGAATGTCCACAAAGGTTCCATGTAACATTTGCTGCACTGTAATGTGGTTGTTTGTTGAAAACATCCACAAAGGTTCCATGTGACATTTGCTGCACTGTAATGTGGTTGTTTGCTGAAAACATCCACAAAGATTCCATGTAACCTTTGCTGCACTGTAACGTGGTTGTTTGCTGAAAACATTCACAAAGATTCCATGTGACATTTGCTGCATTGTAACTTTACCTCATGGGCTGATGATGATGGAAGAATAACTGAGGAAAAAAGTCATGAGATCATTTAAGTTCTCTTACTCAAAGCAGCGTGAAATACAGGAAGGATTTAGCTTCTAGATACTCTCCTTGTACTAATTATCTGTGCATGGAATAATAGTTAATTGTGCTACATTTGAACCGACCTGTAGTTAGGCGCAGGTGGCCATGTGCGTTCATGTGTGCCTGAGAAGAGGTCGGGCACTAGGCAGAAAGGTTTGAAAGACATTCAGGTAGACAGTGAACACATGCTCATGCATCTGTGTGTCCCAAACTCCTAAGACTATTTTCCTGAGGCTTTGCTCTTAAAACTGATTTTTCCTATTTTGTCTGATTGTGAACATCAGTGTTTCATACGTATCATTCATTCATTTGATTTCTGTAAATTACCGCTCATCACTTGTGTGTTGGAATGTCAGGTACTTCTTTTCAGTCACACTCTTGGGCCCTGCTTTTTAACATTTTGTTCTTTCCATACAGCTGTTGACTGCCAGTGTGGCCGTGGCCTTCATTATACTTACTCTTTTACATTTTCTTTTCTGGTCACGAATTGTAACATGCCAGCTTTGTTGTTGTTGTTGTTATCTGGCGATAAGGTAGTGAACATGCATAACGCAGTGTCTCTGTGCTTTTACAGCCTTTCTGTGTATTATTACTATCATTTTTTTTTTTTTTTGTTGCATTTGTACCTTGAGGATGCTGGGAAGTCTTTCAGTACAATACCTCCCTAGCATTCTGGACATTCTTTGCTAGTATATTTCTCTCTTCTGTTACTCTTTAACTGTGCAGGTTTTGGGTTTTGTCTCTCCTGTCGTTTGCTGTTTTCCTACCTTACTGAGCCGTTCTCCTGTCATTTCCTCTGGCAACTTGTAGTGAAAATTGCACACGTTGTCAGAGTGGACACTAGCTGTCTTCTTTTCTTTATCTTTTTGTCCTTATGGCTTTTTAAAATATATTTCTTTTCTGTGGCTTTTTGATGTTTCTGGTGTAATTTTTCATGATACCTATTTTTATGTCTGGAGTAAAAAATCAGGGGTAATAGAAGGCATTTTCAGGACATCTTGGTTGTATCTGCGGTAAGGATGCCAGCTGGTTAGCTATTTTGTGATTTGCTTTCATAGTTTCTTTTTCAGAATTTCATGATCTAACATACTCGGGATGTGACTTTTTCCCCTGTATGAGTTTGACAGCCTTGGAAACACTTGGTGTGGATAGGTGGGCTTTGAAAATAAAACATTTTCTTTCGGTTACATTTAGATGTTTTCCTTTTTTTTTTTTTTTTTTAAAAATATCGGGAAGTGATAAGTGAAGCAAAATGGCTTGTGCTTTCAGCTTGGCCTGGTCCTGTTGGTCTGAAGGATGTCAGTAATGTAGCTGCTGTTGAGACATCTGTTGGCAGCCTTCAAAAGGCCCTGTGTGGTCGGCTGGGTGCCATGATAAAAGTCCAAGTCCAAATGGTGTGACAGTGTGAACCAGATCAAAATGACAGGGGTAAATGGGAGAAGGTGGGGGGAGGGGGAGGGGTGGGGTGGTGGTGGTGAGGGAAGGAGAATAGGGGGGTTTTGAGCATCCCACAGACCCCCTGCACCTCTTCCCTTTCCCATCTCTACATCCCACTCCCATTCCCACTTCAAGCTAAAACATTGGCATTCACCCTCCAGCTCCCACCAAGGCTACATCAAAAGGTTGTTATGCTCTGCACAGGTATGCGGGGATTATCTTCAGTTGGGACAAGCTCCTAGCATAACATTATCAGTCTCCAAAATCCCCTGAAGTCGGAGTGTGGCTGCCTACACGGCAGGATAATCAAAAACGGTCACACATGTAATGTTCTCATCCACAGCTGATGCATTTGTACCGTAGAGTTCAAGTACTTTGGCTGTTCAGATGATCCCTGGAGTCTTTTAGCCAGGGTACGACAACAGCAACAACAACCCTACTTCTCCCCCTCCCTCTCCTTCTCCCGGACAAAGCTATCCAGCCATGTTGCATGTACCTCTGGTCGACAGATGATGGCTTGTTTTTCTCTTGCTGGATGTGTAGATGTAGTGCTACAACAATCAAAAGAAGTGGATAAAAATTTATATTGTCACTTTGTTTTTCATCTGAAATGCCACTTTGTCTTTCATCTGAAAATCAGTTTGAGCTATGTCCAATGTAGTTTGAGGGAAAAAAAAAGTTTGTTTCTTTCAAGATGGACTCCAAATAGCACCTCCCTGCAGCTGTGTGCTTTGCACATTCTTGCATCCATTGCCGACAAGTGATTTAGGCATATTTTAAATTATATTGCAATCTCAAATACAAACATGATAACTCGTTGGTTTATATCAACAGAAAGGGCCAAACACATATAATTTAAGAAGACTTTTAAGCTAAGATCACTACACTGTTGAGAGGTAAACAACATGAGTAAAAGGAAAAAGAAGAGGGGCTTGTTTACGTTTGTTTGATTGGTATGACAACAGCATGACAAAAAATATTGTCTGACTTTGAACAGATGTGGAAAAAGTGTAAAGTATGTTAAAGAAACGAACACTGATCGTACTGTGATGTTCCAAGGTGCAGTCACAATATAGTATTTGCGTTTGTTATTCTTAGTGCACACAGTATAGAGACACTGTATTTTTTTCTTTTTTTTAGTTTTTTTATTTGAAATCTTGGTAAATAAATCTTAAATAAATGTTAGCGAACCGCCCAGAGAAACGTGGACAAACAAGTCACAAGACAAAACACAACGCGTTTCGACCTCTTAGGTCTTCTTCAGGTGAGACAGAAACGAATAAAACAACGAAAATTCACTTAGCTTAGTTAGTGAATTTTCGTTGTTTTATTCGTTTCTGTCTCACCTGAAGAAGACCTAAGAGGTCGAAACGCGTTGTGTTTTGTCTTGTGACTCGTTTGTCCACGTTTCTCTGGGCGGTTCGCTAACATTTATTTAAGATTTGTTTAGATTTCCGCCTGCAGTCGTCTCACTTTGCAACTAGATCTTGGTAAATAATCGTCTAATACATCATCAGAATCTTTTCTGTACACTTGCACTTCTCCCTTGTCCCCTCTTCCTCCAAACCACTTTGTTGCTCTCTTTGCCAACACCTTATGCAGTGACGCTGGTCTTCACCTGGCTGAGACGTCGCCAAGGTAGGAGATTCCAGACATGTGGCACGCTGTCAGTTCCCACTTGCAGCATGGGTGTTTTTCTTGTAATATTATTCAGGTCAAGAAGGTCATCAATGTAACAAGAAACCCAACTTTTTGCGTTAGCTAGGACTGCATGTATGTTTGTTGTCATGTGGTGTTCCTTCCCTTCAGCTGTAGACTGGAAAAACGGGGCAATATGTTTTTTTTTCATATTTTCACCAATGTGTTCCCGCTGTGTCCAGAGCAACCTCACCGGCACATGTTGCTGGTCCCTCTCCAGGAAATTATTGCATAGCCAGCCGCTGTGAGTCAGATTCTTGGGAAAAACTGTAAGGAGCAGAGTTGATGTAGACAGGGCTGCATGTCTTGTGGAATGAAATCCAAATCCAGGTGAAAAGAAAATTAGAGGGGGGAGGGGGGGGGGGGAGGGGTGGGGGGGGGGAGTTGCCTCTGGATCGGTAAGATCATGTTTTGGTTCTTTCCAGATCAGTAAGATTTTATTTTAGTACTTTTGAGTTCCAAGATATTTTTGGAAAGTAGTATTTTGACTTTGGCTCATTTTATAAGTTGTGGTGTAATGTGATTGAAAGTAAGATAAATATATTGGAAATGAATTTCATTGGTGAATTTTGCTCTCATCTATTTAATTTTTTGTTTATTTTAACGTAGAATCTTTAAAGCACACCCATATTTACAAAAAGCTCTTAAAGGTGGAAGTTACGAAAAGTCTACAAAATGGAAAAGTGGTTCTATCAAGCCATGCTGGGATAGTGGATCATGTGGAAAAAAGTTCAGATACTTAAGAAAAAGGTATGGACTTGGTGTCTCAGAAGTGAAAGGAAATTGGCAAAAAAACAAGTGAAAAATCTATACAAATGCAATGGCTGGACAGGCTCGGTGACAGTGGACTGGTGCACAAACTTTTGAAACAAAATGAAACAAAACAAAAAAACTTACTTCTTCAAGCATTTTATATATATATATATATATATATATATATAGTCTTGCAGCAGTGGAGATGTGTGTTTTTGCTTCGTTAATTGATGATAACAGTAGAGAGAAGAAAACCTTGGGGGGAAAAAAGATTAAAGGTTGAAAGAGAGTAAGCGTACAAGCATGTTGATGTTGATTAATGTATTTATCAAGCCCAAAATTTAACCTGCGGCGAAATTGAACCGATCCATGAGTAAACTAGTCAGGTGAAATCAAAATTATGTTTACCATTGAAGGATGAAAAAAAAAACCAAACAAAAAACAACTTTACAGCTCTTTATTTGTCCTTCGTTAAAGAGAAGTATGAAATAGTCTGTGTTAATAAAATCAAAATTATCATCGTCATTTTCTTGAGCAACACTAAGCTTTATATGTGTCCATTTTCTACAGTCAGTTTGATAGTTCTCTCATCTGCAGCTTATGTACAAACCATGTGAGTGTGGTGTTAAAACTTACAGTCTGTACCCTATTGGAATATACAAGCTCCAGTGCTATGTGCTTTGAGTGTGACGTTGAGACGTGACTTTCAGTGTGCGATTTTTGGAAGTTCTGAAGGTCACCAGGTGCAACCAAGATTGAAGTCTTTGGCTTTTTGTGTTTCTTTGGTCTGTTGTAACCCTGTCATTTTGACATACAGTCAGCTTTGTTTTTTCCTATCATTTTGACATACAGTCAGCTTTGTTTTTTCCTATCATTTTGACATACAGTCAGCTTGTTTTTTTCCTATCATTTTGACATACAGTCAGCTTTGTTTTTTCATCTTGTTTATATTTGTATTGCTTTAGGAGTAAATGCATGAGTTTCGATTATCCGTTTCAAACAAGTGTCGTTGGGAGTGCTCACTGTCACAGATGTGAAGTTGAGTGCTCTTGCCTCACCAAACAACAAGAGTCACTGCCCTTGTCTGATACTGGAGTGCCTCTGATTTGCCAGTGGAACAGTTAGATCATGGTGCAGATGATGATGTATTGTGATGGAAAAAACTAACTTTGGTCGCTTCTCAATGTGTTGTACATCATGTTTCTTTAGTGCTGTCATCATATGTTTGTGAATGTGTGTGCACTGTCCTGAGTTTATGGGCTACAAGGTAGTACAGATTATATGAATGGATGTCTAGTTATTACAGGTTTTGTTTGACTATGAAAATCTTTTGACACCGTCAGAAACTGACTGCACATTTTTTCTTTTTTCTTCTTTTTTTTTCATATTGATCTAGATCAGTCTGTTGTTTATAATTCCATGATGTCATTGCATTCGACGTTTAATGTAGTTTAGGTGCTGTAAGCCTGACAGAGGATACAGTAGATATTGAGTGTAGTTTCAGGTGTAAAGTCTGACAGAGGATACAATAGATATAGTCTGACAGAGGATACAATAGATATTGAGTGTAGTTTCAGGTGTGAAGTCTGACAGAGGATACAGTAGATATAGTCTGACAGTGGATACAGTAGATATAGTCTGACGGAGGATACAGTAGATATTGAGTGTAGTTTCAGGTGTGAAGTCCTACAGTTTGACTGCATGGAGTTGCGTCTCATATGTGCACTGTTTTGTATGAGGGTTCGACACTTGACATTTGGAGCTGCATTGATAAAGATGGTAAATGATAATGAAAAATTCATACGAAGCTTTTGTTGTACATGGTTTGTCATGGTTTATGCTCCTACGTGCATGGTCATGTGTCAAGGTCAGTGCCGTACACTCACACAGATCAGCTCAGTCACCCTGGGCTGTGCTTGCTTCAAGATTGGAAAGAGTTAACGAAAAAAAAAAGTTAGGGTATAGTTTGGATTTGGGTTATGACACTGTGGGCAGAGCTCTCCAGTTAGGAAGAGAATTCCAGATGGTGGGATAAAAAGTTGGTGCTCCCTTACCACCTTATCCAGTCTTTACAGCATGTCTTGGAACTTCGTAGATGCTCAGTGCATGGGATGTTCGATACATGAACAGACAAGAATGTGAAAAAAAGATAATCTTTGACGTGACTGAGTTGGTGGACACCAGCAGCCATTATTTAGCTGTGCATGGCAGACTTCAGATGGAATCTGACCTCTCCACAATCAGAGAGGTAAAATGTAGTGCCTTGTGGCCCCCAAACTTTGTTGATTGTTTATTTGGTGTGGGGTTATGGTCATGTACTTATGTTGTTTGTTTATATGGGTGTGTGGTATCATCGCGTCCTTATGTTGATTGTTTATTTGAGTGTGTGTTATTGTCGTGTCCTACCATTTTCTTGGCAAAACAGTTCTTTTAATACATCAAAGTCAAAACGGAAAAAGCTGCAATGTCTTCTGCATATGTTTCATTGGCAAGTCCTTTTATTTTGCATCACAAGCTTGAGCATACCGCTGTCAGTCATTGATGTTTTTGGTTGACTTTGATTCGACTTTCAAGTGTAACTGTGTAGCCTTATATTTTGATTTTTATTTGCCTGAAGATGGTCACGTTTTGTATGCATACTGTTGGGCTTTCTTCTGATTTCCTCTGTTCTACTATTGGTGTGGTCTTTAAAAGACCAGCATTTCATGCATTCATGGCATACTTGAGTCATTACATGAATGGTTAGTATTGCGTTATGATCGCCATGTTCTTTTGCATATTGGCATTCTGTCAGAATTCTTTGTGATGCATTTACAGTATAATTTTTGATTGGAGCAAGGTGGCAGTGGGACGGTTTAGGATTGCTCCTGGAAGGACTGTTCCTTTTATCACCCAAGCTGAATAGCAGGTTGTGGTACAACTTTCTGTCACCAGAGGAATGTGGGAGGTGGAAAACTGTTCAGTAATTGATCTTTCTCTACATCTTGTGAACTACTGCAAGTTAAAGGATGGCCGATTGTGTATGCATGGACCAAGAGGTGCTCTGTAGGCATTTCAAACAGTTCTTATTCGAGGAAGAACATCAGACTACTCAAGGAAGACCATAAAACTATTTTGAGTTTGGTTGAGAGGAAAGAAGGCAGATGCACTACTCCTTGACAAATGCTACCAGCGGTACCCATTCACCTGACACATGTCCAGACTAGAGACCCAAAGGAGAAACGAAGAGAACTTTACTGCCTGGAAAGTTTCCAGCTCAGTCATTGGCTCTGCCTTTAAAAAGTTTTCTCTTTTATGTCTTTCTTCTTTGTCATCTTTGTCTGTTTTTCTACCTTGTGGGGACCATTCTCCTGTCTTTGTTCTGGAAACTTGCATTTTTTTTTCTGGTTACAGTTTATGACATGCCAGCTTTTTTTTTTAATTGAATCTGCCAACTTGGTGGTAACAATTGTTCACTCTTGTCTAGGGGTGGACATTAGCTGTCTAGTCTGGTATCTATTTGCTGTTTTGGCCTTATTTTTTATGTATTTTTTGTTGAATTGAGACTTTTTTTTTTTAACCTCTTTTTTTATATTAGGAGTGAATTTTTTTTTTGGTAGGAGTTAGGGATTGAACAGCATGGCAAATGCTGTCAGCACACAGCCTTGTACTGTCCTCAGTAAGGATGTCGGGAGTCTAGCTATAAACTCTTGTTTTCTCTCTAGGATGTAACCTCTTTTTTCCTTTACAGGATGTGACCCCCCCTCCCCCCCCCCCCCCCCCCCAGGAAAATGTTTTCCTGTAGGGGTTTGACAACCCTGAAAAGGCCCCGTGTGGGTCAGCTGTAGGGGTTTGACAACCCTGAAAAGGCCCTGTGTGTGTCAGCTGGGGTCAAAGGGGAAAACAGCTGTAGTCAGGGCAGTTCAGTGGATGATGGACATGTTGGGCAGTGCCCCCAGCGCCTCTTCAAGGTGCCCCTTGGGTATTTTCCTGCTTCTACAAACCACTGGATGGTTCTTTGATGTATGTAGTTGATCTGTGTGTACACTCATACAAGGAAAGGAAGGGGCTGGGTTTTGGGTTTGGGGGATCAGTGATGTTTATTGTTTGATTATTACTGTTACTGACAGGGTTCATACAGGAAATGCAACTCGAAATTCCAGACTTTTTCCAGGCCAAGACCTGCATTTTCAATACCACTTTCAACACTTTGTTCATAATGCAATGTCTTAAAGTGATGTTATAAAGCCAAAGCGCACTGAAGGAACACTTTCCCATCTTGAAACACAAACAAGCAGAAATGGCCACAAGACCCGAATGTTGGTAAGACCTTGATGTAGGGGAAGTAACTCAAAAGTAATTTAATGACAAAAGTGAAAGTATGCAATCACGAAATATCATCTTTGAGGGCATGGAATAATTTTTTGCATTATGAACGCGAAATAATGCTGAAAATTAAAGCAGCCATGCATAATATCAAGCAATTGTGCTTGATTCTTCCATTTCTAGGCTATTCCAAGCCATAGTGTGATTTTCCAAGGCCTGGAAAATGGACTTCAAATTTCCAGACTTTTTAAGACCCGTATATGAACCCTGTTACAGTATTCCGTCATACCTGCAACATTTGTAGCAGTTCATGGTTGGATAATTCAACGGTTACAAAATGGTTTGGAAAGCAGGGGAGTGGGGACAAATTAATCGGTGTACGTTGTTTCATAAACAGCTGCAGAGAATAACCTTCATGTTTTGCTTCTCTTGCAGCCCCACACATGCGTACCCGAGTCATGTTTTCCTGCTCAGTCCCACACTCGGAGACTAGAACAAGGACAACCAAATTGACCTTTCCCGCATCCTCCTCTCTGACCTATTCTGGTCTGAATATTGTGGTTTTCAGATGCGAAAGCTGGTTCATGTTTGCCATGGTGTGTGTGTTTGTATCGGTAAACTTGTGATATGACCGTCATTGTACTTGGTGCCAATCACTTTGCTTTTCTTTTCCAGTATAATCCACAGACTTGGAGAAAAAAAAATGACAGTATTTATCTGGTGTACGTGCGATTCGTCTTCAGCACTATACATTGTTTGAGTTTGTATTTTTTTTTCTTTGTCTCTGTCTTCATTTTTTATGATGACTGTTGTTAAGTGGCGATTCAATTTTGTGGTTAATTTCCACGACAGAAGGCATCATCATACTGTCCACCTCCCATTTCTGCGTGACCTTTGCTCTTTCTGATGTGCTGCGCAGTGCAGGGTCTGTGGGATAGAAGGCAGTTATTTTGTATTCACTCACTGGTGGCCGGTCGATTCTTCAGTTGAACGATACTATAGGTACGTGTGACTAGATTACACAACACACTAGATTACACAACACTCACAGTGCTCGTCTAACCAGCTAATGAGATGATCGGTACAAAAAAGATGCAACAATACTTACCTGAGCTTCAGACCCCAGCCACTAAAATAGACAAAAGTAAATTGTTAGTGGGGAAGATGAATTTGCCAGGCCCCTCTCCCTCCCCCCATTTTTGTTTCCATCCCTGTGTGTCATTTTTGGATGACTTGGTATGTATGTTCGATGACCTACAAACTAGCTTTGCCACACTGGGTGACCAGTTCAGGGGAGGTTACTGCCATATCTTTATTGTACCGTTTTGATAGTATTGGCCCTTAGAAACGACAAAATGTGTGTTTGTTCCATTTTCATAGAAACTGGCATTGCATCCAAAAGCGAACAGAGATACAGGCGCATGTCTATATTTGTATTGTCACCTGAATAAGTCTGATCAGCAGTATCTATTTGTCCATCTGATCTTTTCTGACATAGCTGTTATTGTATGATTATTTTTAAAACTTTTTGTGTTATCCTGAGGGGATAGAAAAAAAAAAATCAAGCTCAGTGGCCTGGTTTCATTCCTCCTTGTCCCGTGTCGTGTTCAGCGCTTGCCATTTTTCAGGAGGGGGACCTCCCCCCTCCACCTCCTTCCCTTCCACATGGTGACAGCCCTGAACGGCCCCCCGTGTGTTCTGCTGGTCTCTTGTACAACTGAAGTGAAACCAGACACCAACTGGTATTGTCAAGACACAGGGAAAGCACTCTGCCACCTAACAGTGAGACCAGAAAAGGAATGTAGAAGTCAATATGCACAGCTAGAACCTAAGTGTAGGTGACTTGCATGGTGGATGTGATCTAGCAATCGGTTGCCAGCAGTCAGAGCACGGGTAGTCGCAGGAAATTCTTTCCCACCCATTTCAGTTGTTATGAATCAAATGTCAAACCGTTTGTGGAGCTTTTTTGTGTATTTGGTGTACGTTTTCTGCCTCTCGCTCCCCAGAATACTCTGTATGTGTGTCCCCAGTGTTCTAGTTGTTACATGTATTCTTTATACTGTTGGGAATGGAATACTTTTCAGCGATGGTGTACTCCTTCAGCTGTTCCAGCATTGGTTTCTGTCCCAGCATCTATTTATAGAACGTCTGTTCAAGCATTACAGTTGCATGTTCTTTTTGCAACAGAAGTCAAGTGTTTCCTTTTTTTTTTTTTTTTAAACTTACTGTCTTTATGTGTGCTTACGTTTCTCCTGTTGCTTTGCATTTATCATCTTATTATGTCTGTGCTCATGCTGTCAATGTTTATTTCCTTTTTGCGTGTGGTTCATTTCGTTTTTTCCCCCTGTATAAATTTTATATTGTTCTATATTCCATGGATGCGTTATTCAGTTAATCCTGTTTTAAGCATTGTTCGTGTCACAATAGAGATGTTCCAGGTGAAGCTTTAGTGTGGGCTGCCGGGTGCAGACCTGGAGGTATTGTGTGTGGAGTTATCATCAGTTAGGTATTGTGAACAAAATGGCACAGTGTGTTACCAGTGGACAGTGAGGATTGACTGTAGTCAGTAAAGGTTCTCTCTTGGTGTCCAGTTCACTGGCCTTGAGTCTGAATGCCAGGACGGATGAATGCGCCAGATTGTTGCCAGATTTCAGGAACTAACAACATAATTATATCAATTTTTGCAATTCGTTAGCTCTAACTTCTTAAAAAAGATAGCTAAGCTGGCAATTTCGGAAACTTGCAACTTAATTATATTAATTTTAGTAGATTTTTGCAGTTTATTGGCTTCGACTTCCTTAAAAAAAAAAAAAAGGAAAGCTGGCAATTTCGGAAACTTGCAACATATTAATTCTAGTATAAGCTACACACAAAAAGTTAAGGATCACTTTCACAAACATTCATAACTGTCAAAATAAGAAAGTCAATGCGTTGAAGTTTGGCCAACATTTAATTCCATTCTTTAGTGATAACGATACACAGTTGCCTTCAATCTCGAGCAATCGTTTGGTGTGTACATTAGATTAAAGTGGGTACGTATCCAAATTTGATTTCCCAAAGTCATTGAAATCACAAGACAGGGCATACTGATGCTCCCAAAAGCTCAGTAATGCGTGTAACCACCATGGCTGTTCTGGCACTCAACGCAGCGAGTCCTCATCGAGTTGACCAGGTTGGTGAAGATCCTCTGTGGAAGCGCCTGCCACTCAGCCTGCAGCATCTGGTAGAGGTGTTGGGCATCCCTGGGAGGGGGGGTGGCTCCTCACTTTGCGATCCAGCTCATCCCAGAGGTTCTCAATCGGGTTGAGATCGGGACTGCATGCTGGCCACTCCATTCTGTTGACTCCAGACTGCTGCAGGAAGTCGTTGACCACCCTTGCCCTGTGGGGGCGAGCATTGTCATCCTGGTAGACAGCCCTCGGCCCCATCGGCTGCAGTGTAGGCACAGCCAGCGGTCGAAGGATCTCATCCCAGTATCGGATGTCAGTCAGGTTACCCTGTACATGATACAAGGGTGTTCTGTGGTGAAGGCTGAAGGCCCCCAGACCATTACAGAACTTCCACCAAAGGCCACCTTTTCTTGGACAGTGGCGTCAGTAAAGCGTTGCCCTGGGCGCCTCCAGACCCACAGTCGGCCGTCGTGGTGGTGAAGGGTGAAGCGTGATTCATCACTGAACAGGACCTGGGACCATTGCTGACGTGTCCACCTCACGTGACGTGCGCAGAAGGCGCGGCGTGCTGCCCTATGGGCTGGAGTTAAGCGTGGCCGTACTGCTGGGCGACGAGAACGGAGATTAAACCCATGTAGGCGGTTCCGTATGGTCTGCTGGCTGATGTTGATGTTAGTAGCCACCCTGAACTGCCTTTGAATTATGCTGGAAGAGGCTGTTCTTGTCTGCAGGGCTTGTCGTTCAATGAGACGATCGTCACGTGGGGTTGTCTTCTTCGGTCGACCAAATCTGCGTCTTTCATGGACAATCCCAGTGGCTGTGAAGCGTTGAATCAGTCGGACAATGACCGAGATGGACACATGAAGTCGCCTGGCCACTTCTCGCTTGGGAACACCATCTTGGAACCATGCAACAGCTCGTCCCCTATCCAACTCGCTTAATTTTCGTCGTGGAGGCATTGTCAGATCAGGCCTACTACTGGTGGAATGTCTTCTTATATAGCCAAGCGAGCGACAGCATCTCACACATAAACAGCAGTGCTTGCACGTGCATAATGGTTTTTCCATCTGGCAAGTGCAATGTGTTCAGGCAGAACGGTCCAAAACAAGGTCATTTTTCGCAAGTTTCCGCTTTTCCGTTTGCGGCCCAGCTCAGTAGTAGAGAATCCCGTGCAATTTTCGCACTAACACAACATCGCCCACTTACAGCTGAACAAGAATTCATGACAATTTGGCTGGACTAAGAAATAAATAACAGTAGCGAACTGAGTTTATTACGCACCTGTTTTCACATACCGATCCTTAACTTTTTGTGCGTAGTATATTTGCAATTTATTAGCTCTAACTTCTTAAAAAAAACGAAAACAAGAACAATAAAACAAAGCTGGCACTTTCAGAAACTTACAACATAATATTAACTTTAGATTTTTTTGCAGTTTATGAGCTATAACTTCTTTTTACAAAAGGAAAAAAAAAAAAAAGCTAAGCGGGCAATTTCGGAAACTTTCAACATACATCAATTTCAGTAGATTTTTGCAATTTATTACTTTAACTTCTTAAAAAAAAGAAAGCTACACTGGCAATTTCAGGAACTTACAACATAATTGTGTTTATTTCAAAAGCTCTGAAATATGATTTTAAAAAGGTTGAAATGGCAGAAACAGTACAGGCCTGTTATTTACAGAAACATTGCCCAGAAATTGACAGTCACGATAATCTGTCAACTGATTTTCATCTATCAGCATTCACGCCAAACAAAGGCTGTTCATAACAAAGATTATAAAGTATATTTTGCAAATACGCACATAGACTGATACAAAACCAGAGTTCAACAGTTCATAAAGATTTTAAAGTATATTTCTCACACATACACAGAGACCGATACAAAACCAGAGTTCAAGTTCACATTCACGTTTGTTAGTAAGTTTTGTTAATATTGTAACATGAGGTGGTAACATCAGATGGTGAGGAAGCGTGTTTGTGCTACATATCTTTATAATACATGTTCCTACATGGTGCATGTACAGCGCAAATTTTACATAATTTGACCGAGATAAGATTTAAACAATCTGGTATCTGAGTCAGCAGCCTTCCATTTACACTCCACTTTATAACTTTTATCCTGTTAGTGTCACAGATGATGTAGAATTTTCTTTATGAGGAAAAGCAGAATCAGAGCCTAGGTTATTTAAGATCATAGATGTGTCCGTATCAAGTTCAAACATTTTGGTCAGTTAAGAGAGAAATATAAAAATGAAAATAACATAAAACGTGCTTGAACAATGGTAATGTTTCTTCACAAAAGAAAAACCAGGAATTAAAAAACTTACTGAAAAGGAAGGAAAATGCAAGATGAAGGAAACAATTGCTGTTTTAACCCTCTTGCATTCGTTTGTCTCCCCTGGTGTTCGTTCCAGCTGCACGTGCCCTCATACTTTCCCTCACACACTGCGACCTTGTTTTAAAGGCTGGCCAAAAATAGAAGTGCATCCCATTCCCTGAGAAGTGTCCAATGAAATCTTAGCAGTAGTATGGGGTGTGGGAAACGATTCATTCACAAAGTATAGAGTCGTGAACTGACCGCATTCCATTGCTGCAGATGGCATCGCTTTGTTTCTAAAAAATGGCGTTTTCTAGCTTTTCTACTGACAGCGATTTTTTGGATTATATGAAAGAGGAGTTGGATAAAATACAACAAGAAGACCAGCCGCCAATGCGAAGTGGTTAGCGTCGCAGACTCCTGGCTGGGAGGTCATGGGTTTGAATCCCATCAGAAGTCATGTGGGTTTTTCTGCCCCGACCGGCTCCTACCCAGAGTTGGGTTTGCTGCAGACTCAGTTGGGAAGACTGGGACCACACAGTCGAGTTTCATTCACTTAATGGATGCGTTTCTGAGAGGGTTGCTCAAATTTCCTGACCAACACTGCAGGTGCCTGTATCTCTCGGGCCTGGTTGACGCCGGGATATATTATGAAAGGAAGCATAGAGTACAGCCCTGTCATGTAGTCTCAGACCGAAATGGAAATCCGTAGCATCATCTTAATCATCCTCATTCTCATCAATCAGCATAAAAAAAAATGTCTCAAATTCTGTGGCCCTTCATGCCCTGCTCTCATGGTGACCTCAGTTTCAATGTCCTCTCCACGTCTGTGGCTTTGGTTTGGTTCCGTTGGGGTCACCGGTATCGGCGAGTCCATGGGGGCTGTCGTTGGACAGATGTGGTGGTGCCCTCTGGAGGGAGAGCTCACTCACGCCGGCTCCGCGACTAAGCAATTATTGTCATCAGTAGGGGGCTTAGTAGGTGGTGTCCTGCGTATGTTAGATCAGAACAGGCGCCACTGAACACCACCGAAGTGACTCGGCAGCAGTGCAGTGTCTCCTCCGGTGGGTTGCCTCTCGACGACTTGACATTGACTGCTCCCTGTGGATTGCCGGTGCCAGGGCTGCGGCGTGGCCTGCCGGGCTGTGTCTGTGGACGGGGTGTCAGAATGAGCAGCGTGGGTGCACTGCCTCTGAGGTGGCGCAGAGGTTGGGACAGCAAAAAAAAAAAAAAACCCTACAAGAAGTAGAAAGATATGAAAGAGAGGAGTCGAATGAAAGTGATGTGGATGTGGGAGAGGGAGAAGAAGGCGAAGACGGTGATGAAGATCATGATTGTGACCACGTGGCGACTGGCGACTTCCGCACCCGTAGTTCAGCCTTTTGAGGAGGAGAGTGGGTCAAATCATGATTTACCAGACACAGCTGCACCTCTGGATTATTTTGCACCT
Source organism: Conus canariensis (assembly GCA_033310375.1). Lineage (NCBI taxonomy): Eukaryota > Metazoa > Mollusca > Gastropoda > Neogastropoda > Conidae > Conus > Conus canariensis. The sequence continues at coordinate 64,237,862 of CM065730.1, forward strand.
CTGGATTATTTTTTCTCTTCCTGCCGCAGTTGTTTTTCACTACAGCTGCTGATTAGACAAATCTGTACACCAGGCAGCAGATGGCAAAGCGGGGACAACCTGACCTACTTTGGCAGGACACGACACATGCGGAGATGCGAGCATACGTAGCTGTACTGCTCATGATGGGAATCAAACGTGTGCCAAGACTCGGGTGCTACTGGTTGACTGATCTTCGATTTAGCGAGCCATGGATCAGTGGGGTGATGTTGACAACAAGGTTTCTGCCATGCGGCAAATGTGGTAGAAACAATGGATCAAGAGTAGTGTTTACCATATTGGTGACATGTGACAGTGGTGACACTTACCTTCCTGCTGTGTGTGACCAGACACCACATTAGAGTGTAATTAATGGAGTTTACTTCTTTCTGTGACTGTGTATATTCCGATGTTAAAAATTGTTCAGTAGTGACTAACACACCTTTTAGGATGAAAAACAAGAACTGTAAGGTTACCTGGCCGCATGTTTGAGTGTGTGACAATCATGTGACACTTTGTGACACCCCAAACTGGATTTACTGAACCAGGACTGCTGTTTACAAGTTGAGGTGGGCCACCCTTTGATGATTAATACTAACAAATGCATGCCGACAATGTTATTGTCTGTCTGGTGTATCATAGTAACATTGTCAACGTTTGATGTTCCATTGTTTTGTGACAAACAGGGTGGCAATGACACCAACATGCATCCCAAACATGTGACATCTCTGCATCATGAAATATGATGTATTAGGATTTTGCATACTAAATGTGAAAGCGCTGAAGTGAAAACTTTGTCCACTATAGCCTTTCAAAGGCAGTAGGTGAGTTTTAGGTTAAATTTCTCAACACAATACGAATACTAGGAGCAGTCTTAGGCTGGAAAAAGTGAATGCAAGAGGGTTAAAGTGCACTTGCCTAAATAAAGAGGAGACTTGTTTGAACACAGCCGAGTGTCTGAGATCTCAAGATATCTCTACCCTGCACCATGAAATAAACCATCTCCACAGATGGTCACCTTTTAGTGTATATCCATCAAGTGTACATAGCTGCAGTGATTACAGTCATTTCCTTTTATTGAAGAAACAACAACACACACATCTAGCAATGACAAAGAGCATGCGATTAACGATTGTAGATGGGTTAAAGGCATCATATACAGACCTGTATCATCTATCTCCCAATAGAATCGGAAATGAAATGAGGCAGGGAACAGTAAACGATAAACAGTAAACAAGTTGGGTATTTTTTGCTCCCATAAGAAAACCTAACACAGAGTAACTTTTATTCAAGACTGGCACAGCCTTTTAAACTTGAATAAAGTCAGACAAATACATAGACGAACAATCTAATAGTGGGGGAAAAAAAACAAGCGCAGACCAACAACTGAACTATCTTCATAGTAATGACTTGGCAAAGATTTGGACTTAAGGATGGGAGGGGGATTTGAAGATGGAGAAACTGGGAACATGAAATTAAGAAAATATGTTACAGATATGAAAACTCTTCACTAGCTGCATAAGGGAACCATCGCAATCCCTTTTGAAGGAATAGAAGAAAAGTGAACAACAGCCTCTAAGGAAAGGGGCTGCCATCTAACAAGGCACATGACAAAATATAGCAGTAACAATCCTAGGGTCGATGACTTGTTAAACGCTGCAGATCGCATTACCTTCCTTCACACTGAGACATGGAAATCGCATCCTCCCATACATCATCTTTGCTTTTGCTTTTTTAAAATTTTTATTTTTTTTTTATTTTATTTTTTTTTTACTTTCTGTGCCACCTCAGTGGCACTGCACCCATGCCACTCATTCAAATTCCTCGCCCACAGCCTGGCCCAACCTGCCACAACTGCATCACTGGCAATCTGAAGGGAATGGTCTGTCAATTTGTTATGAGATGACACTGCATTGCTGCCGAGTCACTTTGGTGGTGTTCAGTGGTGCCTGTTCTGATCCAACACATGAAGGGCATCACCTATTAAGCCCATTACTGATGACAATAATTGCGCCACCACGTCCGTCCAATGACAGTCCAAATGAATTTGCCGATACAGGCGACCCCGACAGAATCAAACAAAGGCTGTAGACATGGGGAGGCAATGGAAACTGATGTTGTCATGAGGGCAGGGCATTAATGGCCACAGAATTCAATTAATGCTCATCAATAAAGATGATGATGATAATGCTATGGATTCCCATTCAGTACTCTACACTTTCACTGGTTGTTTTTTTTTTTTTTTTTTTTTTTTTTTTTGGCTGTACCATCTTCTTTACCACCTTGGTGGCATTGCACCTTTGCCGCTCATGATCCAGTATATGCAGGATCATCTACTAAGCCCCCTATAGATGACAATTGCTTAGTCGCACAGCCAGTGTGAATGGACTTTAGCTCTGGCGGGCGCCATCATATCAGTCCAACAACGGTCCCCATGAATTTGCAAAGACCTGTGACCGCATGACAGAATCAAACCAAGGCCACAGACGTGGAGAGAAAATCGAAACTTGAGGTCACCATGAGAGCAATGCATGAAGGGCCACAGAATTTTGGGATTTTTTTTTGTAAATGCTCATCTATGACGGCGAGGATGAAGTTAATGCGAGGGATTTCCATTAGTATTATATTCCAGCATCAACCAGGCCTGAGAGATGCAGACACCTGCAATGTTGGTCACGAAACTGGAGCAACACTCTCAGAGATGCATCCATTAAGTGAATGAAGCTCGACGGTGTGGTCCCAGCCTTCCCAACAAAGCCGGTAGCAAACTCAACTCTGGGTAGGAGCCAATCAGGGCAGAAAAATCCCACAAATAAATGGTTCAAATGGAAATCAAACCTACAACCTCCCAAGCCAGAAGTCCATGACACTAACCACTTAGCCGCAGTTGCTGGTTTGGCAGTCTTAGAGTGTCATGAAACATTCTCAAAATGAGAAGCATGGTTTAATTTTCACCTATCTTCAAACATTTTCATTCACATATATGTAATTAAATGAAAGAAGATGAAATTACAAAATCCACAGCGGAGAACTAGACATATACACACAAAGTCATAAAATCAAAAAGTATCGTAAAGTCCCTTTCCGCCTACCAAAATAAACAAACAAATAAAGCAAAAACAAATCATGAAAACAGGTTTCAGTAAGGAGGCGTCACTGTGTGTGGATTAGTCCATATACACTACACAACATCCGCTAAGTTTTGAGACCACACTACACATGATTTTAAGCTGATGGATAAATGAATTAACAACAAAGATGAGAGAATTGAAGAAGAGGGTCTCCAATGTGTTAGTCAGATCCCGAGTGCCTACCTACCATGTGAGTGTGCAGTGAATGTACATGTGCGTGTATGATGTGTGGGCATGGGCCCACGTGTGTGCGTGTGTGTGTGTGTGCGTGTTACGGTGTATGTGTGTGCGTTTGTGTGTGTGCACGCATGTGTGTGTGTGTGCACGCGTGTGTCTGTGTGCGCGCGCCTGCATGCATGTGCACATGTATGTGCATGTGCAGAGGTGCGTGAGCGTGTTAGTGTGTGTGTGTGTGAAAATAGATTGAAAGAAAAAACCAAAAGCAAAAAAAGGTGCAATGATGAAAGGATAAAAGTTCAAACTCGCCTATGGAAACTTACTGGTGTCCCTATGTAAACGGTGGGCCTGCTCACATACGTTGGTACCCACATGGGGCGACGTGCCACACAACAGCAACGAGACAAAGCAGGAGAAAGAGGGCTGGGAAACTGCCTTCATGACTAACGTATCAAGCATTTCAAACTTAATTTCAACTCGTCCCCCTCACCCTTGCACAGCCAAACCCAAGTTGATCCTGTGGCAGTCCCAGCATCCAAGTCCGCGTGGAGCGGTCAACATCAAGTTCATCATCAGGCAACCCATCAGACGACTGAACTGCTGCCAAGTCGACTATTCAGTAATGCCTGCTCTGATCCAACATACCCAGGGCCTTTCACTGACAATAACTGCTTGGGCACAGAGCCTGCATGAGCAAGCTCCCACCTCTTGAGGCTACCACCATGTCTGTCCAAGAACGATTTCAATGAACTTCCTGATACCAAGGAGTTGGACACACTAACCAAAGGCATGGGATGAAGAGAAGAAACCAAACCGAGGCCACCATGAGACCTGGGCATGGAGGGCAACAGACTGAGACTGCTTACGATTGTCAATCCAGATGAACGTGATGGGAATGATGCTGTGGCGCTCCTTTCTGATCTGAGATCACACAGCAGGGCTGTTTCCTCAGCATCTCCTACACATATATATAAGGGAGATACTGGGTTCTGGCAGTCAACCCTCGATATGGACGAGTCCGCACGCACTGACTCTCTGAATTCAAGAGGGTGACATCAGGCCACAGTATGTTGGTGTCTTGCACGTGAACACCATGGGGTCTGGTGCACTGGTCCACACACACTGATCAAAGGAAGAATGCTGTACTGGGCATTGGGGGGGGAGAGATCCAAAATGATAGACAACATCTAACAAAGTAACCTATTTCCTACAATACTTCAATATCTTAATTCCTGCCAGCAAACAATCCATTTCAAAACAACATTGAATATAGTATCTAAAAGATAGAAATTAATTTTTGTTTTTTTAATAATTATGTCAATTTCTGATATACTAATTATCAACATAATCAAGTCATTTTGACAGGACATTGTAGACAAATGCATAACAAAACATGCAAAAAATCAGAGAGATCTGTCAAGAAATAAGTGAGCAGTAACCATTTTATTGAACCTACCCAAAAAAGCTAAATTTATACTGAGGCAGTGAAGGGGTTAATTTAATTTTCCAGTCAAAATTCTTTATCATTTCAATCGGGTCCAACGAGCTCTTCACCCCAACAATAACAAAACTTTGGCAGACGTTTAGAAGAAAATGACAAAAGACACAAAAGAACATTCAACATGCAAGTCTCTGACATGAGGTATGCCACACAACCACTTAAATTCTTCAGCATACCTCTGTTGCCTAAATTATCTCATTTTTTTGTTGTCTAATTGATCATGTTTTCCACCCCAATTTGCCATTTCAAATGTTTGAAACTGGTCAGTCTTACTCTCTAGTGGAGTAACAAATGAAAGACACTGGTACTGCATTATCTTCCCTTGGGTTTGCGTGTGCCTGACAGGTTTTTGTGTTGTTTTTTTTTCGTACACAGGCTGATACTCCTGCGGACTCTCCCTGTATTGACAGGCAAGGATTAATCCCATCTACCCAACAAAGGGAGTGAAAATTTGTGTGTATGACCGTTTTTTTTATCCTGCCATTAAGGCAACCATACTCCAACTTCGGGGAAGGTGCATGCTATGTGTAATGTGTCATCCATACCAATGGCCAAACTGGCCTTCTCTTCCAAAAGTTGGTGATGGGATTTTACGTGTGTGCAAGATGTTATGCATGCGTTCACACACGGAACCTCAGTTTATAGTCTCATTCGAAGGGCTGTATGGGAAATGGAGTCAGAACCAATGTTAACTCCGAGGGAAAAATCCCCCTGTACCGAAACGGCCTGGAGGAGGTTCGAACTCGCAACCCCAAGATTACGAGTCCGGCGCTCTACCACTAGGCTATTCCGGCACCCAGACAGAGAGTTCAAATCTGTGCACAATTATCAAAGGCACAGAAACAACATCGCAACTTTTCAACAGATACATGTTCATACATCAGGTGAAATCAACAGAGAATGGATATCAAAAGTACACAAATAAAATGTCACAAAATCAAAAAAGTATCATTAAATCCCCTCCACCTACCAAAAGAAACAAATTAGCACACACACACACACACACACACAAAAATCAAAAACAAAACATGGAAAGAGAAGCAGCAAATCAACCCCACCCCAACCCCCATCTGAAATGCCGAGTTCATTGACAACGTCTACTCATCCATGTCATGTGATCATCAGTGACACTGCCAGCAGTGATTCACTGGAAAGCACCAGCATTCCCCCACCCCCACGAACATTCATCCCTCTGAACCCGGTCGCTCCACATGCTCCCTGCTGCTCTTCACACAGCTTCTTTCCTGACATGGCACGAGACTTCTCTCCATCTCTGGTCACTTACTTTGTTCCCTCTTCTGTCTGTTGTCTCTACCCCTTCTCTTTACAAACACATCCACATGAACACAGAGTTCACTTACCAAACTCCATTTCTTGAAGACATGTTTAAACCCTTTCCATTCCCTGCCTGGTCCCTTTAGTCCACATCATCTTTATTCTATTACCCCCGCCCCTCCCTTGTCCCCCCCCCCCCCCCCTCTTTATACAACATTGTGTCTCTCTGTATGCAAGTCTCTCTCTTCCCTGTCCAACCACTGCCCATACTCCATCCTTTCTCCCCAACTCAGAGGAAGCAGAAACTGTCATGGCGTCTTACTTCAAACTCGTCTTGCATCAGTGCTTCAAACTACAGTCCAGATTCCATTTTGCAGTGTGTTTCAACACACACCCCTACCTGCAGCCTCCCTCCCCATCCCCTACTCCCCCCCCCCCCCCCCACCCTTCCTTCCTTGCTCCTCCCCTTCATTTCACAATTATAGCCCAAAGACTCTTCTACCCAGAACCCGTGCATTTGTTCTACCTGACTCGCGCACACGCACACGCACACACACACACATATACATGAAACTGAATCTTTGGGTCTCGCAATGCAGTCCCCCTCCTCCTGCATTACACATATGCATTGTTCAGTCAACATACTGTTTTCTTTTTTCATTTGATACACGTAAAATGGATCACAGCGATGTCGAAAAGAATCTTCTGAAACTCCTGTACGCCATGAAACAAACGGGAAAAATCTGAAACAAGACTGTTGCCACTTTTCAGCTGCCCAAGAACAAGGTATGAATTCTTCGGTTTATGTGGTTCCTTTTCTTATACAGCATTATGAAGCATTCTGTTACATTATATACAGCTAGAGTTCAATGATCCACATACCCTGAATTATTAGCGATCACTGGTAGAAAATTGCTCCTCGCACCGTCACACAATGGGTGTCTCACACTGTCAGGCACACCGTATACTTATGCTGCATGCCTATACTATTCTGTTAAGATTCGAGTCACATGTGTGCGTCTGTGTGGGAGTGTTCGTCTGTGTGACCGTGAGAACAAACTTCGTGGTAGCAGAAGGTGTATTTTCATTCGGCACGTGCGATGAGAGATTTTTTTTTTTTTCCCCTCCACCACCCCCGCCTTTACTATTTTTTTGTCTTTTATTTTTTCCTTTTTTGTTTGATTTTTTTTTTACTTTTCTTCCTTTATTTTTTGGCTTTTTTTGTAAAGGCGGTCCTTTTTTTTTTTTTTTTTTCTTCCTTTCTTCCCTCACGTACCATGCAGGTCTGTATGACGTATTACTATCGATGGACATTATTTTGCCGATTTTAATGTTTTGGCGTTTGTTACAGCGCGTCAGGGTTTATTTTTGTGCTAGTGTTTGGTGTAGTGACACTCTCACACTGTGTTTAACAAAAAGATACAAGGGTTATATATATAAAAAAAAGAAGAAAAGATGAAAAAAAAAGGACGAAAGAGAGGCCCGGACATCTTCCAGCAACCATCCTTGAAACGAAAGACGAAAGTATGCAAGGATGATACTAGAAATGCGTGAAGGAGAGAGGGGAGAAACAAAAAATCAAGAGAGAGAGAGAGAGAGAGAGAGACAGACAGACAGACAGACAGACAGAGAAAGCGAGAGAGATGTAGCATAGAAAGCGTACAGCTCGTCTCGCAAACCGGCCTATTCCCCCTGAAGGCTATCCTTATAGTGAAAAAGAGAGATGCTTCTGTTGTGTGCGCAAAACAGGAGTCATAATGTGTTTGTATTTCTATGTTCTTCGTGGATGTCCTTTCAGACGGTGTGTTGTTGTTGCCTGCAGTAGCCAGTGGCTTGAATGGTGGGAGAATCATTAAATTATTTTATTTAAATTTTATCTAAATAAACTGAGTTGCACACGGTAAAACTCACACGGGTGAGCGCTGCTGCGAAACAAGGAGACTGATTTAGATGCGCAGGTATACGGACTGTGCGCATAGTCAGACCTGCCAACCATTACGCATTTCGCGTAATTTATTACGCCCAAGTGATAATTCTTATGCCCTTATGCATTTAGCCAAAAAATTATGCATTGAAAGTTAAAAAAAAAAAAAAAAAAAAAAAAAAAAAAAAAAAAAAAAAACCGGACGAAAAAATAGGCTTATGTACAGACACGCACGGCGCCGTGCGTATAACCAGTAATCTTCAAGAAACGTTTCTGGTCATGCACAGTTCGTTTCACCATTCAGCGAAGTTGGCGTCCTTCTGAAGTTTTAGCTGCGAAAATGTCGAGACAAGGAGCAGAAAGTTCTGCACAAGATGCGAAAAAGACAAAACTTGGTCAAAAGTTCCATGAAGAATACTCGGAAAAGTTCCCCTGCATACAACCTTCGGGTAAAGGTGTAAATTGTGCACGGTGTACCACTTGCGAGTCGGACTTCAGTTTCCCATGGTGGGATGGTGGATGTGAAGCATCACCTTGAGTGACGCAAGCACATCGATTCCTCTAACATGCCAAATTCTTCCAGCAACACACACACACACACACACACTAAAGAAGAGAGAGCGACAAAGTCATGATCAGCAGTTTATCAACTAGCTGCAGACACCGACTACCGGCTGATGTCATTCCTCCCAAGAACAATTGTGGACTGGAACTCCCTCCCCCAGGATATTGTTGATGCTAAAACCCCTGACACATTTGTGTCACTGGTCAATAGGCATCTTCAGTAGATTTCTACATAAAGTTTTTTGTTGTTTTTTTTTTCCCACCACATTCCCGGTCTATCAGAGAGACCTACATCGAGATTAGGCTCTATGTTGTAAAGAAGAAATCTTTCGCTTTCTTTGAATTTGGAAGGGAGGGACTTAAACACATGGCAATCACTGGATTTCAAACATAATAGGGTTTGGGTTACCAGAAGGTGGAATTATGAAAAATATTACGATACTGAAGTTATTAGAATCGGGTTTAGTTTATCAACTAAGCCTACATCATCTTTCTCTTCACCTCTTTATAAATCCCCCCCCCCCCCCCCCCCCAAAAAAAAAAAATGCCAACCTCCCTGTTCATCCATTAGCTTCCCAACCCTCTATCACCTGCCTATCCCCAGACTCTCCCACCCTCTCTCAATCAAATTCCCTCACTCTCGATACATTTGCGCACACATCCACACACACGCATACGCACGCACTCAGACACATATACATAAGGACATATACAAACATATAAAATTATAGAAACATTCTCTCTCTCAGACTCTATCCCTCCCTCTTACCGTCATCCTCCCCCGCTATCTGCCAACACCTCCCCTTCCCCCATCCATCACTCCAACCTAACTCCCCATCTCTCGACCAGCCGCCGTGGCGAAGTGGTCAGCGTCGCGGACTCCGGGCTGGGAGGTTATGGGTTCGAATCCCATCAGAAGTCATGTGGGTTTTTCTGCCCCGACCGGCTCCTACCCAGAGTTGAGTTGCTGCGGACTCAGTTGGGAAGACTGGGACCACACAGTCGAGTTTCATCCACTTAATGGATGCGTTTCTGTGAGTGTTGCTCAAATTTCCTGACCAACACTGCAGGTGCCTGTATCTCTCGGGCCTGGTTGACACCGGGATATATTATGAAAGGAAGCGTAGAGTACAGCCCTGTCATGTAGTCTCAGACCGAAATGGAAATCCGTAGCATCATCTTAATCATCCTCATTCTCATCGATCAGCATAAAAAAAAATGTCTCAGATTCTGTGGCCCTTCATGCCCTGCTCTCATGGTGACCTCAATTTCGATGTCCTCTCCACGTCTGTGGCCTTGGTTTGGTTCCGTCGGGGTCACCGGTATCGGCGAGTCCATGGGAGCTGTTGTTGGACGGACGTGGTGGCGCCCTCCGGGGGGAGAGCTCACTCACGCCGGCTCCGTGACCAAGCAATTATTGTCGTCAGTAGGGGGCTTAGTAGGTGGTGTCCTGCATATGTTAGATCAGAACAGGCGCCACTGAACACCACCGAAGTGACTCGGCAGCAGTGCAGTGTCTCCTCCCGGTGGGTTGCCTCTTGACGACTTGACATTGACTGCTCCCTGTGGATTGCCGGTGCCGGGGCTGCGGCGGGGCCGACCGGGCTGTGGCTGTGGACGGGGTGTCGGAATGAGCGGCGTGGGTGCACTGCCTCTGAGGTGGCGCAGAGGTTGGGACAGCAAAAAAAAAAAAAAAAAAAAAAAAAAAAAAAAACTCCCCATCTCTCTATCTCTCCATAAATCTCTCTATTTGTCTGTCTGTCTGTCTATCTATCACTCAAGCTATCTACCCATCTATCAATCTATCCTTCTCAATCCATTCAAAGAAGAGCCTTCTCTCTATGCCGGCCTCCCCTACTTTCTTTTTTGACCTCTCACACATTTTTTTTTTTTTTCCCTTTTTCTTTTTTCCTTTTTCTTTTTTTTTTTTTTTTTCTTCTCCTTTTTCTTATTCCTTCCTTTTTTTTTTTTTTCCTCTCTTTTTCTCTTTTCTTTCCTCCCCCTCTCTTTTTTTGTGATAACATATTTTAGGAGGGAACCTTTTCTGCATTGAGTGTTTGAGTATGCATGGATGAGTGGAAGGATGTTGCGGGCCTGAGCCTGGACATTAGCTTTTCCAAGGTTGGACGTATTAAGTGTGCCTATGGACTGAACTTGCGAGTGCTTGATGGTGTTGCAATTGCCGTACTGTCTACCTGGAGAGTGTGCAGTTAAGTGTGTTGTTGGATAGATGAAGAATAATCCCATGCCTGACACACACCATCACGCAATGGGCGTCTTGTTGCCGCTGGCCACCAGCAGGAACCTACTTTCGGGAGGCATATTTCATGACGCGGGCGGAGGCAGGAGAGGACTTGCCGGCCGTGAAGCGAGTCTGTGGCGTACTTGCGGGGGATGAGCGGGGGGACAGGACTTTCCGCTTCAGAGGGGGGCTGCCTGGTGAAGTGGGCGACGTCGGCGATTTTATCTGTAAACAGATCAGTGTATGCATATATGTGTGTGTGTGTGTGTGTGTGTGTGTGTGTGTGTGTGTGTGTGTGTGTGTGTGTGTGTTTATACTGCATGCATGTTTCTTGTCTACTATGTGTGAGTGACATGGTGTGTGTGTGTGTGTGCAACATATTTTATTGACAAAAAATGTATGCTAGAGTGTGACATTTTAAACAGAAATGTTACCAAAAAAAAACAAAACAAAAAAAATGAAGCTGCGTAATATACAAATCCTTTAGACTTACAAATACTTGAACAACAACAAACTCTTCTCCCTTCCTGTACATTATATACAAATACACAATTCAATCGTACGCCGTCTTCCTTTTGCAGACATGCATTAAAACACATGCACCCCAGTGTAACCATGTTGGTTGTTAACTGCTATGCTGCAGCAGACTGATATAATGGTCGTTACTATTGTATTTTTTGTTGTGCGAACAGTCCATTCATTAGAACAAAAATGGCCAGTGGTTTTGATTCTTCATCTGCAATGTATGCATGTCTTTTATTGATGTCAGGAATTTCGCATCACTGATTTTCATTAGAGTCGGTAAAAATGTATGCTGTAGTGTCTAGGAGACAGGCAAACCAACACAGCTACATGATCTGACTGGACATCATAATTCGTTTCTTAGGAAGACAATTCAGCAGGCAGTTAGTGAGAATTACCCGCTGTGTGGCCAGCTCAAAGAAAGCATCTGTAGAGCCAAGACATGACTTGGGACAGTTGACATCAGATGTTGTAAACATCCTTGTGTGACAAACCAGCGGTGTTAATGGTGGAATTATTCACTGTTTGGTGAACTCCTTTGGAATGGCGGAAGCTTCTACTGCCCGTGCTTGGTGATGACATGTGTGCTCAGGTCAGCAGGTTCCTACAGACTCCCAAGAGCAAAATTCAAGGAGTTTCAAGGAGCATGCAAACCTTGTCACCAGGTCCACTGCAGGAACTTTAGAACTAGCCAGGGTACCTGTAACGCTGTTATCATTTTCTTTTTGGATCCAGTGTCGTTGTACAGTGTATTTCCTCTACACTGAATTCATCGCAAGCATTCTTTTTCCGAGGATCTGAAAAGTGCAAGAACTTGTGAAGCTGAAATCTGTCTTCAGAGGAGCCAGTATCCAGCAAGTCCAATGCCTGATGAAAATGGGCGCTACGCAGCTGTCCATGTTGAAGAACTACAAACTCTACAGCAGTGGAGACAGCTGCTGAGCAGTCTCTTATAAAACCTAGAAAGGGAACTCCTAAGCATGCCATAGTGGACATATGCTTGGTACGCTGTTTGCTCGGTCTCTGTTTTATTATGTACTATCTGTTTGTTTAAGTATGTTATATGCATGCATTTGTGAGTATATATATTCTGCTGATAAGCAAGATGTGGAAGATGTGTGAAAAAGAGTCAAATAATAACAATGAATAAGGAAATGTCATGTAATGAACTTATGGAAAAATGGACAATTATGTTACGAAGCAATGTTCCTGAGGTCTGATTAAGTGATAATTACAAGGGCGACACTTTGAAAATCTGAAAAAAACAAACTGAAAATGAGGCAGGGGTCCAGGGGCCCCAGCACAATGGCGTGACGTAAGCTAACAAAGATCACTGGACCTGTGTTGTCTTCAACGATAGAGAGCGCTTCCTCATTTCCGGTCGCCTGCTACAGTGCTGCTTCGGTCATAATACCGCCGATTCAACGGTTTTTCCCCTGAAAAATTTTTTGTTTGTTTTGAATAACGAAACTTGAAAAACGGAATTTCCGTCTGAGGTCTTACTGAGAAAACGGATTTCAGTCACCCAGACGCAAGAGTGGCACCCATGTAATTATTATGTAAATATATGTATGTGTATTTATATATATATATATATATGTGTGTGTGTGTGTGTGTGTGTGTGTGTGTGTGCGTAAATTGAGGTGGACAGACTCGTGCTGAATCTAAATTTCATTGATAACTCACATGGAGAAGATGATGGAAAAGTCAATTTAATATAACGTGTTCAATGCGCCCACATGTGTACGAGTATGTGTACATGATCGTATGCAATTAACTTTTTGCCTATGGAACGCACGCCTCCGTGCGCTGCTCAAAGCTCCGTTGCCTACGGAATGCACGGTGCTGTGCACTGACTGAAAGCTCCGTTGCCTACGGAACGCACCCGTGCGTGCGTTCTTATTTAAAAAAATTCTGCTATTCAAACTGTAACGGTCTAAGAGAAGTAACCCCCGCCAAAAGTTAGTAGAGGGTTCCTGGTAGCCTGACATGCCCTAGTTCTTAAGTTCAAGCGGAGTTCACCTTCGCTATCTGTGGCTGAGACAAAGAACCCCTTGCTCGGTTTTTCCGACTTGGAACTGACCGCATTTCTGGCACCGGCCTTTCGTCTGCTAGAGTCTAGTAAAAATGCCAGCTCAGCGCCGTTACTGTTTCAATGCATCCAAGGTGATTCCGATAATGAAGGAGAGTCAATCGACAATGGAGATTATACGGAAGATGAAGGACGTCTATTTGAAGATGTTCTTGATTACAATGACAAAGCAACCGATTTGACTGATTCAGTAACACACACAGGCGCTTGACTCGCAAAACCTCTCTAGCCCAAATTCTGTGAAACTGTTTATTAAAATGGATAATAACTGATAGCGAAAAGTATCATAACTGTAACTGTATTAGGTGAGTACTTTTTGTATCAATTTGTCTCCATGCCATCACTAAACACTGATCATCAAACTCTGCACTTGTGTTTATTTCAGTGTGTTTGGTTACTTCATCTATCCGTGTGTTGTCTCAATGCCGGATCTCTTAGAGTTTTGAAAGTACATTCATCTAAAAGTCCTTGATTTCTTCTTTTCGGATATACCAAACATGATGTTAACACGGACCAAACATAACACGTAAAATAAATTCCAAAAATGCCCAAATCACTACGTAGGCGGGAGTTTTAGCGCAAGTGGCTGTGTGCGGCTGTATGCGCGCATACGCAGAGATAGTGTTAAGTCATGAGCCTGGACTAGATCATGTCCATCTAGTTTAGGGTTAGAGATAATGTAAATGGCAGATAGGTGGACAGATGCCATTAGCAGGGATATCTTCGTTAGTCAGTCATCCACGAGGCCTGTCTGGAACAGGGGTTCCAGTATGTTCCAGACTCTCTCCTTCTGTCCACTGCATCGTGGTCTGAACAGCATAAGCACGAGGTGTATGACCGAGAAATTCCACAGGCAGAACTGTTGGCATCATCAAGGGAAAAAAAAAAGGTTACACTTGAAAAACAAGCAAACAGATTTTGCTTAACCTAAGGTAATGTTGCTTATAGCCCAGCCAACAGCAAAGGGCCAAATCAGGGCTGTCACTGCATTGAAGTCAACTCATAAGTCATTATTTAAAAAAAAAAAAAAAAAAAAACAGCAAAAAACACCTTCATTCACAACTCTTTAAAATACTTGTTCTGAAAAACACCAGAAACTTTGTTAAAAATCTTTCCTCCGTAAAATCTTACAGCAGATGAAAAAAGTTAATCTCTTTCAGAAATTCAAAGATCACATCAGGTAGGGCATCTCTGAACAAGGTTTTCATCATGAAACTGAGTCTGCTGTAAAATGTCTATGTCTCACATCATGCAAGTCCCAACACTCTAAGAGAATGTGTTCCACTGTGAGCGGTACATGACATCGAATGCACCATGGAACTTCTTCACCTTTTAAAAGATAAGAATGGGTATAAAAGGAGAAGCCTGTATGCAAACGGCACAAGACTCTCTTCTTTATGGCTGCCTTGGGAACTCTGTAAAAACTCTTTTGCCTAACCTCATCTGTCATCAACTCCATGTGTGGAAATTATGACTGATTTCACATGTTATAATTATGTATGTGTGTATCTACTGTTGTGCACTGGTTGAGCGAATCATTAATGTGAAAATTTCATCTCATCTCATGTTGTGATTTGATGAGGATGGAAGCAAGAGTAGATACAACATGAAGATAGAAGTGTCAAAAGAAAAGAAAAACCCTAGACGAAAATAATTTAGTTTCAAAATGGAGTGACTGACGGCGGAGAACGAAGCAAAATTTAGAAAGAGAGGGTGTTAGTTACCGCCAATGACATTGACAAACAAAGCACATGACAAGACACGATGCATTTCAACTCAACCACTTGGGTCTTCTTCAGGCGAAAAAATAAATCACATTTAACATTTAAGACAGTACAAACAAAGAACGAAAATGACTCATCTGTTGTTAGTCCAAGTGGTGGGGAGAATAGCCGCTAGGCGGAAATGACAAGGGGGATTATGGGAGAGGAAAAGGAGGGGGGGGGGGGGTTGTGTGATACGATAGGGTTGTGTGTCTAGTTTAGTGGGGTGGTGTGATATCTTTGTGACGGTTGTGATAATGGTGGATTGATAACAATGGTAAAGGGGGGGGGGGGGGGGGGGGGGGGGGGGCAAACTGGGGAAAAAAAAAAAAAAATTATATATAGAAGGGGTAAATAAGTACATGAACAGAAGAAACTTTAAAAAAAAAAAAAAAAAAAAAGTTTAGGTGAATAAAATAAATGATTTCGCTGGGTGATGAGAGGTGGTGGTAGTTATGCGTGGGTAGTTGTGAAAGGTGTGTGGGTAATGTTAATGAGGGAGGGAAGGGGATGGAAGATAAATGGGTGATAAGGTATGATTGGGAGGGGGGGGGGGGGGGGGTGAGAAAAAAAAAAAAAAAAGGAAGGAGGGTAATGTGTGTGTGTGTGTGGGGGGGGGGGGGGGGAAGGAAGGGGGGCAAGAGAAGGAGAGCTCATATCTCTTCATCCACTATGGGGTGGGGGGTGGGGGTGGGGGTGGGAGGTTCATATTAATTGTGTTGTTTAAAAAAGTAAACAATGCTGTGGGATGATGTTCATTGTAACAGGTGAAATAATGTGTTGGCATCAATATGCTGCTGTTTGTTGAGAGAAGATAGCAGTGATCAATGAAAAACAGGGTATCATGTGTTGCACACACACACACACACACACACACACACACACACACAAAAAAGGGGGCGGGGGGGGGGGGGGGAACACATGTAAACAATGTTCTAGGTGAGTTAAGATCGTGTGATCATAGTGAGACTAACTGTGGAAAATTTTCACACACATATTCATACAACACACACACACAAAAAGAGGGGTAAAAATTATTATCATTAATCAGTCACTGATGGGTGATGATCATATGAGATCAACGGTAGTGTAGGAAGAGATTCTTCTCCGTTCCCTTAGGCAGGAATGGTGGAGGTACTGGCAAGGGCTTCTGTATGGTGAAGGCCCTCCAGTGGTCAATAAGGTTTTGCATTCATCAGTGTGTTGGCAGGCCAGGATTCTTCTTTTGGTGGTGTTGGGACTGTTCCACCGTCACTGGGGCTGCATGGATTAATTGCTGACCCGCCAGGGTGGAGTATTGCAGAGATGTTATGTCATAGTCTGGAGTGCCCGGTTCTCAGTATCACAATGGTGGTCTTCTTCTTCGTTTACTTAGGTCGGAATCCTGGAGGTACTGACGGAGGCTGCTGTATGGTGAAGACCCTCCAGTGGTCAGTATGGTTTTGCACTCATTGGCGAGTTGGCAGGCCAGGTTTCCACTTTGGGCCAAGCTGGGAATGCTCCGCTGTCTCTGGGGCTGCACTGCATTGATGGTTTGAAAGACTCACAGGTGTGGAGTATAGTGGACCTGTGATGTTGAGGTCAGGGGAGCCTTATCCTCAGTCCAACAATGTTCACTTGGTCTGATTTGGGCGTCCGGTAGTATGCATCCCTCTTGTAATAAATATCTAAGCAAATAAAATCTGCTAACGACCCCATTTCTGACACAGCCCTCTCTAACCCTCCCTCCCCTCCCCCACCTTCTCCAGGTACGATTCCCAAACACCCCAGCACACTCACACACTCCCTGACAGACAAACTCACCTCAGTGTCCCCTGCCTCGATTTTGCGGGTGGCCGCCCCTTTCTCTACGGTCCGAACATGCTGACCAAAGTGGAGGCTGCATGTAGTCTCCAAAACATTCTTTTCTACCGGTGCCACCTGAATGATCATCAGGGTCTTGCTGTCTCCTCCTAAGACAGGAAAAAAAGAAAAGCTGTAAAAGCAGCAAGGCAGCAACCCTCTGTGTCCTACCTGTTCCTCCAGAAGAGGTTGCTTAACATCACTGCTTACGAAATTGAGCTGAACAGTCAAAAAGTTATTGAAACTCTGGGTCACCCTTGAGAGGCAGATCAGTTAAAACTCAATAAAGAACACTGAACACCAACTGCAAGCAACAAGGCTGACCAACAACAGGCCTTACCCAGGGAGTCTTGCAGCAGGTACGTCAGTTTTGAATTGCGAAAGGGGACGTGACTCCGTTTGGATCTCAGGGCATGGATGACTTCCCCTAGACACGAAAGGGACCTGTTGATGCTCTGGGCCTCTTTCAGACGCACTCCATCTGCGCCCGATTTGCTCACACGCTCCGACCCCGCCAAATCAACCAAATTCAGCCGACCTGAAACACAAACGCATTGACACCTAATCTGAGGTTTCAACTGGGTCCCTGTTCTGTCCTCCCAAACCCCAATCCCTGTTTTAAGTTGAAAAAACGATCAAACCTCAAAACTTTAGTTACAAATTTCCATGCCTTTTGTTTTCCAGATGTAATGATAAACATGTATACATTTCTTTCAAATGACCAACTCATGGTAGAATCCTGAATTGTTGAAGCAGGTTGCTAGTCTTCCCATGGCCATTCACTGCATCCAGAATGAAGAAGACTGAATGTAAGGCCAGCTTTACTACAGCTAGCTTTTCTATTGTGCGATATTGTAACCTTGTTTGGCGTCATATACTTTACCATGTCAGACCATAGCATTCCACGGCAGTTAGTCAGCTCTGCCAGGCCGGGATTTTTTGTGGCTAATGCCGTAATAAGACATCACGTGACGCCCACACTACTTCCGCCAGGGAAGAAGCCGGTGTAAACTTCCTGTTCCTCATTCAACCTCGGCCTCCTGCCTAACAAGGACAGGTTTTTTTGCTCTGTCTCGTCTATACTTCTGTTTTTGTAGAGATTGCTTGTGTGCTTGCCTTTTTTACTTGTTCTGTTGTGGCTTACGTTAGACCATGGGTACCTTTGCCGCGTGAGGATTATGGATGGCGCTTTGTTTCATTTTATTCACGCTCTACGGCGTGACGGCTCACGATTTCTCTTCACCCATTGTTCTCCATTCATCCCTTACTCACTGGGTGTGCGAACGCGTCACCCTTGTAGTAATGCATTCCCCACTCTCTCATTATTCTCTTCCCCTTATTCTTCGATTTCCATTGATCTCGGCGCTTTGTTTCTCCTCGCTAGCCATCTTGGTAATTCCTTCGACGATCGATCTTCGTCGGTCGCTCAAGCTGCCATCTTTATTCTCGCCATTCCGGCCGACCCCGGCGTGGTCGTCCTTGCTCGTCGTACCTGTTCACTGCTATGGAGGTTTTCCTCCTCTGTTATTATTGCCTTCTTTTCCGTGTATCACTACTCCTGATCGTCTTCATCGTTCGCTCGTCTAGTACGGTCGATCGGGTTTGTACCCACATCGCTACCATCAAAATAGGATGGCGGGTGTTTTAAGAAGAAGAAGAAGAAGAAGAAGAGTTCGCCTTTCGATCTCCCGTCACTCATTTAAGCCAATAACAAGCATTTGTTATCCTAAATTTCCCTCTACTGAGTCGCCTTTCGGCCTCCTCGTATATCTTAAGCGCGTTAGTCTATTTTGCTCTCGCGCCTATTGCTTCTCTTTCGACGACCGAACCCTCACCAGTCAATCAACCCACCATCTTGGTTTTTCCACTGCGGTCGGCGTCCCCTCCATATTGCCTCACCGCATGGAGCCCATTTTCGGTCGCACATGCTTGCCCGTACGGGAATTTCCCCAGGCCACATTTATTTGTACCCAGTGTGGCACTCTATGTATCCTTACCACAGGTAGATCGAGTGACTTACGATCTCTTGATCTGCCTACTGGTGCACATTTATTTGTACCTAATTTATCACAGGTAGATCGATGGTCTTTACGACCTCTTCATCTACCAACTGGTGCACATTGATTAGTACCTCCTTAGCATTATTACTAGGTACACCAAGGGTATTTTACTCTCGCTTGCCATTGCGCGTCACTCTTGGCAATCGATCTCGTCCCGGTCAATCGATCCGCCATCTTGGATTGTGCCACGCCTGTTGGTGTGTCCACCATACTGCCTGACTGCACGCACCTTGTTTGGCGGTACGCAGCTTCCCCGGGCGCATTTTCATGTACCTTATTTATCGTTATTACAGGTAGTTTGAGTGTCTTACGATCTCTTCATCTACCAACTTGTGCACACTTATTAGTACCCCATTAGTAACATTTATGGTTCCTCATTTATCATTACTACTGGTAGATCGGGTGTCTCTACGATCTCTTGATCTACCAATGTGTGCACATTTATTACTACCCAGGTATCATTATTACAAGGTAGATCGAGAGTCTTTGCCCTGCCTCCTTCATCGCCCTTGTATTAGTACACACCGATCGAGTTTTTCGATCTAGCAGTACGCAGTATTACTGTTACACGGGCGTTGTACCTGGGATAGTTACGGAGGTTTATCTCCGTCGGCACCTTTATAGACCCATTGTCTATGCACTAGTGCAGATCGCTCGAGTTCCTCGCGATCTCGCATTCCCATAATTACCTGCTACCCTTAGTTAGCTTCCATTACGGTGATAGAGTTTTGTCCCATCCTCGATCGAGGGTACAGTGGTCTAGCATCTTACGATCTCTCGTTCCACTACCTGGGGTGTTATTACGGTGCTGTAGCACTAGGTTGATCGATTTAGTGGTTAATCTTCGATCGACCGACTTGTCTCCACTTTGTGGTCGTGTGTGCCGTGATTGCCCTGCCGCCAGTGCCCAACATGGCGAAGGACCAGGTCGGGTCGAGCCACTTCGCCTTTCTGAAGTCGCTCGCTGCCCCGGAGGGCCCGCCGGTCGATTCCCCGGGGCAATCCGTTCCTCCCGTGGAAGAACGTACGGTCGGCGTAGAGGGGGGGTCTGCGGAGGGGATGCGTGACCGTTCTTCCCCTACCAGACCGGCAGACGCACAATCACTGCGTCCGAAGGGAAGAAGACAAGCTGCCACCATTGCTGCTAAATGTCTCTCATTCGAAATTTCTACAGATCTAAGGCAAGGCTCCCCACAAAGGGCAGAGCCGAGCTAAGAAATCCAATTCCTTCTCTCCCTCCCCCTTCCCTTCGGACAGCTTGCCTCCTTCACCTCGGACGCATGGCAACACCTCTCACTATCATGCTGAGTGGCGTGAACCTCGGCCCCCGGGGACCCTTGCCGAGGCACGAACCAGCACGGGTGACGGGATGCGCCCGGAATCGCCGCCCGTCACTCGCCTCCATGGGCTGTCGGATCCTAGTCTAACCCCCACTAGGCTCTCACATGCTCGAGACGCTCTCCCCAACTGTGCCTGCGTGCAGCCACCACTTGCGCACGAGGAGCGTCCTTACTCCGATGGCGGAGTTGTGGATAGTCCCTGGGACGCCCAAACTGTTCATAACTCCGGGTCTTGGCTGCAGGCACGGCCTCGCCCGGACCTGTGTCGCCCAGACCCCCGATGGTCCACCACCCCCGATCGACCGTCGTACTCTCCCCTAGGGGTACAGGACGTTGGGGGGCAGACCTATTCCGCCTCCCACTTGGGCAACGTCCACGGTCCCGTTCCTCCGGGGGGGGGGGGATCTACCCGCGGGACCACGGGTGTCCTGCGTGATCATTACCAGGGGGTGGCCACGGCACCGCAGCCACTCCAATCCGCGCGTAGGCGGATAGGGGGCTCGGTAGCCATGCCCTCCACCACTCCCCCTGTCGAACAGGGGGTCCCCATGGATCCCACCAGGGAAGTGTACGGGGCAGTGCACTCTCCGGGGGGAGGGCGTACGTCACGACACGCTCTCTCGCTACCCCCCCCCCCCCTCCGGTGTTGCAGGATACCCCGGCCCCCGAGGAAATTCTGCCCCAGGGCCACCACAGCCCGCTTGCTTCCTCGGGGACCGGTGGTTCTATGCCCCCGAGAGGAATCAGTGGCTACGTTCGGATTTACACCAGGACCTACCTTGTGGTCGGCTGTGCTGTCCAACCTGTAACAGCTGGCTCGACCCTGGTCCCCCATCCTCTCGGGCGCTGTCCGACCGGCAGGACGGGCCTCCCCCTCTCAGTCCGTCCGCCGATCATAGAGCCACGAGGGACCCGCCCTCACCTTCCCCCACTCTCCAGCCAGGGCGGGACCCTCACGCACCCCGGCTGTTGCCGCCTGCTGAAGGTTCATCCGAACCTCGGCAGGAACACGACCACCCGGAGTCTGACGACGAGGAAGAAGTCCCGGTCTCCTCTTTGGGGGACCCGGACGCCCTGAACGGTGGTGCCCAGACCTTGTCGTGAGGGAGGCCCCCTCCTCCGGCAACGTCCTTTCACTTGCGAAATTCGCCGAGCCGCGCCCAGCCCAACGTTCGCAACCCCGTCCCATATACGCGCCCCTCAGACGATTTCCTCACTTTGGGAAGGTCCGGCAACGCGTGCCAGGGGTGCACAAGCCGTCCCTCCACCTGGGAAGGAGGCCCTCACAGCCCCCAATGCGGCCCCGGTCGGCTCCTTCCTTAAGGACCCCCGGAAGCCTGCTATTGCCTCCCTGTTCTCGGACAACCCCGCGACCAGGGAGATGGCCATCTCCCACGACGACTTCCGGCTGATCCCCAACCTCGCCCCTCCCCATTTCCGCCACGATCTCCATGAAGCACCTGGCGGAGTGGGACCGCATGGTCAGGATGGCCTGCTCCACACCACGGTGGACACGTCTTGTGGACATGCACCTGCAGCGGATGGCAGAACTCGGCCGGAGGAGGACGGTGCCGTCCCTGGGTCCCCGGATGACTCGGGAGACAGACCAGGAGACGCAACCTCGCCTCAGCCTCTCCCTCCGAATAGAGGCCCCCCTCCACTGTTGCCGTGCGGGGATTCACCCTCTGCACGACACACGTAGCGGGGCCCCTCCTTCTCACTGAAGGGACCCTCAGCAGGCTGGCCCTCGGCCCAGTGGGGAACAGTGTTCAGGCCCAGGGTCGCTCACCCTCCCTGGTCTGGCCTCATAACATACGCCTTCCCTCCATTCCCAATCCCCCACAGGGTGAGCCCTTTTCCAAGGGGAGAGATGGCCTCTGGGCTCAACTCTGTTCCTCCATCTTGCCTTCCTCTTTTCAGATAGGTAGTTCCTATCTCTCCTATCTTCTTCGTTAGGCTCTCGGCTGGCTCCATTCGGGGCTACTGGGAACCCCGCGCCCCAGGCGCTCCTCCCAGTCCTCTCTAGATCCTTCCTAGATGGGCAGATCGGCCTACGCCCAGGCGTATAAGGATCTCCCCGTCTTATCTCCCCGGGCCCATGTGGGCAGGGCGCTGGCCACTTCCACAGCGACCCAGCGCTCTGTCCTCTTGCACCACATCCTGGAGGCAGCCTACTGGCATCCGGAAAATCCCTTCATAAGCCTTAATTTAGGGATGTCCGCATGACCAGGGCTGATGGTTCTAGGGACTTTTTTTTTTTTTTTTTGCGGCTAACGCAGCCATATCTATTCCTCTGCTAACCCCAAGAACCATGGACCTCTCTCCGCTCACGCTGGCGTTCGGATGTGTTTTGTGAGCTCCGCGAAACAGTTCAGTATGTAGAAACAGAACGCAGCGCAATACTTAGGAGAGCGCGGGGCGATGTGTCTTCATGCGGTGACGGACAGCAGTGTCCCCTCCTCCAGCTATTGAGAACACTTTTTTCAACAATGTCACGGAAGTGTTAGTAAGTACAGAACTTTTATATCATCCTGTCCGAGACATGTCTACTTCAAAGTACTTTGCTGCAACAAATGGGGGGAACAAACGGAAACCCTCCTCCACATCATCTACGAGTGATAGTGGTGCTAGTCCAACTCCGGACAATGAGAAATCCAAACAAGTGCAAAAGAAACACAGACAGGATGGCGAGAGTGAAACAATTATAGAAGACAATCTGAATATAAAAGACACCTTACAAGAGATTAGAGACTCGCTTCTTACATTGAAGAACGAGATGGTCAGACTGACGGAAGCTTTAACTGCAAGGATTGATAAGTTGGAAGGAGATTTACTTATCGTCCAAAAGGAAAACGATACACTCAAATCAGACATGGAAAAGTTGAGGGGGATTAATAAGGAAATCAAAGAAGAATTAGTCCAACGATCAAATGAGATGGCCAGTTTTAAACGTGACATGAACGACATTGAACAGCATTGCAGGTTGTGGAACGTACGTGTTCACGGTATTCCTGAGAGTACGGCTGAAACGGTGGAGGACTGTGTAAACAAATGTGTTGACGTTATAAACAAACAAGTAGGCATCACTTCAATCTCTACAAAAGACGTAGAAATTGCACACCATTCCGGAAAGCCAGGGGATACGGACAGACCACGACCTATCATACTTAGGTTCCTGTCCAGGCGGCAGAGAAGGGAGGTGTTGGCAGCAAGGCGGAAATTAAAGGGGTCGGGAATTTCCATCAGCGAGGATCTGACTCGTGCAAACTATCAACTGCTCAAAAGGATTTCCAACCATTCTGCAGTCATGTCATCATGGACATCCAACGGTAAAGTATTATGCAAACTGAAAAATGGAAAGACAATCAGAGTTGATCTGGGCATGAATGTGGAGGACCTTTTTCGATGAGAAATGTGCTGATTTTTTTTTTTTTTTTTCTGTATTGATGTCTTGTTATTTTGATAGTTGCGTGTGTTCATGGCAACTTTGCTTTAGTGTGGCATTGAAAAGAACTTTCTTGATTATCTAATGTTGATTTCGTTTTAATTTCTATTATATTATTGTACTTATGCTACTTATTAAAAAAAAAAAGATAAATGAAAGAAAATTATAATTAATGTAACTAAAACATTTTTGATCCATGTGTTTTGTGTTTAAGTATTACTTTATGGCTCCCCCCCCCCCCCCCCCCCCCCCCCCCCCGTCTACGGATGGATATCATAATTGATGAAGTTCACTTTTTTTTTCTCTCTCTCTCTCTGTGCATATTTCTGTCTACCTTAACCTCTTCTCTCTCTCCCCCCCCCCCCCTCCCCCTTTCTCGATCCCTCTCTCTCTCTTTCTGTCTCTCCCTTTCTATTCAGTTTCTTTCTCTCCTTCCCTCCTCTCTCTGCTGTCTACACTGATCTGTTTTCCTCCCTCCCTCCCTCCCTTTATTTCCACCTCTGTCTTCTTCCATTTTCATAAAATCATGCTACCACTTATGCTATTAGCTATTGCTTTGTGTGTGTGTGTGTGTGTGTGTGTGTGTGTGTGTGTGTGTGTGTGTGTGTGTGTGTGTAGCTTGTTCTCGTTTACCCCATGCAGGTGCTGTATCATTTTATATTCTCAAATGGAATACAAAATATTCTCAAATGGAATACAAAAGGTCGCTTGTGTGCTTGACGATGGGGATGATGCAGATAATGTCAGTGGTGGTAACTATTGGTTATTGTTTGTTGTTATTATTGTTGTTATGATTCTCAGGGTGGTGGTTTGTTATCATTCTTGTCATTGCTGTTGTCATTGTTATTGAGATCCATCCATCTTACTTGGAAAATGTGCGGGGTTTTTTTTGTTGTTTTTTTTTGTTTTTTTGGTTTTTTTTGCATTAGTACTTTGTTTTGGTTTATGAGTAAAAACATGTGCGCGCATGTTCTTATGCACACAGGTACATGCATACGCGCACGTCTGCACTCATGCGTGCGCGCACACACACACACACACACACACTCTTTTTTTTTTTTTCTTTTTTTTTCTTGTTGATGTCTTGTTATTTTGATAGTTTGCATGTGTTCATGGCAACTTTGTTTTAGTGTGACATTGAAAAGAACTTTTTTGATTATTTAATGTTGATTTCGTTTAATTTCTATTGTAGTATTGTACTTACGCTACATGTTAAAAAAATAAATGAAAGAAAATGATAATTAATGTAACTAAAACATTTTTGATCCATGTGTTCAGGAATTACTTTATGGCATTTCCCCCCCTCTGTCTACGGATGGATATCATAACTGATGAAGCTCACTTTTTTTCTCTCTCTCTGTACATCTTTCTGTCTATCTTTACCTCTTTCTCCCCCCCCCCCTCTCTCTATCCCTCTCTCTCTCTCTCTTTCTGTTTCTCTCTTTTTCCTGTTCAGTTTCTTTCTCTCCTTCCCTCCTCTCTCTGCTGTCTACACTGATCTGTTTTCCTCCCTCTCTCCCCTCCCTCTCCTCTTATTTCCACCTCCTCTTTCTTTTTTCCATTCTGATGAAATCATGCTACCACTTATGCTATTACGCGCACACATACAGATACGATGGGGATGATGCAGATAATGTCAGTGGTGGCAACTATTGGTTATTGTTGTTATTATTGTTATGATTCTCAGGGTGGTGGTTTGTTATCTTTCTTGTCATTGCTACTGTCATTATTATTGAGGTCCATCCATCTTACTTGGAAAATGTGAGATTTGCATTAGTACTTTGTTTTGGTTTATGAGTAAAAACGTGCGCACGTACAGATACACGTCACATACGCGCACGCACACACACGCGCGCACACGCACACACACAACACACACACGCGCGCGCGCACGCACACAACACACACAGCGCACACCAGCCCGCATGCACTTACACAGTACATCTGATATACGATGACTATTACTAACAGGTAAAACATTGTTTTTGAATTTTTTACAGAAGAACATTTAAACAACTGATTTAACTATTTCAATTCTTTTGTAATTTTTTGTTTAATGATCATTATTAGATATTCATGCAATTTGTTCACTTTTACATCATGTATATTGTTTGATTCTTGATCTATGTTTCTTTTTCTGTGCTTTCCTTTCTAGTCTGTCTCATAATTAACCTCATGTTTCTTTTTCTGTCTTCTTCTGTTGTCTTTCTCCCCCCCCCCCTTTTTTTTTTACTCTTTTCTTCCCCTCCCCTCTCCCTCTCTCTCTCAGTCTCCTCTACTCCTTCTCTCTCTTCTCTTGCCATTACTCATTGTTTCCTCCTCTCTCCCCTCCCTCTTCTCTTACTTCCTCCTTCTCTCTCTCTTCTATTTTGATGAACTCATTTTACCACTTGACTTATGCCATTAGCTGTTGCTTTGTGTGTGTGTGTGTGTGTGTGTGTGTGTGTGTGTGTGTGTGTGTGTGTGTTCTAGTTTACCCCATGCAGGTGCTCTGTAACTGCATATTCTCAAATGGAATACAGAAGGTCGCTTGTGTGCATGACGATGGGGACGATGCAGATAATGTCGGTGGTGGCAACTATTGGCAATTGTTGCCATTTTTATTATTTTTTGTTCTTGTTCTTCTCAGGGTGGTGGTCATTGTCTTCTTGTCATTGCTATTGTTATTGTTATTGAAATTGCAAGGTGTTTCATATCCATCATACTTGAAAAATGTTTGGTTTATCGGTGAAAACGTACATGTGTGTGTGCGCGCGCGTACGCACACGTATTCATGTGCACGCAGTTATACAGACGCGCATGCGCGCACACACATACAGATACAGAGATGAATACATGCGTGCAGGTAAAGAGAATCTTTCTCTCTCTCTCTCTCTCTTTTTTTTCCCCTCCCTTCCCCTGTTCATCTGCCTCCCTGTCTGTAATAGCCCTATTTCCAATATGGTATTATGTTTGGATTTGTGCATTAATTAGCAGGTAATCAAAGCCCCGTGCTCTCCAGTGCGGTTGTAATTTATAAAGAATATGTTTTCCCTCCATTCTTATGTTTGTTTATTAGTTGTTTTTTTTTGTTTTTTTTTCCGTACACAGTACGCCTTTTGTGCGTATGGTTTCTTCATGTATGGAACGTGGTGTATAGCAAAGAATTGGTTCCTCATTGATCTAGCCCACCTCAGTTTCATTTACCTTTTATCAACAGCAATGGATTTCTATTGCTATAATTGTTGTTGTTGTTACTTCCAAGGTGAAATGGTTTCTCAAAGACAAAAATTATGGACTAATTTATTACTTTTATGTGAAATACCACATTATGTTTTTCAATTTGTATAATAAGTAAATTATTTATGCAAATGCCTTACGACTTAACATGGCATCAATAACGATATCGTCCCTGAATTGCCAGGGACTAGGAGACCTTCAGAAGAGAAGAGACGTATTTCATTTTCTTAGAAAAAAGTCATACTGTATTTACTGCCTTCAGGATACTCACTTCAATGAAAAACTTGAAAGATATGTAACGTCTGAATGGGGATATAGATGTTTCTTCTCCTCCTTTAAGTCAAATGCAAGGGGAGTTGCAATATCATTTAATAATAATTTCGAATTTAAAATCAACGAAATAGAAAGGGATTCAAACGGAAACTATATCATTATGTCCATGACAACCTTCAAGAAGAAGATTCTGCTGGTAAATATTTACGGTCCTAATAAAGATAATCCTGAATTTTACGAAAACTTAAAGGGCAAAATACAGAAATATGAAGATCATGCACTTGTTTTAGTTGGTGACTGGAACCTTGTCCTCGATCCCTATTTAGATTATGATAATTATAGCAATATAAACAATCCAAAGACAAAACAATGTGTTGAAAACATGATGGCTGACTTCGCTCTGTCAGACGTTTGGCGTGATAATAATCCACAAGTAAAACGCTATACATGGCACAGATCATCGCCTTTAAAGCAGAGTAGGTTAGATTTCTTTCTTATCTCAGAACACCTTATGTTGAATTTTGAAGATGCAGATATTACACCTGGATATCGAACAGATCATTCAATGGTTGTTCTGAAATTGAAATTTGGGAAAACTATTAAACAACACATTCTGGAAATTTAATTGTGAATTGTTAAAAGACAAACAATATGTAGACGAAGTACATAATTCAATCGATGAAATCATCTGCGAATATTCGAAAGAACAGTATGACGTAGAAACACTCTCTCGAATCCCACTTAAAGATGTTGAACTTACTGTATCAGATAAAGTTTTTATTGACTTTTTGCTCATGAAAATAAGATCGAAAACTATTGCATATGCTACTATGAGGAAAAAAAAGGCTTTAAAAAAAGGAGATGATTTATTAAAAGAAATCGCTGTATTAGAAAAAGAAAATAAAACAGAGGATGACTTTAAATTGTTAAAAGAAAAACAACAACTAGTGACACTCAGAGAGAAGAAAATACAGGGAGTTATATTAAGATCAAGAGCTAAAAGGATCGCTGAAGGGGAAAAAATATCAAACTACTTTTGTAATTTAGAAAAGAGGCACTATGTTAATAAAAGTATGACAAAATTGGTGGACAGCAATGGAACACTTATAGATGAGCCAAATAAGATAAAGAAAGAAGTTCATTTATTTTATAAACGACTGTATTCCAAAAGAAATCTAGATACATGCGACGTAAAAGACTTAATACAAGAGTGTCCAAAACTATCTAGAGAAGAACAAGATTCCTTAAATGGAGAAATAAGTTTAGAAGAAGCTGGCTTTGCTTTGAAAAACATGAAAAATGGTAAAAGTCCTGGTTCAGACGGTTTTGGAGCTGAATTTTATAAATTTTTCTGGATAAAACTTGGTCCTTTTGTAGTTCATGCTCTAAATCAGTCAGTGAAGGATGGGGAACTGTCAACCACTCAAAAAGAAGGAATAATCACCTGCATACCTAAACCGGATAAATCGAGAGAGAATATAAAAAACTGAAGACCTATTTCAATTTTAAATGTTCTGTATAAAATTGGGTCTGCATGCATCGCAAATAGAATAAAAAAATGTTCTTCCGAGCCTAATAAGTGAAGATCAGACAGGTTTCATTGCAAATAGATATCTTGGGGATAACATACGGCTTATTTATGACCTAATAAACTATCTGGAAGTGAGACAATTACCCGGACTTTTACTCTGTTTAGATTTTGAGAAAGCTTTTGATTCTCTAGACTGGGAATTTTTGTTTAAAATTTTGAGAGAATATGGTTTTGAAAATAGCATATGTAATTGGATACAAACATTTTATAAAAACATAAAATCAACTGTTACAGTTAACGGTCAAACTTCGGATTGGTTTCACATTGAAAGAGGCTGTAGACAGGGAGATCCACTTTCGCCTTATCTATTCATACTATGTGTAGAAATCTTAGCATTCATGATAAGAGAAGATAAAGATATAAAAGGTGTTAAAATAAACAACAAAGAACTTAAAATATCACAATTTGCCGATGATACACAATTAATGAATAATGGAGATCGAATATCTTTTGAAAGATCTGTCCAATTAATAGAGAGATTTGGAAAGTTTTCAGGACTTTTCCTAAATGCAGATAAAACACAAGCAATATGGCTAGGTTGTAAGAAAGGCTCAAAAATAAAATATATGCAACATTTAAATATACAATGGAACCCTGATAAGTTTAAAATGTTGGGAATATGGTTCACAAATGATGTAAAAAACTGTGATAAGATTAATTATGCTGAAAAATTATCAGAAATAACAGCCTTGTTGAAAATATAGATGAAAAGAAACATTACTCCTCTTGGACGAGTTGTTGTGTTAAAATCTTTGATTTTATCTAAATTGATTCATCTATGGATTTTACTTCCAAATCCACCAGATGACTTCATAAATGATTGTCAGAGAATGTGTTTTTGGTTTGTTTGGAATAGTAAACGGGATAAAATAAGTAGAAAAATTGCAATAAAAAGCATAAAGGAGGGGGGTTTAGGCATACCCGATATTAGAAAGCATATCAATGCTCTAAAACTTACCTGGCTGAGAAGATTTAAAACAACAAAACACAAGTGGAGAAATATTGCCTGTGTAATGTATCCTTTTTTCGAAGAAATAGAAAAACATGGTCCTTGTTATCCTTTGGATAAATACAATAATGTATTCTGGAACCACACATTCATGGCATACAGAGATTTTTGTAGACACCTGAAAGCAAAGTCTTTCATAATGATAAATTTAAAATTGGTAATAATGTAATCAAATATAATTGGACTTGGAAAGGGGTTTACTGTGTTTCACATTTTTTTTTAAAACGACGGAAGTTTTCTAAGTTTAAATGAATTTAATAGAAAATATGATATGGGTGTATGCTTCTTGGCTTACTACGGCTGTGTAAGTTCTATTAGGAAATATATACAGCAAACTGGTCTGAATATATCAATCAATCAAAATATAAAAGAAAAACCAAGAGCTCTAAAAATAATATACTCTATATCCAAGGGATCAAGACTGTACTATGACCTTTTCACATTTGACAGCAAACTTCCTAATTCGTGCCAGAAATGGACTGAAAAACTGGGAACAGAAATTTCTTGGGAAAAGGTTTTCAACCAAATTCATAAAATACAAGAAATAAAACTTAAATGGCTGCAGTTTCGTATCGTACACAGGATTCTTGGAACTAACGTAGTTTTAAAGGAAATGGGGATAGTGGGGAATAACAATTGTGATTTCTGTAGAGAAACTAAGGACAACATGGAGCATATTTTCTGGGAGTGTGATTACTCTAACAGCTTTGGGAAAAATTGGAGAGATTGCTAAAATCAAAGTGCTTTCCAGGTACGAACTTTACATTTTGTGAGAAAGTTATACTTTTTGGATATGATGAAATCATATCTACAGACTCGGTTTTAGACTTAATAATTCTTTTAGGAAAACAGTATATCTATAAATGCAAGTTTGACCATTGTCTTCCTGATATAGTCTCCTTCCAAAGGTACCTACTTTCACGTTATAAAATCGAGAAATACAATGCAGATATAAATTGGAATGGACATGTTTTTAAAACAAGATGGTTACCATATTTACCACTTATAGAAACGGCATGAGAAGAAAAAAAGGGGAAATAAAAGAAGGAAAAAGATGAAAGAAATATGAAAATTATAATTATGTAAAGTGATATTTTCTCCTGTAAATGTTGCATTGATAAAACAATACTTTGGGTTGGATTCATCAGTGATTACAATGATTAGAGTGCACTGACAATTATGAACATACATGTATACAAATGTCTTTATTCTTGCTGATGTTGCTGTTTACATCTATATATTGATTGATAGCTGTTCGTCACATAGATGTACGTGTACGTGTATATCTTTTTTTTTTTTCTTTTTTTTTAATATATAGCCCTTTTTTCTTTGTGTATGTTTGGTAAAAAAAAAAAAAAATTACTCTTTATATACAAATGTTGTTATGTTTTTTGTACGTTGATTAAAACGAATTAAAAAAGTTAAAAAAAAACAAAACACACACAAAAAAAAACCAAGAACCATTAGGGCACTAAGCCCTCCTCCGATTCCTTTGAATTCTGCTATGGTCTGACATGGTCAAGTATATGACGCCAAAATGGGGAGTTTGTATTATACTCCCTGTTTGGCTAGTATACTTACCATGTCAGACTCTAATGCCCTCCCTACCTTCCCCGCTAGCGCTATGGTTCTCGGGGTTACCTTGCGCATAGGCCTCGTTGAATGAGGAACAGGAAGTTTACACCGGCTTCTTCCCTGGCGGAAGTAGTGTGGGCGTCACGTGATGTCTTATTACGGCATTAGCCACAAAAAATCTCGGCCTGGCAGAGCTGACTAACTGCCGTGGAATGCTATGGTCTGACATGGTAAGTATACTAGCCAAACAGGGAATATAATACAAACTCCCCATATCTCTCACACTGAATTTGACCAGATTCTTCCCCTTGATTTCAATGCCCATGAAATGTATAAAGACTTGTTTACTAGACTACGTTCTTTTTCTTTCTTTCTTTCTTTTAAAAAAAAAAAAAAAAAATTCACAAATTTGTACAAGTCTTCAGATCTTTTAAAAGAACTTCACAAATGGATGCAAACAATACAAACATGATTTTCTGTCATGATTTTCATTTTCAAATGTTCCCCTCCAGGTAACTAGTGAAGTTCTTGCTATAGTTTCTGCCCTCAAAAGCTTAGCACACAGACTTTTCTCATCTTCACCGATTCTCTTTAACACTACCAACACAGATCCTCATTCTGCTCTATGTGCCCAGTTGGCACTGCAGTTGCAGCTCTGAAATTCCCTCAGGACACATGATTTTGACCACTGTTAATTGATTTTCCTTAATAGCCTAAATCTGACTGTGACTTTGTTTTTGCACAGTAAAATAGAACTATCTTTTGTCTTCTTGATGGGACATTTTTTAAAAGTCAAAATAATTCATTTTGTTGTTGATCGAGTTGAAAATGACATACTTTGAATAAGGAGCAATGATTCAGTGCTTGAAGATGCCAATGGATTGGTTACTTTCTTGTCAAATTAACCAGTGAAATCAACCGTTACTAACTTGCTAACCGGTAAGATATGATGTAGGAAGGACTGTATCTGTATGCTAACACCACTGATTAAAAATTCTCCAGGAAATATGGCCATTCTCGTGATGTGTCCCGAGTGACAGATCGCTTGCCGCAAGTATTTTCACCCCATGTCAACGAGTGGCAAGTCTGGCACTGTGATCATTCTCGCAGCATGCTGCGAAAAAGTTAAGGCCACTACTGGCTAAAACCACACCATACTTTTGTAAATACATGAACTACACTGTTTTTATCAGTCTTCTCATCACAGTCCCTGGCAATATTGTCACCAAAGACAATGATGTTTTAGTCTAATTTGCTAAGAATGCTGCACATAGAGTACAGCAAGAAATGAAGGAATTGATACCTGGCCCAATCTGTGAGTCGCACCATCAGTCTGTTAAGATGCTTCACATTCAGTGAACATGTGGCCTCAAACATACCACAAATGAAAAAAAGAAAAGGTTTGCCATCTCACCACGGGTAACTGTCTTTGTGGTGCGATTCACTCCGACCACCGACACACACAGCAGACAATGGGAGCGTGAGGAGTGCTCGTTCATGTTGGTGGATGCCGTGGCACGGTTCCTCCTCCCCTCCTCAAACACCTGCACACAGAAAGGACGATGAAGACAGTGCCCCAAGACCCATATCTTTGGCTGACATAGTAGTGTTCGAACCCTTCCTAACTTTAAAGGGCGTGCTGAACTGGGTGATAATGAGTACAAAATAACCCTAACGTGAGTTTCTAGTTGGAGCGCAACCTATTACCCATGTAAGGTGCTATTAGCATTAAGATCCATTTCCCACAATGGCATATGTGTTATGCACCATCAATTTAGAAATGTTTGTGAAGAAATTATGTCTTCTATGACATTCTTTGATAGCAATGACAATGACACTCTGTACAGGCGGTCAGTTTGATGTCAAAACATCCATGACACACAAAGTAATACTCCAACATCGCACTAAACTTTACAATTGCTGGCTTCTCACTTGCCCAGCTCACTCAGGGACCGAGTGGAAAGACGCTGGTTCTATGGTTCTATGGCCCTTGTGCTGTGTGAGAAAATCCAATCAGGTATCACCTAAGCTTGCACATGCACACATGGCGTCAATCAGCAGTCAATTTCCAATCACTACCTACATGCACTTTCTGTGTGCGAGTCACCCCCTCTCTGCCGTTTCTATGTCTCACAATCACTAAGTGATTTCTTATGAGCGAGGCACTACCTCAAAGCATTTTCTGATGTGTATGGAATTACCTCTTAGCATTTTTTGTGTGCAAGTGTGTAACTCCTAGCACTTGCTCTTTATGAAGCATTACC
Source organism: Conus canariensis (assembly GCA_033310375.1). NCBI lineage: Eukaryota > Metazoa > Mollusca > Gastropoda > Neogastropoda > Conidae > Conus > Conus canariensis. The sequence continues at coordinate 64,271,689 of CM065730.1, forward strand.
TTTTGGCTCTTTGTACATGCAAGTCACTGCCTGTTAGCATGTTTTTAATGTGTGAATCATCAGCTCCTGGCATTTTTCAATATGTGAGTCACTGAATCTTAAAATTTTTTTTTTAACATCCGTGCAAGACACTATCAGTAGTCGTTACCTGATTCACCTCTTGCAGAGAGGTGACCTCCTTGGTGACCAGGCCAGGCACATGGTGACCCCCTTCATCCACCTTCATCTTCACCTCCAGCTTGTTGCTGTTGTCCGAGTTCAGCAGGTCCCTGTGGGGAAGTAGACATAATCTTCACGATCACAAAGTGATGGAAAACAAAAAACAAACCCAGCAAACATCCTCCGAAGTCAGCTGTACAAACAAGTACATTGTCTCAGTCGAGAACTCTGCCCTTTAGTTCTTCCCACCCTTCCCATCCCAAACACACACTCAAATAAACACTTGCATTGGATACGCACGCCCACTTAACCAAAGACACAAAGCCCACTCACCGAATGGTTTCATTGTAGATCTCCATGACGCTGACCTCGATGGTGAAGTTCCAGTCCACCTTGTCTGTTGTTTCCGCAAACAACTCCCGCAGAGCGCGCTGGTTGATGCCTGGGTCCTCCACAGACCCTGCACACCCACAACACTCTGTCAGTGTCCACACTGGACAGACCTTAAGGTCCGATGGGTTAAAAGGTTAATGATGTCCACACTGGACAGACCTTTAAGGTCCTATGGGTTCAAAGGTTAATGATGTCCACACTGGACAGACCTTAAGGTCCGATGGGTTCAAAGGTCAATGATGTCCACACTGGACAGACCTTAAGGTCCTATGGGTTCAAAGGTCAATGATGTCCACACTGGACAGACCTTAAGGTCCGATGGGTTCAAAGGTTAATGATGTCCACACTGGACAGACCTTAAGGTCTGATGGGTTCAAAGGTCAATGATGTCCACACTGGACAGACGTTAAGGTCCGATGAGTTCAAAGGTCAATGATGTCCACACTGGACAGACCTTAAGGTCCTATGGGTTCAAAGGTCAATGATGTCCACACTGGACAGACCTTAAGGTCCGATGGGTTCAAAGGTTAAGGTCCTAAAGCCTACTGGCCATAGGGGCAGTGAACTGTCGTAGTTTCACCGAGTCCAGAGCATGGTGTAATTGAAGACGTTGCCCATCCCTCTCCTTCCACCACCTCTGATATTCCCTGAACTGAATAAGGAACCCTTTTCACTGCTGAGTAGACACAGGGGGGTTTTCAAGGAAAATTAAAAAACCCAGCTCTACAAGTGATTCAAATTCAAGACTGTCAGCTCCGCAGACACTCAAACGACTTGCCCATGGGCCCCCATTCCTATGGGGAAACGTAATTCACAAAACAAAAACAAACTTTCTTTTAATGTACAACACTCCAAGAGCATGACGCAACCTCAGCATGCCTCACTGCTCTCCCTTGCACTTGTGAAGGGTGTCCTCTGCTTCACACCGTTTTCAGGGGATCAGAGAAATGTGCATGAGTTAAACATTTATCCCTGTTAATCAAGTCAGTTAGTCTCATAAACTGTGGCAGAGTGATGACTGAAGAAGGCAACAACACTGACGAGGAGAGACGGTGACTCACCTGACCACTTTCTCAACAGCTGTGTCCACAAATGACGCAAAGCAAATGATGAAGGGTCAAGACGCTCCTGAAGCTGAAACCTCAGCGTTTACTTCCATTCACAGCAAAATGTAGGGGTATTCATGAACGGCATAAAAACCTCGATCACAACAGATCTATATGTTTATGGCTAATCATATCAGCGGTGCCGTAATGATTGTTAAGTCAAAGATGAAGTGGCTGACTTTGTGTGTAATGGTTGTCATGATTGCATAGTGTGAAAGGCAGAGCCTGTGGGCAAGATGAATGAGTGCCGATTGCCATCAAAAATGTATTTAGCAGGACTGCTTTTTAAGTGGCTAAAAAGCCTGATTTTTGTACAAACCTAACTGCTGTACTGTAAACCAAAACCCATCACAGAGAACTCAACACAGCAGCCATTTTGAAAGGAATCAATAAGAGAGAAACACCTGCTAAAGTGACATCTGAATATCAATATTGTTGAGAAAGTTGTTGTGTTTTCTGCACACATGAGAGAAAAGTGGGACTTTCTTTCATCAGTGTGTTAAATACGCTGACAATGAAACATTCTCATTTGTGTAGGGCCACCAAGAAAAACAAACAAACAAAAAGGACTCCTGTCTTAAGGAGAATATCATGTTTAAATGTTGCCTTACACAGGGAACTGTACTATGATAACAGATTTTGGGTTGGGGATATGTGTGTCATCAAACTCATTAAATAGACCATGCTGCAGGACAGCAAGTGATACTGCAACTACCTGAGGGCAAAATCACATCCATGGACTGCGACCATACCATTCTGCATGATCCAACGTCAGACAGAAAAACAACAAAACTAGGTGTCTGCATGGCCAACATATGCCAGTCTGGGGAGGTGGTTGTGGGTGGGGGGTCCTGAAGGCACACCCACCTGGAAATGTTTTTGAAACGATTGCTATGATCTTTGCGATCTGGTGCATTCTAGACATCATTTTAAGACGGACAGAAGTTATCCCCAATGTGCAGTGGATCCCTTTGTCTGATTATTTTTTTTCCACCTCCTGCGTATAATCTTTTTTTTTTTTTTCCAGTTGATAATTGTGGTGGTGGTGAAGAGTGTGTGTGTGTGTGTTTGTGAGTGTGTGTGTGTGTGTGAAAGGCAGAGAATTATTCCAATGGTGGAATTCCTCCAAATGGGCACTACTTGGTGTTTTGCTTTTTAATAACATTTTCCAAAAAACAAAAACCACAAAAAAAAACCAAACTAGGCTTTCATTTGAAATAAAAACAAACTACAATTTGATGAACATTTGAGTCTATTAAGAAATAAAGACACCAAAAAATAGATACAAATAAGAGTCCATAAACACCTATGCCTTGCGTGTCATGGACTTCAGAAGTTTCCTACCTCCATGGTGAAGGTCTTGCCAGACCCAGTCTGGCCATATGCAAAAATGCTCACATTGTACCCGTCCACACAGCTCGTTACCAAATCCTTGACCTCATCAAACACCTGCACAGACATACCAAAACACCTCATCCAACACCTGCACTCACATCAACACACATCATCCAACACCTGCACACTCACATCAACACACCTCATCCAACACCTGCATACTCACATCAACACACCTCATCCAACACCTGCACACTCACCTCAACACACCTCATCCAACACCTGCACACTCACATCAACACACCTCATCCAACACCTGCACACTCGCATCAACACACCTCATCCAACACCTGCACACTCACATCAACACACCTCATCCAACACATGCACACTCACATCAACACACCTCATCCAACACCTGCATACTCACATCAACACACCTCATCCAACACCTGCACACTCACATCAACACACCTCATCCAACACCTGCACACTCACATCAACACATCCTATCAGGAACTTACACAGCACATGAACACACCTCATCAAACACCTGGACACACTGTGCAGAAAACAAGGCCCACTTTATTAAGTGAACGAAAACAAAGGTGGACTGAAAACCTGGAATAACAACAAAAAAAACTGCCTCATTCCTTACATTGCAGACTCTCCAGCGAGAGCCGACAGAATTTTACATATACACATCTGTGGTACTACTTTTGAAACGAAGCCCATTTTGACAGGTGAGTGAAAACATAAACAGAGAAGAAACTGGGGGTGGGGGGAGAAAAAAGAAACAAAACAGGTGGTTCCCTACGATCGCAGCCCACTTTCCCCAGAAAAGAGTGGACAGAATTTCGCACATACAAGTATGTGGTGACGTTGAAGTGACACAAACCAACACAACAATCAACGGAAAACATCTGAAAACAAGGAGGGCGCTGGGGGAAAGCGACGACCTCTTTCATGGTCAGCCCTCAGGAAAACCCAAACCTCCACCAACGTCAAATGGATCCTGGATCCATCCTGTGATCCGGATCTGCAGCCAAATGTCATGGGCTCGCCTTAAAGCCACCTTTCATCTTTCTACCGAGTTTGGTTAACACCACTCAGTGCTAGTTCTTACTACCAAGTTTGGTTAATGTCAGTCAGTGATAGTTCTTTCTACCGAGTTTGGTTGTTAACACCACTCAGTGATACTTCTTACTACCAAGTTTGGTTAATGTCAGTCAGTGATAGTTCTTTCTACCAAGTTTGGTTAATGTCAGTCAGTGAAAGTTCTTACTACAGAGTTTGGTTAACACCAGTCAGCGATAGTTCTTTCTACAGAGTTTGGTTAACGTCAGTCAGTGATAGTTCCTACTACATAGTTTGGTTAATGTCAGTCAGTGCTAGTTCTTTCTACCGTGTTTGGTTAACGCCAGTCAGTGCTAGTTCTTACTACCGAGTTTGGTTAACGCCAGTCAGTGATAGTTCTTACTACCGAGTTTGGTTAACATCAGTCAGTGATAGTTCTTACTACCGAGTTTGGTTAACGCCAACCAGTGATAGCTCTTACTACCGAGTTTGGTTAACGCCAGTCAGTGATAGTTCTTACTACTGAGTTTGGTTAATGTCAGTCAGTGATAGTTCTTTCTACCGAGTTTGGTTGTTAACACCACTCAGTGATAGTTCTTACTACCAAGTTTGGTTAACACAACTCAGTGATAGTTCTTACTATCGAGTTTGGTTAATGTCAGTCAGTGATAGTTCTTTCTACCAAGTTTGGTTAACGCCAGTCAGTGAAAGTTCTTACTACAGAGTCTAGTTAATGCCAGTCAGTGATATTTCTTACTACCGAGTTTGGTTAACACCAGTCAGTGATATTTCTTACTACCGAGTTTGGTTAACGCCAGTCAGTGATAGTTCTTTCTTCCGAGTTTGGTTAACACCAGTCAGTGAAAGTTCTTTCTTCCAAGTTTGGTTAACGCCAGTCAGTGAAAGTTCTTACTACCGAGTTTGGTTAACGCCAGTCAGTGAAAGTTCTTACTACTGAGTTTGGTTAACGCCAGTCAGTGAAAGTTCTTACTATCGAGTTTGGTTAACGTCAGTCAGTGAAAGTTCTTACTACCGAGTTTGGTTAACGCCAGTCAGTGAAAGTTCTTACTACCGAGTTTGGTTAACGCCAGTCAGTGAAAGTTCTTACTACCGAGAGTTTGGTTAACACTACTCAGTGATAGTTCTTACGCACAAATGTGTGTCTCTGACGCATAAATTTCCTGTCTGACGCACTGGAATTCAGTCCAGTAGAATTCAATCCAGTGCGTCACTAAAACGTACCAAAATTTACCGTGACGCAATGACTTTCTCCTGTACACATTGCAGCTCCGAGCAGCGCGTCACGTAAAAGCACTTTCATCCGATCTGCCTCGATGCCAGTCGATAAAAAAAAAGTAATCTGCCTTGACGCTTTAGAATGATCTTAATCGATTAACATTTTCTGCTTGAAGACTCTTCTCTGCTGAAAACCAACAAGAGTCATCAAATTAGACAACCAAGTCTATGATTGGACCACAAGTGATTCGGCCAAACGCGAACAGCACGGAAAAAGTATGTAATTCACTTTTCAGTGATAAAACCAACAGTTCTCCGTGGCTTGCGGGTGATAATCCAGCAAATGGAATGAAAGTCAAATGATCTATGCAACACAACCGGTTCGGATAATGAAAATGGCTCCGTTATGGACATGGGAATGTGTTGCGCACAGTCCAAGAGTGGCCAACCTACACTGTTTTGTGAAAGGTTCCATCAATATTCATCACTCGTTCTTGTTTGTCACCGGGCTCCCGATGATCATTGCAAGGCAACTGGAATATCGTCAAATAATGATGTTTCAGCACTGATGGAATTGATGCATGTTGCGTAAATTATGTGATAATCACAAAGGTTATCCCGAACATAAAGTTTCACTGTTAAAATCCTGATAGTGTGGGTGTTCACACTTATTCACTTTAGTTAACACTTTACTAACATTCAAACACTAATTAAATAAATAATGTTAAGCATAATCTGGAGTGTTTTATTTACTTTGTTGATAGGACTTCTCATCCATTTCTGTCTGATTCTTTCTGTGTGTATTTGTGTGTGAGAGACAAAATACACTGTGTGTGTGTGCGTGTGTGTGTGTGTGTGTGTGTGTGTGTGTGTGTGTGTGTGTGTGTGTGTGTGTGTGTGTGTGTGTGTGTGCATGCATGTGTGGTTTTCAGTACATTTACGAGCAGTTATAAAGTGTGACCCCTAATTATTTTTGTGACCCCCCTGAAGGTCTGGAAACGAGTTTTTCGCACCAAGTCTGACCCCCTAATTTTTAGGAAATAATTATCACTGCCAG
>CM065730.1:64283051-64320551 GCA_033310375.1 Conus canariensis
GTTTTGTAGTAATCATAAACTTGACAACAATATTAAAAAGCATTCATATGATTATGTGAAATTTGAAATGTTACTAATATTAGCATATACACTCACACCCACACAGTGAGGAACGGTATGCACAAGCATACACTAACATGCATGCGCTTTCACATGCACATACACTCACACACATACATGCATGGAGACAGACAGACAGACAGACAGACAGATAGAGACAAGAGATAGAGTTACGAACTAAATTGCACATAAAGTGAGGTTGAATGATAACAAGAATAAATCTGCAAGTTCAATTTCCAGTGTAAGGCCAAAGAAAGAAGCAGCAAATCCTGCAAATTCATGTCTCTGTAGCAGAACTGTTATCAACTGCCATGTCATTGACGTCAACTGTCATGTCATTGCCCGTTTCAGAACTGTCATGTCACTGCTTCAGAACCGTCATCAACTGTCATGTCATTGTCTGTTGCTGAAGTGGTATGTTTCGTCATCGTACTGTCTGTTTCTGAATTGCTATCAACTGTTATGTCATTATGTTATGTTACAGAACTGTTGTCAACTATTATGTAATCATCTGCTGCAGAATATTTATCGATTGTCATGTCATCAATATTATATATATATATATATATATATATATATATATAATATAATATATATATCATGAACAATATAAAAATGTCCTTAAAAAATCTGAAAATGCTCAACCCCTTGGGGAGCAACATCTGTTAAGAATATTTTTTTAAAACGAAGTATAAAAATACTTGAAACAAGCTTGTAGATTTTTATACTTCATTTAAAAAAAATATTCTTAATATATATATATATATATATATATATATAGATCAGTGTGGTTAAAAAGCCTAAAATAATTCTACAAGTGCTCAACCCCTTGGGGAGCAACATTAAAACAAGTGATAAGAGGAATATTAAAATTATCTACAAATTTGTTTCTAGCGCTTAGCTGACGATAGCCAAGCGCTAGAAACAAATTGTAGATAATTTTAATATTCCTCTTATCACTTGTTTTATATATATATATATGTCGCAGAACTGTTATCCACTGTCACATCGTTATCTGTTGCAGTCCTGTTATCAGCTGTCATGTCACTGGCTGTTGCGGTAGTGTTATCATTTATGTTATTGACCGTATTCACAATTGTTACTAACCAATCATGCCACTCAGATGCAGCACTGTTATCACTGTCATGTCATCATCATTATAAACTGTCATGTCATCATTGTCTGTTGCAAATTGTAATCAACTGTCATGTCACTGTGTTGCAGAACTGTTATCAATTGTCATGTTATTGACTGTTGCAAGATTATTGTCAACCTTCACATCAGTGTATTCAAATTGTTGTCATTCTGTTGAAGAAGACTTGTTATCACCTGCTATGTCCATTGACTGTTGCAAACTTGTTGTCACTTACCATGCATCTTCTGTCATAGAATCAACGTCAAATGCAGTGTCACTGTCTACTCCAGTTGTGCCATTGTCTGTTGCAGAACTGTTGTCAGCTGGAATGCCATTGTCTGTTGCAGAATTGTCCTCAGCTGGATGCCATTGTCTGTTGCAGAATTGTTGTCAGCTGGTGTGCCACTGTCTGTTGCAGAATGTTGTCAGCTGGATGTCTGTTGCAGAATTGTCATCAGCTGGAATGCCATTGTCTGTTGCAGAATTGTCATCAGCTGGAATGCCACTGTCTGTTGCAGAATTGTTGTCAGCTGGTGTGCCATTGTCTGTTGCAGAATTGTTGTCAGCTGGAATGCCATTGTCTGTTGCAGAATTGTTGTCAGCTGGTGTGCCACTGTCTGTTGCAGAATTGTTGTCAGCTGGTGTGCCACTGTCTGTTGCAGAATTGTTGTCAGCTGGAATGCCATTGTCTGTTGCAGAATTGTTGTCAGCTGGAATGCCATTGTCTGTTGCAGAATTGTTGTCAGCTGGTGTGCCATTGTCTGTTGCAGAATTGTTGTCAGCTGGAATGCCACTGTCTGTTGCAGAATTGTTGTCAGCTGGAATGCCACTGTCTGTTGCAGAATTGTTGTCAGCTGGAATGCCACTGTCTGTTGCAGAATTGTTGTCAGCTAGTATGCCATTGTCTGTTGCAGAATAGTTTTCAGCTGGATGCCATTGTCTGTTGCAGAATTGTCGTCAGCTGGAATGCCATTGTCTGTTGCAGAATAGTTTTCAGCTGGGATGCCATTGTCTGTTGCAGAATATTTTCAGCTGGATGCCATTGTCTGTTGCAGAATTGTCGTCAGCTGGAATGCCACTGTCTGTTGCAGAATTGTGATCTGCTGGATGCCATTGTTTGTTGCAGAATAGTTTGTCAGCTGGAATGCCATTGTCTGTTGGAGAGTTGTCGTCAGCTGGTTGCCACTTGTCTGTTGCAGAATTGTAATCAGCTGGAATGTCATTGTCTGTTGCAGAATGTTGTCAGCTGGATGTCATTGTCTGTGCAGAATTGTTCAGCTGGATGCCATGTCTGTTGCAGAATTGTATCGCTGGAATGCCATTGTCTGTTGCAGAATGTTCAGCTGGAATGCATTGTCTGTTGCAGAATTGTTATCAGCTGGAATGCCATTGTCTGTTGCAGAATTGTAATCAGCTGGAATGCCATTGTCTGTTGCAGAATTGTTGTCAGCTGGAATGCCATTGTCTGTTGCAGAATTGTAATCAGCTGGAATGCCATTGTCTGTTGCAGAATTGTTGTCAGCTGGAATGCCATTGTCTGTTGCAGAATTCTAATCAGCTGGAATGCCATTGTCTGTTGCAGATTTTCAGTGAATGCCATTGTCTGTTGCAGAATTGTAATCAGCTGGAATGCCATTGTCTGTTGCAGAATTGTTGTCAGCTGGAATGCCATTGTCTGTTGCAGAATTGTTGTCAGCTGGAATGCCATTGTCTGTTGCAGAATTGTTGTCAGCTGGAATGCCATTGTCTGTTGCAGAATTGTTGTCAGCTGGAATGCCACTGTCTGTTGCAGAATTGTTGTCAGCTGGATGCCATTGTCTGTTGCAGAATTGTTATCAGCTGGAATGCCATTGTCTGTTGCAGAATTGTTGTCAGCTGGAATGCCACTGTCTGTTGCAGAATTGTAATCAGCTGGAATGCCATTGTCTGTTGCAGAATTGTTTCAGCTGGAATGCCATTGTCTGTTGCAGAATTGTTGTCAGCTGGAATGCCACTGTCTGTTGCAGAATTGTAATCAGCTGGAATGCCATTGTCTGTTGCAGAATTGTTATCAGCTGGAATGCCATTGTCTGTTGCAGAATTGTTGTCAGCTGGAATGCCACTGTCTGTTGCAGAATTGTTTCAGCTGGTATGCCATTGTCTGTTGCAGAATTGTAATCAGCTGGAATGCCATTGTCTGTTGCAGAATTGTTGTCAGCTGGAATGCCACTGTCTGTTGCAGAATTGTTGTCAGCTGGAATGCCATTGTCTGTTGCAGAATTGTAATCAGCTGGAATGCCATTGTCTGTTGCAGAATTGTTGTCAGCTGGAATGCCACTGTCTGTTGCAGAATTGTTGTCAGCTGGAATGCCACTGTCTGTTGCAGAATTGTAATCAGCTGGAATGCCATTGTCTGTTGCAGAATTGTGTGTCAGCTGGAATGCCACTGGTCTGTTGCAGAATTGTATGTCCTGGAATGCCACTGTCTGTTGCAGAATTGTTGTCAGCTGGAATGCCACTGTCTGTTGCAGAATTGTTGTCAGCTGGAATGCCACTGTCTGTTGCAGAATTGTAATCAGCTGGAATGCCATGTCTGTTCAGAATTGTTGTCAGGAATGCATGTCTGTTCAGAATTGGTACAATGGAATGCCATGTCTGTTGCAGATTTTGTCATGGAAGCATTGTCTGTTGCAGAATTTTGTCAATGAATGCCATTGTCTGTTGCAGAATTGTTGTCAGCTGGAATGCCATTGTCTGTTGCAGAATTGTTGTCAGCTGGAATACCATTGTCTGTTGCAGAATTGTTGTCAGCTGGAATGCCATTGTCTGTTGCAGAATTGTTGTCAGCTGGAATACCACTGTCTGTTGCAGAATTGTTGTCAGCTGGAATACCATTGTCTGTTGCAGAATTGTTGTCAGCTGGAATGCCACTGTCTGTTGCAGAATTGTAATCAGCTGGAATGCCATTGTCTGTTGCAGAATTGTTGTCAGCTGGAATACCACTGTCTGTTGCAGAATTGTTGTCAGCTGGAATGCCATTGTCTGTTGCAGAATTGTTGTCAGCTGGAATGCCATTGTCTGTAGCAGAATTGTTGTCAGATGGAATGCCATTGTCTGTTGCAGAATTGTGTCTGTTGCAGAATTGTTATCAGCTGGAATGCCACTGTCTGTTTCAGAATTGTTGTCAGTTGGAATGCCATTGTCTGCTGCAGAATTGTTGTCAGCTGGAATACCATTGTCTGCTGCAGAATTGTAATCAGCTGGAATGCCATTGTCTGTTGCAGAATTGTTGTCAGCTGGAATGCCACTGTCTGTTGCAGAATTGTTGTCAGATGGTGTGCCATTGTCTGTTGCAGAATTGTTGTCAGCTGGAATGCCACTGTCTGTTGCAGAATTGTAATCAGCTGGTATGCCATTGTCTGTTGCAGAATTGTTGTCAGCTGGAATGCCATTGTCTGTTGCAGAATTGTTGTCAGATGGAATGCCATTGTCTGTTGCAGAATTGTTGTCAGCTGGAATGCCATTGTCTGTTGCAGAATTGTTGTCAGATGGAATGCCACTGTCTGTTGCAGAATTGTTATCAGCTGGAATGCCACTGTCTGTTGCAGAATTGTTGTCAGCTAGTATGCCATTGTCTGTTGCAGAATTGTTTGTCAGCTGGAATGCCACTGTCTGTTGCAGAATTATCAGCTGGAATGCCATTGTCTGTTGCAGAATTGTTGTCAACTGGAATGCCACTGTCTGTTGCAGAATTGTGGTCAGATGGAATGCCATTGTCTGTTGCAGAACTGTTGTCAGATGGAATGCCATTGTCTGTTGCAGAATTGCTATCAACTGTCCTGTCATTGATTGTTGCAGAATTGTTATCAACCATCATGTCACTGTCTGCTGCAGAATTGTAATTGATGTCAACTGTCATCATTGTCTACGGCACCACTGTAATCAAGTGGTCAGGTCATGATCAGTGCAAAGCCGTGCATCCTCACTTTGACAAAGCTGAGTGATGGGGGGGGCATGCACTTGTTACAAATCCCTTAATGCTGCAGTACAAAGTAGCGAAATGGGCAAGTTCAATCTTGCAGGATATGGTGCCATGTCTAAACAGAAAAGGCATGACTGATGGGGGGGGGGGGGGGGGAAGCCAGCAAACACTGCATATGTCATCAAAGGTTGCATCCCTCTTTTTCATTCACCATTTACACCTAAACGCCTCATTTACGATTTCCTTACACAAAATAGTAAAGTGTCTATGCTTACAGACTGGAAAAGGAAAAAAAAAAGAGAGAGGGAGAAAGAAAGAGAAGAGAGAGAGAGAGAGAGAGAGAGAGAGAGAGAGAGAGAGAGAGAGAGAGAGAGAGAGAGAGAGAGAGAGAGAAGAGAAACAAAAAAGGAAAAACAAACAAATGTCTGCCAACCTCATTTTGCGTCTTCACCACCTCCATATCAATGAGGTCTGGAAACTGGTGGGCCTCGTGGGCCAGGTCAGTGTAAGACACCTTGAGGCTATTGCAGGCCGACTGCAGGTTGATCGCATCAAGGCGTGTTTTACCAAGGGACTTCTCCATGTCTTGCATGTGCTCCACCATTTTGCGGTAGGCTTCGCTAATCTCTTGCTCCTTGCTGTGATGCTCCTTCTCCATTTTCTCCTCCAGGAGTTTCCTCAGCATGCTATTCTCTTCCTGCACCTTCTCCAGCTGTGGTAAGAGGGAGGGGGAGGGAGGTTGTTCAGTCAGTCAGACACGTAATAACTCTTCCAGAGTTAATCTAACGTTTACCCCTGGTTCCTGGGTCACCCACGACCCAGGGACACAAAAGAATCATCACACCTGTTTGACCTTTTTGTGTCAGTTAGCCGAATTTGGAGCATGTGCATCAGGAGGAAAAGAAATAATCAGTTTCACCATTTGAACTACACATTTCCACTCACCCACACTTTGAACAGTTGTAATCAGAAATGGCAGCGCACTGAACATGGGTTGTGGGCAACCCATGATGTTAGTTAAGGTTATAAAGTCGTGAGAACTTCAGCCCAGTAAGCTCTAGTGCCACCAACATCATCTGTACAGGAATGAACACAGTGAAAAAAAAAAAACACACATAGGTAAGCCTGCATAAGTTGTAAAGCTCATGGCACACCATTGCAAGTGTGCAGTCTGATAAAGGTTAATCAATATCTATCAACCAGTTGCTGTAGTCACTTTTTTTTGTTCCAATCAGCGAGTTACTTTTCTGTTTCAATCTGTTAATAAGTTACCTCTGCTTTTCTGTTTTAACCAGTGAGTAACTTTTCTGTTTCAATCAATCAGTTAATAAGTTACCTCTGCCTTTCTGTTCTAACTAGTAACATTTCATTTCTGATTTTCTGTTTCAGTCAATCAGTTAATAAGTTGCCTCTGCTTTTCTGTTTTAACCAGTGAGTAACTTTTCTGTTTCAATCGATCAACTGATAAGTTACCTTTGTTTTAAATCAACCCACTAATCAGTTTTCTATTTCAATCAGCTGAGCAGTCAATTTTCTGTTTCAGTCCTGCCATGACAAGGCCCTTAATGATCAGCTGGGCTATAAACAAACATCAATTTACAAACATTGAATTTCTAATTCAGTCAACCAGTTGCCTGACTGGTTCTGTCAACGATTTAACAAGGTATGAGAGCATAGTAATGATATGCTGATGGTATAAAAAAAAAAAACTAAGATAAAACAGCATAATGATATGACGATGACATAATTATGCCATAATGACAATATAAGGAAATTTTCCTTCTAAAATTATGTTTAATCTAACATATTTACCGTGGCTCACTAATGCAATAAACGACAAGATGAAATGATATAATGATGAGATAATGATGGTATGACAATTATATAATGACAATGCAACGATAAAATGATGGTATACTGGTTCGAGATCCCCCCCCCCCCCCCTTTTTTTTTTTTTTTTGTGTATGGCTGTCCCATTTTCTGTGCCACCTCAGCGGCATTGCACCCACACCGCTCATTCCAACATCCTGTCCATAATCACAACCTGGCATGGCCCGCCGTGGGCCCGGCACAAGCAATCTACAGGGAGCAGTCAATGTTAAGTCGTAAAGAGGCAACCCACTGGAGGACACACTGCACTGCTGCCTAGCCACTTCGGTGGTGTTCAGTGGTGCCTGTTCTGATCTAACATGCACACCTACTAACCCCCCTACTCATGACAATAATTCTTAGTCATGGAGTCGGCATGAGCGAGCTTTCCCTCCGAAGGGCACCACCACATCTGTCCAACAACAGTCCCCAGAAACTTGCCAATACTGGTGACCCCAATGGAATCAAACCAAGGCCACAGATGCAGAGAGGACATCAAAACTGAGGAGACCCAGAGAGGACATTGAAACTGAGGTCACCATGAGAGCAGGGCATGAAGGGCCACGGAATTTCAGACTTTTTTTTTTTTCTAAATTCTTATCCATGACAATGAGGATGATGAAGACGGTACTACGAATTTCCATTCTGGTCTGAGACTGCATGACAGAGCTGTACTCTATGCTTAGTTCCATAACGTATCCCGGAGTCAACCAGGCCCAAGAGATACAGACACCTTCGGTGTTGGTCAGGAAATCTGAGCAACACTCACAGAGATAAATCCATTAATTATGTGGATGAAAACTTGACTGTGTGGTCCCAGTCTTCCCCACTGAGCCCAATGCAAACGGAACTCTGGGTAGGAGCCGGTTGGGGCAGAAAAATCCCACATGACCTCGCAACTGAGAGTCCTCAACGCTAACCACTTCGCCATGGCGGCTGGTTGATTACATGACAATAATACAGGCCAGTTGATATCATGAGGACCTGATGACGCTGATGGTTCATCAGGAGGAACCCACCCTCTCCTTGATAGTTGCCACCTCCTGCGACAGGGTGTACACAATCTGATCTCTTTTCTGGACGACGTTCGTCCACTCGGCCAGCTGCTTCTCCTGCTTGGTCTTGGCATCCTCTGACTCCACCTCCACCTGTACGACCTTCGTGACCACCTGGAACCACCATAACCACAGCAGATGTGAGAAAGAAAGGACAAGAAACCACTTCCACCACAAGCAAACCTGCCACCAAATCACTTCATGCATTTGGTGTTCAGAAGGCGCACTTTTGACTCGTTTCCCAGCCATGCATGGAAATGGCCAGCATGTGAAGTATTTTGTGTTAGAACAGGAAAGAACAGGAAAGGGAAGTGTTAGAACAGGAAAGAATAGGAAAGGGAAGTGTTAGAACAGGAAAGAATAGGAAAGGGAAGTGTTAGAACAGGAAAGAATAGGAAAGGGAAGTGTTAGAACAGGAAAGAATAGGAAAGGGAAGTGTTAGAACAGGAAAGAATAGGAAAGGGAAGTGTTAGAACAGGAAAGAATAGGAAAGGGAAGTGTTAGAACAGGAAAGAATAGGAAAGGGAAGTGTTAGAACAGGAAAGAATAGGAAAGGGAAGTGTTAGAACAGGAAAGAATAGGAAAGGGAAGTGTTAGAAAGGAAAGAATAGGAAAGGGAAGTGTTAGAACAGGAAAGAATAGGAAAGGGAAGTGTTTAGAACAGGAAAGAATAGGAAAGGGAAGTGTTAGAACAGGAAATAGGGAAGTGTTAGAACAGGAAAGAATAGGAAAGGGAAGTGTTAGAACAGGAAAGAATAGGAAAGGGAAGTGTTAGAACAGAAAGAAAGGAAAGGGAAAGTGATGTTAGAACAGGAAAGAATAGGAAAGGGAAGTGTTTAGAACAGGAAGAATAGAAGGGATGAGGAAAGGAAGTGTTTAGAACAGGAAAGAGGAAAGGGAAGTGTTTAGAACAGGAAAAAAGGAAAGGAAGGAAGAGGGAAGTGTGTTAGAACAGGAAAGAATAGGAAAGGGAAGTGTTAGACGAAGAAGGAAGGAGTGTTAGAACAGGAAAGGGAAGTGTTTAGAACAGGAAAGAATAGGAAAGAGGGAAGTGTTTAGAACAGGAAAGAATAGGAAAAGGGAAAGTGTTAGAACAGGAAAGGGAAGTGTTAGAACAGGAAAGAATAGGAAAGGGAAGTGTTTAGAACAGGAAAGAATAAAAGAATGTGAACGGGAAGGGAAGTGTTAGAACAGGAAAGAATAGGAAAGGGAAGTGTTTAGAACAGGAAAGAATAGGAAAGGGAAGTGTTGAGTTAGAACAGGAAAGAATAGGAAAGGGAAGTGTTACATGATTAGAACAGGAAAGATAGAATGTTAGAAGGAAGATAGGAAAGGGAAGTGTTAGAACAGAAGATAGGAAGGGAAGTGTTAGAACAGGAAAGGAAGTTAGAAGGAAGAATAGGAAAGGGATGTGTTAGAACAGGAAAGAATAGGAAAGGGAAGTGTTAGAACAGGAAAGGGAATAAAAGTTGGGACCTGCAGTTGATTATAGTTTCCCCGTTTCTTTCATACCTCGCGACTGCTGATCACACACTCACAAATGTCAGTGCTCACATGGCAACGCACACATCCCCAGACCCACATGGCCTGTACAAATGCTCAAGTTCCTGTGCACATACCCCCACGCATCAAAACACACAAGCATGCAATTCAGCTTCATGATGATTACTGGCCTTTCTGACTTGTACACAATAACAGTGCACCAATCACCATTACACATAAAAAATCCATCATGAACAGTGACACATGTTACACCTCTCACCAACTCTACACCATCCAATTGCCCCCCCCCCACACACACAACACACACACACACTACAGCCATCACCGACTTTCCCTTCACCCCCACACAGCTAAACATACTACAGTATAAACCTCGTCAACTCTCCACACAGCTAAACATACTACAGTATAAACCTTGTCAACTCTCCACACAGCTAAGCATACTACAGTATAAACCTTGTCAACTCTCCACACAGCTAAGCATACTACAGTATAAACCTTGTCAACTCTCCACACAGCTAAACATACTACAGTATAAAACCTTGTCAACTCTCCACACAGCTACACATACTACAGTATACACCTTGTCAACTCTCCACACAGCTAAGCATACTACAGTATAAACCTTGTCAACTCTCCACACAGCTAAACATACTACAGTTATAAACCTTGTCAACTCTCCACACAGCTAAACATACTACAGTATATACCTTGTCAACTCTCCACACACCTAAACATACTACAGTATATACCTTGTCAATTCTCCACACATGCGACACATGCAAAACAAAACAAAGACCCTGACATCATCCCGCACACAATGCACCACATATAAAAAAAAAAGAACCTCACATCACACACAATAGCTCACATCACACACCACACCTCACATCACATCACACACCATACAGGACCTCACATCACACCCACACAGGACCTCACATTCACACACCACACAGGACCTCATATCACACACCACACAGGATCTCACATCACACACCACACAGGACCTCACATCACACACCACACCGCACATCACATCACACCACACACCACACAGGACCTCACATCACACACCACACAAGACCTCACATCACACACCATACAGGACCTCACATCACACACCACACAGGACCTCACATCACAAACCATACAGGACCTCACATCACACACCACACAGGACCTCACATCACACACCACACCTCACATCACATGATGTCATCACACACCACACAGGGCCTCGTATCACACACCACACAGGGCCTCGTATCACACACCACACAGGGCCTCGTATCACACACCATACAGGACCTCACATCACACACCACACAGGACCTCACATCACACACCACACCTCACATCACATCACACAGGACCTCACATCACACACCACACCTCACATCACATCACACACCACACAGGACCTCACATCACACACCACACAGGGCCTCGTATCACACACCACACAGGACCTCACATCGCACACCACACAGGGCCTCGTATCACACACCACACAGGACCTCACATCACACACCACACAGGACCTCACATCACACACCACACAGGGCCTCGTATCACACACCATACAGGACCTCACAACACAAACCACACAGGACCTCACATCACACACCACACAGGACCTCACATCACACACCACACAGGACCTCACATCACACAGGACCTCACATCACACACCACACCTCACATCACATCACACACCACACAGGGCCTCGTATCACACAACACAGGACCTCACATCACACACACCTCACATCACATCACACACCACACAGGGCCTCGTATCACACACCATACAGGACCTCACATCACACACCACACAGGACCTCACATCACACACCACACCTCACATCACATCACACACCACACAGGACTTCACATCACACACCACACAGGACCTCACATCACACACCATACAGGACCTCAAATCACACACACAGGACTTCACATCACACACCACCACAGGACCTCACATCACACACCACACAGGACCTCAAATCACACACCACACAGGACCTCAAATCACACACCACACAGGACCTCAAATCACACACACAGGAGCTCATATCACACATCACACACCACACAGGACCTCACATCACACACCACACAGGACCTCAAATCACACACACAGGACCTCACATCACACACCACACAGGACCTCACATCACACACCACACAGGACCTCACATCACACACCACACAGGACCTCACATCACAAACCACACAGGACCTCAAATCACACACACACAGGAGCTCATATCACACACACCACACAGGACCTCACATCACAAACCACACAGGACCTCACATCACACACCACACAGGACCTCACATCACATCACACACCACACAGGACCTCACATCACACAGGACCTCACATCACACACCACACAGGACCTCATATCACACACCACACAGGACCTCACATCACACACCACACAGGGCCTCGTATCACACACACCAGACAGGACCTCAAATCGCACACCACACAGGACTTCACATCACACAGGACCTCACATCACACACCACACAGGATCTCGTATCACACACCACACAGGACCTCACATCACACACCACACAGGATCTCATATCACACAGGACCTCATATCACACATCACACAGGACCTCATATCACACGGGATCTCATATCACACACCACACGGACCTCACATCACACAGGACCTCATATCACACAGGACCTCACATCACACACCACACAGGACCTCACATCACACAGGACCTCATATCACACAGGACCTCACATCACACAGGACCTCACATCACACAGGACCTCACATCACACACCACACAGGACCTCACATCACACAGGACCTCACATCACACAGGACCTCACATCACACACCACACAGGACCTCACATCACACAGGACCTCATATCACACATCACACAGGACCTCACATCACACAGGACCTCACATCACACACCACACAGGATCTCATATCACACAACACACAGGACCTCACATCACACACCACACAGGACCTCACATCACACGGACCTCATATCACACATCACACAGGACCTCACATCACACAGGACCTCACATCACACACCACACAGGATCTCATATCACACAACACACAGGACCTCACATCACACACCACACAGGACCTCACATCACACAGGACCTCATATACACATCACACAGGACCTCACATCACACAGGACCTCACATCACACAGGACCTCATATCACACAGGACCTCACATCACACACCACACAGGACCTCACATCACACAGGACCTCACATCACACACCACACAGGACCTCACATCACACAGGACCTCACATCACACAGGACCTCATATCACACACCACACAGGACCTCACATCACACAGGACCTCACATCACATCACCCAGGACCTCACATCACACACTACACAGGACCTCATATTACACACCACACAGGACCTCACATCACACAGGACCTCACATCACACAGGACCTCACAGGACCTCACATCACACAGGACCTCACATCACACAGGACCTCACATCACACAGGACCTCACATCACACACCACACAGGACCTCACATTACACACCACACAGGACCTCACATCACACACCACACAGGACCTCACATCACACACCACAAGTAACATAAAGTGGCTAGAATACATCATTTTGTAGACCACTGGATTCATGATCCTGGTGATCATGGTGTTAATGGGTTCACATCTCTGCCAGGCCCTTTTGGTACAGGGGGGACTGTTCCTACAAAGGGGCCTCTAATCAAACAGAACAAAGGAGTCTCACATCACTGACCACAAATGAACAGACCTCACATCAAACAGCACAAAGGAGTCTCACATCACTGACCACAAAGGAACAGACCTCACATCAAACAGACCTCACATCAGACAGCACAAAGGAGTCTCACATCACTGAACACAAAGGAACAGACCTCACATCAGACAGCACAAAGGAGTCTCACATCACTGACCACAAATGAACAGACCTCACATCAAACAGCACAAAGGAGTCTCACAGCACTCATCACAAAGGAACAGACCTCACATCAGACAGCACAAAGGAGTCTCACATCACTGACCACAAAGGAACAGACCTCACATCAAACAGCACAAAGGAGTCTCACATCACTGATCACAAAGGAACAGACCTCACATCAAACAGCACAAAGGAGTCTCACATCACTGACCACAAAGAAACAGACCTCACATCAAACAGCACAAAGGAGTCTCACATCACTGACCACAAAGGAACAGACCTCACATCAAACAGCACAAAGGAGTCTCACATCACTGACCACAAAGGAACAGACCTCACATCAAACAGCACAAAGGAGTCTCACATCACTGAACACAAAGGAACAGACCTCACATCAAACAGCACAAAGGAGTCTCAACATCACTGACCATAAAAGAACAGACCTCACATCAAACAGAACTCACATCAAACAGAACAAAGGAGACTCACATCACTGATCACAAAGGAACAGACCTCACATCAGACAGCACAAAGGAGTCTCACATCACTGACCACAAAGGAACAGACCTCACATCAAACAGCACAATGGAGTCTCACATCACTGAACACAAAGGAACAGACCTCACATCAAACAGCACAAAGGAGTATCACTTCACTGAACACAAAGGAACAGACCTCACATCAAACAGCACAAAGGAGTATCACTTCACTGACCACAAAGGAATAGACCTCACATCAAACAGCACAAAGGAGTCTCACTTCACTGACCACAAAGGAACAGACCTCACATCAAACAGCACAAAGGAGTCTCACTTCACTGACCACAAAGGAACAGACCTCACATCAAACAGCACAAAATGCATGCCGCACAAAGAGGCCTCATATCAGTCAGCACAAAATGCACGCTGCACAAAGAGGCCTCATATCAGTCAGCACAAAATGCACGCTGCACAAAAAGGCCTCACATCAGTCAGCACAAAATGCACGCTGCACAAAGAGGCCTCACATCAAACAGCACAAAATGCACGCTGCACAAAGAGGCCTCACATCAGTCAGCACAAAATGCATGTGGCACAAAGAGGCCTCACATCAAACAGCACAAAATGCACGCTGCACAAAGAGCCTCACATCAGTCAGCACAAAATGCATGTTGCACAAAGAGGCCTCACATCAGTCAGCACAAAATGCACGTAGCACAAAAAGGCCTCACATCAGTCTGCACAAAATGCATGTTGCACAAAGAGGCATCAGTCAGCACAAAATGCACGCAGCACAAAAAGGCCTCACATCAGTCTGCACAAAATGCATGTTGCACAAAGAGGCCTCACATCAGTCAGCACACAGGGGATCGCATCACACAGCACAAAATGGCTTCATATCAACAACACCAAAAATTCCTGGATGAGTCCTCACCTCAGGGTCCTTGGCCATGCTGACTGCCCAGTTAGTTTTCATTTCTCGCAGCTGTTGAGCAGTTCGGCGCCCAGTCGCGACAGCTTCATCTAGCTGTGCGCGCAGCGAGGACTCGCTGCTTTTCAAATCCATTCGATAGTTTGTCATTTCTGTCAATCTGTGAGGGTAATAAAAGATAAAACATAAGATACAGAAAAAGTTTCCCACGTTTCCTCAATTTCCCTCTATTAAAGAAAATTGGCATTTTCTTTGATTCTCTCTCTCTCTCTCTCTCTCTCTCTCTCGCTAAGAAAGGTGGTATTTATCTGCACAGAACACAAAGCTGCCAGCTTCTGGGAACAGAATATCCTGGAAAGTGGAGAAGGAGATGGGGGTTGGGGGCCAAAGGGGGAAGAGGACAGTAGAAGGTATGTACTCCTCCTGAGGGCAGTACGTCATTGTCACCAGTTAACACAGCAGCCTTTTACTTCAGGGTGAAGACCTTGTCTATCACGTACAGAAAAAAAAAATCTTCACATAACATTATATAATGTCACCTTATGTCTCTGTCATGGGATGATCACTAGTTTAACTGTTTGTTCCTTATGTCACCATCACCGCTAAGGCAATCCCACACAGAGAAGAACCCACTTGTCTTACAATGACTGAGCTACCTCTCAATCCAACACAGTGAAGAACTCATCAGTCTTGCCTGTGGCCCACTAAGGCAATCCCACAAAAGTGAAGAACTCACCAGTCTTGCCTGTGGCCCACTAAGGCAATCCCGCACAGCGAAGAACTCAGACACCAGTCTTGCCTATGGCCCACTAAGGCAATCCCACACAGCGAAGAACTCACCAGTCTTGCCTATGGCCCACTAAGGCAATCCCACACAGCGAAGAACTCACCAGTCTTGCCTATGGCCCACTAAGGCAATCCCACACAACAAAGAACTCACCAGTCTTGCCTATGGCCCACTAAGGCAATCCCACACAGCGAAGAACTCATCAGTCTTGCCTATGGCCCACTAAGGCAATCCCACACAGCAAAGAACTCACCAGTCTTGCCTATGACCCATTAAGGCAATCCCACACAGCGAAGAACTCACCATTCTTGCCTATGGCCCATTAAGGCAATCCCATACAGCGAAGAACTTGCCAGTCTTGCCCACTAAGGCAATCCTGCACAGCGAAGAACTCACCAGTCTTGCCTATGGCCCACTAAGGCAATCCCACACTGCGAAGAACTCACCAGTCTTGCCTATGGCCCACTATGGCAATCCCATACAGCGAAGAACTGACCAGTCTTGCCCATGGCCCACTATGGCAATCCCATACAGCGAAGAACTCACTTTTGTTCCAATCTGTAGAGCTTTCTCTGCTCGTTGTGCTTTTCATTCTCCATCGTCTCCATCTGGGCCTCCATATCCGCCTCCTTCTCCTTCCACTGCCTCTCCTTCCGCCTCAGCAAGTCTCTGCAGTCCGACAACTGCCTGCTCAGGGTCTCCTTCTCCTCCTCCATCCACTGCAGCAGACAACACACAAAGGCAGCGTCAGTCTGATGGGTATGGTGTGTGCCCTCACCAGCTGACCTTTTCCTTCTTTCCTTTTTTTTTCTTTTTTCAATTTTCTTTTTTTTCTCTTCTTCTTCTTGCATATTGCCTTTATGAACACAAAGGATGCAAGATTCTTTGTAAATTTCTCAACTTCAGGGTAATACCTGTATCACAGTTGGGATATGTGACCTTCACCCTCACTCCATCACAGGCTGGATGTGACAGTTATGTCACTCAGTCACAGACAGGATATGACACAGAGCCTCACTCAATACTCACTCAGTCACAGACAGGATTATGACACAGTCTCACTCAATACTCACTCGGTTACAGACAGGATATGACACAGAGCCTCACTCAATATTCACTCGGTCACAAACAGGATATGACACAGAGCCTCACTAAATACTCAGTCACAGACAGGATATGACACACAGCCTCACTCAATACTCACTCAGTCACGGACAGGATATGACACAGAGCCTCACTCAGTCAGTCAATACTCACTCAGTCACAGACAGGATATAACACAGAGACTCACTCAAGTTTCACTCGGTCACAGACATGATACGACACTGAGCCTCACTCAATACTCACTCAGTCACAGATTGAACATGACACTCACACCCACTCTTTCACAGACTGGACATGACACTCACCCTTTCACAGACTGGACATGACACTCTCCTACACTCTTTCACAGACTGGACCTGACACTCACCCCCGCTCTTTCACAGACTGGACATGACACTCACCCTTTCACAGACTGGACCTGACACTCACCCCCACTCTTTCACAGACTGGACATGACACTCACCCTTTCACAGACTGGACCTGACACTCACCCACACTCTTTCACAGACTGGACATGACACTCCCCCACACTCTTTCACAGACTGGACATGACACTCACCCACACTCTTTCACAGACTGGACATGACACTCACCCACACTCTTTCACAGACTGGACATGACACTCACCCACTCTTTCACAGACTGGACGTGACACTCACCCTCACTCTTCACAGACTGGACATGACACTCACCCTCACTCTTTCACAGACTGGACATGACACTCACCCTCACTCTTTCACAGACTGGACGTGACATTCACCCACACTCTTTCACAGACTGGACATGACACTCACCCACACTCTTTCCCACACTGGATGTAACACTCATCTTCAATCTCTCGGCCTCTCAACGACGTCCACCACAGTCCGGTGATGGTGGCACTTGGACATCTTTATTACACAACAGACAAAGGGGGACACTCACCCTCCATTTCTCCGCCTGAGGACCAAAGGACAAGGAGGGGTTGCGGTCGTAGAACCGTTGGAGGCTGGAAATCTTGTCATTCAGCAGCTTGTTCTCATTCTGAAGTTTTGCTAACTGTTTCTCTGTGTCAGTGCTGCAGCTGCCTGTGTCTCTGTTGGCTGCCTGCACACAGTCCCCGCACATCACACGTTACAGCGGGAGGACTCTTCAAGGACATGTTATGGGACCTCACCCAAAGATGTCGCCTCCCTTCAGAGAGGAGTCTACCCTGTCCTGCACTTGTCAAATGCCAAGGTTCCAGCCAGCCTCTAAAACTACTCACAACTACCTGGGTGAATTCCATTTTCATAGGGTAAAAACAAACATGTCTACACACACTTTCATATAAACACATGCATACATAGGTGTATGTGTATACAAATGCACAGACACAGACACATACAGACACACATTTACACTCATGCATACATATGTGTGTGCGTGCAAGCGCACACATGTGCACACACACATGCACATATGCCCGCACCCACACACACAGAGAAGACGCTCAGACAATGACTATGCCAAGAGAAACACTCGAACAACTTTTGAGCATAACTATTTCATACAGTTCACTGTATGGAAAACAAGATATCTGTGACATCATATATGTCAGAAGACATGCCTAACCAAAATGCAGCAAACAACAAACTATCAGATTTGTCTCAGAAGACATACCTGACCAGTGAGTGGCAAGGGAAAATACCTGTCCACTATGTGACAGTGCACGTTCCTATTGGTCCAGTGTGTGACAACAGACATACCTGTCCAGACAAGCTGCCTTGGCAAAGTGGTGAGTATTGTGGACTCCCGGCTGAGAGGTCGTGGGTTCGATTCCCAGAGTCACGTGGGATTTTTCTGCCCCGACTGGCTCCTTCCCAGAGTTGAGTTTGCTACAGGCTCAGTTGGGGAGACTGGGACCACACAGTTGAGTTTCATCCACTTAATGGATGAGTCTCTGAGAGTGTTGCTCAAATTTTCTGACCAACACAGCAGGTGTCTGTGTGATGCCGGGATATATTATGAAAGGAAGTGTAGAGTACAGCCCTGTTATGCAGTCTCAGACCGAAATGGAAATCTGAAGCATTATCTTAATCATCCTCATTCTCATCAATCAGCATAAAGTCTCAATTTCTGTGGCCCTTTATGCCCTGCTCTCATGGTAACCTCAGTTTCGATGTCCTCTCTATGTCTGTGGCCTTGGTTTGGTTCCGTCTGGGTCACCAGTATCAGCGAGTTCATGGGGGCTGTCATTGAACGGATGTGGTGGTACCCACTGAGGTGAGGGCACCCAAAAAAAAACCCCAAAATAAATAAGAGACATATCTGTCCAGAGTGCGGCAACAGACATACCTGTCTAATGTGTGGCATGGCACATACCTGTTCAACAAGAGGCAGAAGACATTTCTCTCATTCTACAATGCACGACGATGGACACCTCCGTTCAATGTGTACTTGGGGACATACCCAGGGGTGGGAGACCTTCCGTATTGATACAGAATTCCGTATAGCAAGTTTTCCCCTTTTTTCCCTCTGTGTGCGCGTTGTGTGTTCGGATTCAGGTCTTCATGCCACTCATTTGAAATCCACCATCTTGTTTTCAATGCGTGAAGACCATATCATCGTGCTTTATATTTGTCAAAAATGGAGCTGATTAACGACGACGCAGAGGCACGGAAGATCGACAATGACCTGAAGAAAAACAAGTGGAGAAATGAATGGATGGATAAGATGGACGAATTGAATCATCTGTTCCGTAAATGGCTGCGGAAAACAAATGAAGTGGGCACTGCTTGGTGTATACTGTGCAGTCGGAAGCTTATATACAAGTCAAATGGAAAAAAATTGATTGAAGTGTATTCCCAGAAGACAAAATATATGGAGAGATTGAATGCGCTGAAACATGCATCAACTTTTCCTGCTCCTGCTCCAGTAATGGATCCGGTGTCTAAAGTTGATTCCCTGCAGGATGCCAAGATTCGGACTTGTGCATTTTTAGTGGAACATTGCTTGCGCATTGCACTGGCACCTGATTTAATCTCCTTCAGTAAAAAAATTGCCAAAGATACTCTAAACCTGGAACAGCTTTCCATGTGTAGGAAAACCGCAACATACAGTATGACACATGAAGTGAAGAAAACTAAGGAACAGACGACAATCGGACATAACCAGTTGATTTTCATTTCAAAGACTTGTCTCTCTGCTGTTAATTTCCATTTTCAGGACTTAACCTACTGCAGCTTCTAGTTTTCAAGACTTGCCCCTCTGCTAACACTGATTTTCATTTTAAACACCAACATTGCTGCAGTCACTGACTTCTGTTTCCAAGACTCGCCCCAATGTAGGTCTAAAAAAAAGAAAAAAAAAACCTGATCCCACTGATTTCTGTTTCCAAGAATCGCCCCACTGTAGTCATCAAAAAGTTGACCCCACTGCTGTCACCAACTTCTGTTACCATGATTCGCCTCACTGCAGCCACTAATTTCCAGTTCCATACTCACCTTGCCGCTTTTTCCAAGTTCACTCATTGCAGCCACTGATTTTCTTCAAGATTTGTTCAGTTGGGGTTACTGATTTATTGCTTCCAGGTTCATCCACTCTAACCATTGACTCATTTTTCAGATGCCCCAGTGCCACCACTCACTGATTTCTGTTGCAAGACTTGGCCCACTGCAGCTTTTGATTTTGCTCAGTGTTTCTTCCAATCCAGTGCTAGTGCAGACATTGATTCTCTGCTGAATTTAAGCCATGTAAGACAAAACAAAAAACAAAAACAGGAAACCTCATTCTTGAACTTGTAAATTAAATGATTGAAATTTGACCACTAACTTCTATTAACATCACTGGTGAGTAATATTTATGCATTGCATTCTATTTTGTTTTGATGGTTTACTGAATCTAAGTTGTATTGTAAGTACTTGGCATAACATTTTCAGTTTGATATCTAAGCAGTAAGTCACATTTTGTCATATTTGGAGTCTTTTGTATAGAAGTTAATTATTAACTTTGTTTTCAATGAGAGGCCACAAAAGTGTCTTGGCAAGACATATTTTCTTCAGCATCTGGGGGTGTTGCCTTAAGTGGCCCCCTGGACCCCCAGCCTTTTCAGTATAGCTCCCACCACTGCATACCTGTCCCATGTGGCAAGGAATATAGATGTCGAATGTGTGGTCAGGAACAAACCTGTCTAATGTGTGGCAAGGGACATGTCTGTCCAGAGTGCTGCAGAAGTAGCTGCCTCTAAACCTGTCCACAGTAGTATACTAAATGTTTAGATTCTTTACCAATTTGGGTAATCTTCTCATTGATATACATCTTTGTGTACTGACTTTCTTTCTGCTCCATTCTATACCAAACGTGTTTTGCAGACACTGAATCAGTTACAAATTTGAGAGCCGACTACTCATAGAGCTCAAAACATGCTCAATGACGAACACAAGGTCTTGAAGATGCATGAGCTAGGCTGGAAGGCGTTTTGACTGCACACCATCAACTACCAGCTGAAAGAATGCAGCCGAACAATTTTTGTCTGGTGTGTGAGAGACAGTGACAGACTTGAGTCTGCTAAAGCCCGCTTTTGTACTGGGGTAGGGGCGATACTAGCCAGGTTGAGAAGCTGCCTATGAAAGTGTAACTGCTGTTTACAGCCGCTGTCTGAACGCTGCCTTAGGGTCCTACCTGTTCAGTGTTCTCCTTGGTGTCCTGGGTAAGCAGCCTGGCGTTATCCCTTTCTGCCACATCACTCCGCAGCTTGGCTATTTTCCTTGTGCATTCGCTCTTGTGGCGGGCCATCTCTGCCTGTCCACAACATAATACATGGGCTCATCAGTAAATGCTTATGGCCTGACACATTCACCAAAAGGTCTAGAAATTAAAACTGCATCTGGAAAACTAGGATCCTGCATGCTTATGTTGTTCCTAGCGAACACACACACACACGCACACAACCCATGATTCCCCTCTGGGATTCTGGAGCGAAGCCTGTTGTGTCAGCTGAGCCATGCAAAATGCCGCAGTCAGATCAGTGCATAGTGTGGATCCATGCCAAGTGAGCCAGAATCCACCTTCATCTGTTCTACAGGTTTGTGCATGACTTTTCAGATCCACCTTCATCTGTTCTACAGGTTTGTGCATGACTTTTCAGATCCACCTTCATCTGTTCTACAGGTTTGTGCATGACTTTTCAGATCCACCTTTCATCAGTTTGAATCAGGAAAACCCCCTACCCCTCCCATCATTCCTTAGTAAGGACAGAACAAAAAACGATTCAGCAAACAAGCAGAAAAAAATTTGTACAATGTAGAATGGTAGATTTGATATTGGAGCATTTTTTTCAGCAAACAAAACTGGTCCAATGTAAAATGACAGATCTGATATTGGAGCACTTTTCCATCACATACTACAGCCGACGTGTATCAAGGATTTTTACACTCATCTTTCACAGCATTTCACCCTCCATTCACCCCCTTACCCCATGTAAGTCAGCTGATTCATGGGCAACATCATTAGTAGGGACATGGTGACCCTCTCACTTGGGAGGGGAAGGAATGGGAGGGTGGGTTGGTTCGGGGAGGGGGGGGGGGGATGGTTAAACACTTCCATCACACGATTTGCTCAAAGACTGAGCAATCACATCATCAACATGGGGCAAGGTTGTAGGCGCCCCAAAGGCGTTGGACCAGAAACAAGCACCACTAAACACTGCAGGACCGAAAGACTTAAGCTGCAGTGCAGCGACATCTCTGGCCCCTGTCACAACCCCGGTTTCTGCCGAACAATTGCTGGTGATGGGACCACAGCCCGACTAGATCAGTGTTGGTGTGGAGGCCGTGTAAGGGGGAACCATGAAGTGTAGTGGGAAACTGCAAGGAAAACTCCAAAAGAATGAAAAAGAAAAAAAAAAATAATCACCTTAATATCACAGAGTTGTTCAAGAAGTGTATTCTTCTCAGCCTGAAGTTCTGATATCACGGAAAATAGCCGAGCAGTCGAAGGGACGTCTGATGAGGCTTCATCTCCTGGTGCCGGCAGGTTGGCGGCAGGCACTTCATTGCTGTCGCCTGGTGGAGCAGGGGCATTTGGAAGAGTGGAGGTGGACATGGGAGGAAACACACACAGGAAAGTGGGATATCAACCATCTGTTTTGTTACTGGTAGAGTGTGTGTGTGTGTGTGTGTGTGTGTGTGTGTGTGTGTGAGTGTGTGTGTGTGTGTGTGTGTGTGTGTGTGTGTGTGTGTGTGTGTGTGTGTGTGTGTGTGCATCATGCGTGCGGATCATGTGCGTGTGTGTACACATGTGCTTCTGTGTACATGTGTGTGTGTGCGTGTGCATGCGTGTACACCAATGCGTGTGTGTGTGCATGCACATATGTGTGCATGAGTGTGTGTGTGTGTGTGTGTGTGTGTGTGTGTGTGTGTGTGTGTGTGTGTGTGTGTGTGTGTAAAGCACCCGCATTCATGCACACATTACATCTTGCATAGCTAGAAATACACAAATGGCTTGTTTGTTCAACTATTTCCGGCATCCTCTTCACCAATACCACCACCCCATCACCCTTATCATCTTCACAGCAGTACAATAAGCCGACGACTAACACCACCCCCACTGGATTGCCATCTCCATCACCACCCACTCCCTCACCATGTTCTTCACATGCCTGGACAGACAATTATTATCACATGACAAATGGCTGGTGGAGAGTTTGCCGAGAGCCCCGCACATGATGCTGATGATGATAGCATGGACACAGGGCCATTACCACAAAACGAGTCATTGACAATGGTCACCTCACTATCAGCTATGTCATCACTGCCATCGCCATCATCCTTTCCCCCTCCCCCCCCAAAAAAAACGTCAGGCTTTGTTTTCAAAATCCTTTTTTCTTTTCATATCATTTTCTTATATATATATATATATATACATATACACACAGACACACATACATACACACACACACACACACACATATCTCTCTCTCTCTCTTTCTCTCTCTATATGTATACACACACACATACATACGCATACACACACATATATCTATCTCTCTCTCTCTCTCTCTCTATATATATACAAGATGCAACCATGTGATCAGTCATGAAGCAGACAGTAGATTGTCAAGCTTTGCATGTTTTCTTACGTTACAAGATGTTCTTTTCATGTAGCTTTTTATTGGTTCCTGATTTTTGCATTGTCTTGGGGCTGATGGCTGGTCAGTTGATGAGGTTGTCTTATATCTGTGTCACCATCCGTTACACATTC
This sequence comes from Conus canariensis, assembly GCA_033310375.1. Taxonomy (NCBI): domain Eukaryota; kingdom Metazoa; phylum Mollusca; class Gastropoda; order Neogastropoda; family Conidae; genus Conus; species Conus canariensis. The sequence goes on from CM065730.1 coordinate 64,307,150, forward strand.
TCATCACAATCGTCAACAATATCACTTTATCATCACCGTATGTTTATCATCAAAATCAGTTACCTCTTTCATCACCATCAGCATGACCATCATCACTGATCTCTTTGTCATCAAGATCACCACCTCTTTTTCCAATACACAGTTTAACAATAATCACAGCCATTACGGTTCTGTTAAAATTAACATTGCGTCGCTATCCTCAAAATCACCACCTCTCTACTGTCACCAGCACAATGATACCTTACCTTACTCGATATCATCATCATTATTGTTTACCAATCCTTAACATTTTTTTTCAGCCATAATCACAGCTGTCATAACCTTTCTTTGGCCAGTACTGCCAGTTTGTTCCTGGTATTCTGTGGAGACTAGGTGTTGGCAAGAGTCAGGGATAAGATAATGTTGCTTATAGCCCAGCCGACCACAAAGGGCCATATCAGGGCTGTCACCACGTTAAAATCAACTCACAAGTCTTTCATTCACACAATTCTTTAAAATACATCGTCTAAACACTCATCCAAAAGTTTGTTAAAAAAAAACAACTTTCCACTGTAAAATGTCAGGGAAAGAAAATATATTAAATGTAATCACCACACAGGAATGTTTCACACATCCTCAATGTGTATGGTTAACACTGATGTGTAACATACGTAAATGCAGAAACAATTCACAATCAAAATCTTATTCATTTGGAAGGTATAAAAGAAAATCAGGAGGGTTTCTTCCCCCAGCTTATCATTTAGCAACTACATAGTCATTCACAGAGCAGAGTGCAAAAAAGATCACATTTATTTTTCATAAATGTCAACAGGCTCAAGAGGAAATTACGCAGTATACATTTGAATGACATGTTTCGCACATGCCTTTCAGCACTGCAAACCAAATCCACGTGTGTGGAAGGCAATATGAAACCTGCGTGCATTACTAATCCTAATTTGTGGATGCTACTGTCAAAATAAAACAGCAGCCCCTTAAAATGAATGCCTCGGGTCCATTTAAAGGGAGAAAAAAAATTAATCCATCTTGAAATGACACACGAGTACTGACAGAAAGTTTTCAGACAACTTCAGCGTGTAGGCATTTTCTTTTTTTTTCATATAAGCAGTTAAAACGGGTATCAATAACAAACAGCAGCACACTAATTTTGTCTTTGCTCTTGTCATAGTTTACCACAACAGATGTTCCAAAAACCAAATGTCACAGAACTTCTGCTATGATGAGATGATGAAAATGCAGTACAGGTCACAAAAATACTTACACTCAAGAATACAGAAAACCATTAGTTTGAATATGCATCAACATACCGAAAAGTACTGTTCTGTGAACACACTGTCAATTAAATCCCATCCATAGAACACAGGAAGCTAGAATGGTTGAAGGGAAGGATGTCTAAAGAGTTCCCGACCGAGTATATTAGGCCTTTGCCTCACTAGTGGCATCGGAAAACGAATGAACTAAATTCTGCAGAAAAAAAACAAATGACACACTCTTAAACACTAAACAGATGTGTCAGAAATCCACATCTGACAGGACTTAACGAAGTTAAACAGCCAGTCCCCAAGACAACAATTACTACAACTATCATTGTTGTTCTGCCTTTATTTCAAGGTCACTGCTATCATCTAACAGCTGACCTTGTCGGAGGCGCTTGAAGGTCTCTTCACTGTTGACCAGTTCTTGCATCAGGATCTCTTCCACGTGTTGATGTCCGTACAGTTGAGAGGAGTGGTTATCCTGCATCATCTTAATCAGCTCTTCCGTGTTCCTCTCTTTCTGTTCCAGCTCCTCCAAGTATTGTTTGTTTTTCTCCCTCATACCCTGGGGACGCGATGACAGAGAACTTATCAATATGAATAAACACAGGAGAAAAAGACAGGCATATGATAGGTCAAACTGGGATACATGCAAGAAAAGAAGACAGATGGCCAGATGACAGACAGGTCAAAATTAATATATGTGTTAAGTAAAAGACAGAGGGACAGAGAGAGGACAGGTCAAAGTGAACACACATGGGAGAATAAGGTACACAGCAGAGAACAAGTCAAAATAAATACATATAGGAAAAGAAGACAAGACAGATGAACAGACAGAAGGCAGGTCAAAATGAATACACACAGGAGAAACAAATGGACAAAGAGATGTAAAATCAAAATGAATGCACACTGGAGAGAAGACAAGAGCAACAAGCACACAGGACAGGTCAAAAGTAAAACAGCTGGAAGAAAAGGACAGACAGATGGACAGAAGACAGATCAAAATGAATATGCCTTGGAGAAAAAAAAAAAAAAGACTGAAAGATGATGATGAACGACCAGTGAAAAAGAAAACTCATCACAGAAAAAGACAGACGAACAAATGGAGGACAGATCTAGTTGCAAAGTGAGGCGACTGCAGGCGTAAATCTAAACAAATTTTAAATATTTGAGTTAGTGCACCGCCAAAAAAAAGCTGTGGACAAATGAATTACAAGACAAAACATGACACGTTACAACCTCTTGGGTCTTCTTCAGGCATGATACAAAACAATCAGGACAACCAAAATGAAAGAGCACTTAGGTCTTCTTCAGGCAAGATACAAAACAATCAGGACAACCAAAATGAAAGAGCACTTAGGTCTTCTTCAGGCAAGATACAAAACAATCAGGACAACCAAAATGAAAGAGCACTTAGGTCTTCTTCAGGCAAGATACAAAACAATCAGGACAACCAACATGAAAGAGCAATCACTTGTCTTCATCCACTTCAGCGCAAGACAGGCATGGAATCAACGCATCATGTTTTGTCTCGTGATTCATTTGTCCATGTTTTTTTTTTTTTTTTTTTTTTTTTTGTGGTACGCTAACACTAATATTTAGAAAATGGAGGACAGGTTAAAAGGAATACACATGGGAGGATAAGGCAGACTGGTGGACAGACACAGGGGAGGATAAGGCAGACTGGTGGACAGACACAGGTTAAAAGGAATACACATGGGAGGATAAGGCAGACTGGTGGACAGGCACAGGGGAGGATAAGGCAGACTGGTGGACAGACACACAGGAGGTCAAACTGAAAGCATAGGGGAGAAAACGACAAAGGAACAGATAAAAGGACAGGTTACACTGAGTACACACTGGAGAAAAAGACAGATGAACTGTGTCAGGAACTGTGCCAAAGTTTCTGGTGGTTTGATGTGAGCTTGTGTGTTTGTGACAACAGTATGTCAACAGAAAACATATCACTTGTGCAAGCAGCTTGCGGGCCAAAAAAAAAACGAAAAAAAAAAAAACAGGACTCTAAAGTCTTGTGCCTGGCCCACCTAGTCATGGAAACCGTGCAGAATGCATGCATGGCGTACATGTAGTTTATTTTTTCTTTTCTTTTCTTCAGATGGTATCTCCGTGTAGACTTGGAATATACAGATCACCTTTTCATTTTATTGAGAAGGGCACAGGCAGATTTTGTTTTTGTTTTTGTTTTCTGTAAGTCAACAAGAGTTTAAGGAGACTGAAAAGATTGTGTGGCTTACTAAGGCCATAACTATGACAGGGTTCATACAGTTTTCCTGACCCCCCCCCCCCCCCCCCCCCAAAAAAAAAAAAAAAAAAAACCCAACAAAAACCAACAACAAACAAACAAAAACAAGATGCAAAGCATATAAATGTACTCCCAGTTTATCCTGAATACGCATCAGATATTCCATAAAGAGGAAAAACCGTCTTGGGCTGGTGTTACCGTTGGTAATGGCTATTCTGGTAAACATCGGCCATCATTTGGGACCTATAATAAACATACTTACAAATTTTAAGAAAGATCAGTCATGTACTTTCTGAGATTTTCCATAAAGAAGAAAACCATTATGGGCCATTAGTAACGGCTATAACGGTAAACTTAAACATCGGGCATCATTTGTGATCCATAATGAACATACCTACAAATTTTCAGAAATATCGCCCACATACTTTCCAAGATATTCCATAAAAAAGAAGAACCGTTATGAGCCATTATAACGGCTTTAACGGTAAACTAAAACATTGGGTATCGTCTGTGACCCATAATGAACATACTTACAAATTTTCAGAAAGATCAGCCAAGTACTTTCTGAGATATTGCATTAAGAAAAAATAGCGTTACAGGCTGTTACAGCCGTTATGATGATGTTAATGTGCATGCACTTTTCAAATTCTCAGAAGTGGAGTGCACGAGAAATAATGAAGGCAAGATTTTTATCAGACATTGCCATACTAACAAAAGAAAGTCTTCTTTTACTTTCAGAATTGCTAATTATTGGAATGCACTGTCTACTAACACCAAATATGCACCTGACATCAACAGCTTTAAAAAAAACTCCTAGATGAAGACCCTAAATTGAAAGATTTTTTCTTTAGTGTGGATTGAATATAATGTTATTTATAAGATAGGCATGCAACTAGACCGAAATTAAATTGAAAAATAATGAGGGGACACAAATAGGCTGTAAGGCCTAAGGCTAAAAAAAAAAAAAGCCGATCCCTACTACTACTACTACTACTTGAAAAAAAAAAAGGACTTTTAAGGAGTTTTCACATACTTTTAAATGAATTCAAGCACTTACTTCCACGATAATTTTAAGACAAACAATCATGAAATACTGACACAAGTCAAATTATTCACTGTCTGGGATCATTCTTTGTACTTGTTTTTTCCAACCAAACAACACTAACTGAACACTTCCCCGGAATGTTGGCTTCTCAATTTCAATACAACAGATCATTCTATCATACACGCAGACTCCATGAAGGCTGGTAACTCTGGTGGTTTTACCTGAAGCAGACCACTTCTCAGGTTCAGGTTCAGGTTCATAGGGACAACTGCTTTTGCAATTATAGCCAGAACTGACTCTACATGTCCCTTCTATGTGTTATCTGATCTTTGTATGGTCAGGTCTTTAACTCGCTCAAGTCTTAATTTATCATTGTCAAAACAAATAGTCTTCAATAATACACTATCATCGATAGAGCTTTTGAAAAGGTTAGTATTTTGTGCACATTTAATGTTAGGGGTTAATTTATTCCAAAGATTTGTTACTCTGTTACTAAAAGAAAATTTCCTTAGGTTGGTGCAACAATATTCATGATAAATTTCATCCACACTATTTCTGGTAGTATCAACTCTTGATGCGGTAAAAAAAATTTTGAAATAGGAATATTGTCAACACAATTAAACATTTTAATAGACTTGGATCGAATCGCCCCTCACTCGTCTTGTTTTTAAGGTAGGCAGTCTAAGAGCTTTAACCTACCTTCACAGGGAAGATTTAGTATATTCTTTACAAGCTTTGTTGCTCTTCTTTGTACTCTTTCCAAAGCAGCAGACTGCCTCTTTCATCAAGGATACCAAATTGTATTGCCATATTCCAAATGTGGTCTAACGAAAGCTTTGTGTAGTTTTGTAAAAATATCTTTATCTATGTGAATAAAAGTACGTTTAATTATACCAATCATTTTATTAGCTTTATTTATAGAGTTTTGAATATGCTTATCGAATACCAGGCCAGAATCAAAAGTGACACCAAGATCTTTTTCATAATCACATGTCGAAATATCTGCACGCTCACCAGTATTACTGTTTAGCATTGTATATTGGTATCTTGGGTTCTTACATCCAACATGTAACACGTTGCACTTGTCCGCATTAAAATGCAAGTTCCATGTGGTAGACCATTCGGATAAGTTATCACTATCATTTTGTAATGTATTATAAGTTGTATTGTAAATTTTTGTATCGTCTGCAAATATTTGCAAATACTTTCCACCGAGTTTGGCAAATCATTTATAAATATTGTAAATAATACGGAACCCAAAATACTCCCTTGTGGTATACCACTTAGAACTTCCGTAAAATCTGAATATGAACTTCCTACTCTGACTCTTTGCTGTCTTTTAGTTAAAAAATCCCTTATCCATGTGTGCACTCTACCTGTAATTCCATATGCTGATAATTTCACTAAAAGCCTCTCATGGGGAACAGAATCGAAAGCCATTATCTACAAGTTTTGTTAAATCCTCCATGACAAGTAAAAGTTGTGTTACACAAGATCGATGTTTACGGAAACCATGCTGGCATTCTGTGTATAAATTGTTCAAGGTCATATGATCTATGATCACATCCCGTATAATAGATTCCATAATCTTACATACAATTGATGCAAGACCAACAGGCCTATAATTTCCAGGATCTGTCCTAGTACCTTTTTTTAAAAATAAAGCTATTACATTTGCAGACTTCCAATCCATAGGTACCACACCTGATTCAATTGACTTGAACAAAATACTGACAGGTAATGCTAGCTCATTATATGACTCCTTAAGAACTCTTGCAGGGATCATATCAGGTCCACAAGATTTATCAGGGTTTATATTTTTAAGCCTCTCTCTGACTGCACTGGGTGTAATACACATATCAGTTACGGTGACTCCACTGGACCTTGAACCAAATTCCAAGATAGGAACATTACTGGTATCGTCTTTTGTGAACACACTAGAAAAGAAGTCATTTAAAATATTTGCCTTATCTTCACCCGGCACTGCTAAACCACCATCTTTTGTATTCAGTGGACTAATGCCAATATTTGTCTTGGTCTGAGATTGTACATACCTCCAAAACTTTTTAGGATGAGCTTTACAATTTGACGCAACTTTTTTTTTGAATTCGATTCTTTCTTTTCTTTTTTCACATTTATTCCTCTTCCTTATATACTTCATATACTCACTACCTTGCTTAGTGCACATAAATCTTTAATATGCATTTTGTTTCTTTCCTCAATGCTTTTTTTTTTATCAAACCATATTGTTTTTTTCGATATATGTGTTGAACACTCTTTTTTGGGAATATGTTTATCAATACACTTATGAATAGTGTTCTTGATCATTTTCCAACTCTCATCCACATCCAAGAGGGTACTTTCACACCAATTTATCATACCCAAATCTTTTCTTAAATTTTCATAGTCACCCTAAATTGAAGTCATATCTATATTCACCCTTTTTGGATTCTTTTTTTCCTTCTATGTAAAGAAAAAATAAAACCTCATGATCACTTTTTGCAACTGGGGCACTATGTTCAATATCTGAAATCACTTTTTCATCTTTAACCAAAACTAAGTCTAATATATTCTCTTTCTGATTTAGTCTTTTAGTAAGATATACATCCTTAGTGAGATATACATCCCTCAGTGAGATCGGTCAACTCCAACTTGGACTTCTTTTACTTTCGTACTTTTTTTTTTTTTTTTTTAAATTCAATTTCACATTTTTCTTAATAGACTCGAGATTTTACACAGACTTTACTCAAAATCACTGGCAGTGACAAAAAAGGTAAGCACTTTCTTAAGGACCTGTAAGCAAAAGGCCCCCCAAATCAAGGTCTTCCAAGGATGTTACGAACCCTACAGGAAAAAAAATTGTGTTATAGGTCTGTGAGGACCACAGAACTTTATTTGCAAAAGAAATATTGTGTAACACTCTTCAAGACCAAACTTTGAAAAGAAAAGGTGTGTTTTTCTGTCCTTCCTTTTCTTTTTTCTTTTTGGTTTTTTTTTTTTTTTGAGTCGGTGAGGATCTTGATAATGTGTTGCATTGAAACATGTCCATGTGTTTATGTGATATGTAACATTAAAAAAAAAAATGCTGTTGTTAAGGGTGAGCTTTCCTCTTCTTGCGCTTCTGGATGGAGGTCAATGTTGGGTGACCGAATGTCTGACCAACAGATAATGACAGGTCAAAATGAACACAGCAGGGAGAAAAAGACAAGACTGTGGGACACATGGAAGACAGGTCAACATGAAAACAGAGGGAACAAAGCGTCAGAGGGACAGGTAGAGGACAGGTTAAGAATGAAAAAAACAAACAAACAAACAAACAAACAAAATAAACCCACATGAGAGAAAAAGACCCGGCAACATATACAGGACAGGTCACACACACACACACACACACACACACACACACACACACACACAGAGGAACAGACAGGAGATATCGACATGTTCACACACACACATACACACACACACACACACACACACACACACACACACAAGAGAGAGAGAGAGAAAGACAAAGGGAAAGATAGAGGACGAGTTCAAAGAGACAGAGACAGAGAGAGACAGAGACAGAGAGAGACAGAGAGAGAGAGAGATAGAGAGAGAGAGAGAGAGAGAAAGACAGACATAGGACAGATTAAAAGAAAAATGGAGGGGGGGGGGGGGGGGGGAGGACAGGACAGATAGAAGACAGGTTTAACAAAAAATGATACAGGAGAGTAAAAGTTGGTAGGACAGATCCAGGACATGTCAAAATGAACACACACAGCAACAAAGACTCCAGAGACACAACAATGGACATGTCACCAGCCGCCGTGGCGAAGTGGTTAGCGTCGCGGACTCCCGGCTGGGAGGTCGTGGGTTCGAATCCCATCAGAGTCATGTGGGTTTTTCTGCCCCGACCGGCTCCTACCCAGAGTTGAGTTTGCTGTGGACTCAGCTGGGAAGACTGGGACCACACAGTCGAGTTTCATCCACTTAATGGATGCGTTTCTGAGAGTGTTGCTCAAATTTCCTGACCAACACCACAGGTGCCTGTATCTCTCGGGCCTGGTTGACACCGGGATATATTATGAAAGGAAGCGTAGAGTACAGCCCTGTCACGTAGTCTCAGACCGAAATGGAAATCCGTAGCATCATCTTAATCATCCTCATTCTCATCGATCAGCATAAAAAAAATGTCTCAAATTCTGTGGCCCTTCATGCCCTGCTCCCATGGTGACCTCAGTTTCGATGTCCTCTCCACGTCTGTGGCCTTGGTTTCGTTCCATCGGGTCACCGGTATCGGCAAGTCCATGGGGGCTGTCGTTGGACGGACGTGGTGGCGCCCTCCGGAGGGAGAGCTCACTCACGCTGGCTCCGCGACTAAGCAATTATTGTCATCAGTAGGGGGCTTAGTAGGTGGTGTCCTGCGTATGTTAGATCAGAACAGGCGCCACTGAACACCACCGAAGTGACTCGGCAGCCGTGCAGTGTTCTCCTCCGGTGGGTTGCCTCTTGATGACTTGACATTGACTGCTCCCTGTGGATTGCCGGTGCCGGGGCTGCGGCGGGGCCGACCGGGCTGTGGCTGTGGACAGGGTGTTGGAATGAGCGGCGTGGTTGCACTGCCTCTGAGGTGGTGCAGAGGTTGGGACAGCAAAAAAGAAAAAAAAAAGAAGAAAAAAACAAAACAAAACAAACAACAACAAAAAAAATGGACATGTCAAAATGAACACACACCGTGACAAAGACTTCAGAGACACAACAATAGGCATGTCAAAATGAACACACACCGTGACAAAGACTCCAGAGACACAACAATAGGCATGTCAAAATGAACACACACCGTGACAAAGACTCCAGAGACATAACAATGGACATGTCAAAATGAACACACACAGCGACAAAGACTCCAGAGACACTACAACAGACATGTCAAAATGAACACACACAGCGACAAACACTCCAGAGACATAACAATGGACATGTCAAAATGAAAACACAGTGACAAAGACTCCAGAGACACAACAATGGGCATGTCAAAATGAAACCCCACTGTGACAAAGACTCCAGAGACACAACAATGATGTCAAAATGAACACACCCAGTGACAAAGACTCCAGAGACACAACAATGGACATGTCAAAATGAAAACACACCATGACAAAGACTCCAGAGACAACAATAGACATGTCAAAATGAAAACCCACCGTGACAAAGACTCCAGAGACACAACAATAGACATGTCAAAATGAAAACCCACCGTGAAAAAGACTCCAGAGACACAACAACAGACATGTCAAAATGAACGCACTGTGACAAAGACTCCAGAGACCACTGCAATAGACATGTCAAAATGAAAACCCACTGTGACAAAGACTCCAGAGACACTGCAATAGACATGTCAAAATGAAAACCCACTGTGACAAAGACTCCAGAGACACAACAATGATGTCAAAATGAAAACACTGTGACAAAGACTCCACAGACAACAATAGACATGTCAAAATGAAAGCACAATGTGACAAAGACTCCAGAGACACAACAATGGACATGTCAAAATGAAAACACTGTGACAAAGACTCCAGAGACACAACAATGGACATGTCAAAATGAAAACACTGTGACAAAGACTCCAGAGACACAGCAATAGACATGTCAAAATGAAAACACTGTGACAAAGACTCCACAGACACAACAATGGACATGTCAAAATGAAAACCCACTGTGACAAAGACTCCAGAGACACAACAATGGACATGTCAAAATGAAAACACTGTGACAAAGACTCCAGAGACACAACAATGGACATGTCAAAATGAAAACACTGTGACAAAGACTCCAGAGACACAGCAATAGACATGTCAAAATGAAAACACTGTGACAAAGACTCCACAGACACAACAATAGGCATGTCAAAATGAAAGCACAATGTGACAAAGACTCCAGAGACATAACAATGGACATGTCAAAATGAAAACACACAGTGACAAAGACTCCAGAGACACAACAATGGACATGTCAAAATGAAAACACTGTGACAAAGACTCCAGAGACACAACAATGGACATGTCAAAATGAAAACACTGTGACAAAGACTCCAGAGACACAACAATGATGTCAAAATGAAAACAAAAGTGACAAAGACTCCACAGACACAACAATGGACATGTCAAAATGAAAACACTGTGACAAAGACTCCAGAGACACAACAATGGACATGTCAAAATGAAAACACACAGTGACAAAGACTCCACAGACACAACAATGGACATGTCAAAATGAAAACACAAAGTGACAAAGACTCCAGAGACACAACAATGGACATGTCAAAATGAAAACACTGTGACAAAGACTCCAGAGACACAACAATGGACATGTCAAAATGAAAACACACAGTGACAAAGACTCCAGAGACATAACAATGGACATGTCAAAATGAAAACACACAGTGACAAAGACTCCAGAGACATAACAATGGACATGTCAAAATGAAAACACACAGTGACAAAGACTCCAGAGACATAACAATGGACATGTCAAAATGAAAACACACAGTGACAAAGACTCCAGAGACATAACAATGGACATGTCAAAATGAAAACACACAGTGACAAAGACTCCAGAGACATAACAATGGACATGTCAAAATGAAAACACACAGTGACAAAGACTCCAGAGACATAACAATGGACATGTCAAAATGAAAACACACAGTGACAAAGACTCCAGAGACATAACAAAGGACATGTCAAAATGAAAACACACAGTGACAAAGACTCCAGAGACATAACAATGGACATGTCAAAATGAAAACACACAGTGACAAAGACTCCAGAGACATAACAATGGACATGTCAAAATGAAAACGCACGGTCACAAAGACTCCAGAGACACAACAATGGACATGTCAAAATGAAAACACTGTGACAAAGACTCCAGAGACATAACAATGGACATGTCAAAATGAACACACACAGCGACAAAGACTTTAGAGACACAACAATGGACATGTCAAAATAAACACACAAGAGAGAAAATGACAAGACAGGTAAATGGATAGAGAACAGGTGAGAATGCGGGAAACAATGAAGACAGAGACAGACAGAACATATCAAACTGAATGCGCACAGAATAAAGACACTCAAGGGCAGAGGGAGGAACAGTCAAAAAATAAATGCTTACATAGTCACAGCAACACAAAGGAAACAAAACACAGCCACAGTGACACAAAAGAGGACACCTGGAAGCAACAACGACAACCCTGTGATAATGTTTGTGTGAATGAACATTCATTCACTCGTCAACACCATCATCCTCACCGACACCATCACCACCACCACCACCACCACCACCACAATTACCATCACCTCTACCGTCGTCGTCGTCGTTGACGCCGACGCTGGCGCCACCGTCGTCGTCATCATCATTGTCATTCATCGTCGTCGTCATCATCATCATCATTAACTCCACAAAATCGTCATGACCATCACCTTGAGTTTGAGGAGGAGGTCATCCCTCTGTCTATTGCGTTCCTCGAGCTCCTGCTGTTGCGCGAGGCACTCCGGCGACCTGCAGGCACTGCTTTCCACGACACCCAGCCCGCTGCCAGCTGACAACAAAGAAGCCAACAAACCTCGTCACCTATCATTCACAACAAAGAAGCCGACAAACCTCATCACCATTCACAACAAAGAAGCCGACAAACCTTGCCATCAATCATTCACAACAAAGAAACTGACAAACTCGTCACCATTCATTCACAACAAAGCCGACACACCTTGTCATCATTCATTCGCAACAAAGAAGCCGACAAATCTTGTCACCATTCATTCGCAACAAAGAAACCGACAAACTCGTCACCATTCATTCACAACAAAGAAGCCAACAAACCTTGTCTCCATTCATTCACAACAAAGAAGCCGACAAACCTCGTCACCATTCATTCACAACAAAGAAGCCGACAAACCGTCACCATTCATTCGCAACAAAGAAGCTGACAAACCCTGTCACCATTCATTCACAACAAAGAAGCCGACAAACCTTGTCACCATTCATTCACAACAAAGATGCCGACAAACCTTGTCACCATTCATTCACAACAAAGAAGCCGACAAATATCGTCACCATTCATTCGCAACAAAGAAGCCGACAAACCCCGTCACCATTCATTCACAACTAAGAAGCCGACAAACCCCGTCACCATTCATTCACAACAAAGAAGCCGACAAACCTCGTCTCCATTCATTCACAACAAAGAAGCCGACAAACCCCGTCACAATTCATTCACAACAAAGAAGCCGACAAACCTCGTCACCATTCATTCACAACTAAGAAGCCGACAAACCTTGTCTTTATTCATTCACAAGAAAGCTCCACTCAAGGAAAGTGGTCGGCCTTACGTTCACTTTGAACATTTCATGGGAAATGAACTGTCCAGCCAAAAAACAAAAAACAAAAAACAAAAACCCAGCGCTGTGGCATTTTTTATGAAGCCCTGATAAGGATATGTTGTGATGTGTCACTCTATGGTTTGTCATGCTATGCTGTTCCAAGCTGTTGTATGGTAGAATTGTGCTATTTTACAATCACACACTTTTGCGATTATCTTTGTAATCAAACTGAATTATATTGTACCTTACACTACATGCTGAATTAAATCGCACTGGCTTGTAAGACATTGGTGCTGACAAGCTACATGTGGAAAGCCAGGGACATTCGGGGAATGGGAGGGGGGGGGGGGGGGGGAGGGGGAGGGTGGTGGTAGTGGTGGGGAGACTGGGGAAGGTCAAGAGGGATTGTTTGGGGGGGAAAGGGATTGGGAGATGTGGAATAATTTTTTTTTTTTTTTTTTTTTGG
>CM065730.1:64335551-64339009 GCA_033310375.1 Conus canariensis
TTGATGGCAGTAAACCAGATGTCAAAGGACTTGATGGCAATAAACCAGATGTCAAAGGACTTGATGGCAGTAAACCAGATGTCAATGGACTTGATGGCAATAAACCAGATGTCGATGGACTTGATGGCAATAAACCAGATGTCGATGGACTTGATGGCAATAAACCAGATGTCAATGGACTTGATGGCAATAAACCAGCTGTCAAAAGGACTTGATGGCAGTAAACCAGATGTCGATGGACTTATGGCAGTAAACCAGATGTCGATGGACTTGATGACTATCAACCAGATGTCGATGGACTTGATGGGATATAAACCAGCTGTCAATGGACTTGATGGGATATAAACCAGCTGTCAATGGACTTGATGGCAATAAACCAGATGTCAATGGACTTGATGGCAATAAACCAGATGTCAATGGACTTGATGGCAATAAACCAAATGTCAATGGACTTGATGGCAATAAACCAGCTGTCAATGTATGCAAATGGTGATCATAAAAACGCCAATGAAAGTACTATTCTGGTACCACCGTCAAGAGAGAGAGAGAGAGAGAGAGAGAGAGAGAGAGAGAGAGAGAGAGAGAGAGAGAGAGAAAGGGGGGGGGGGGGGGGAGGGACGCAACTAAACAGGTGTACAGACGACCAACAGGAGAAACGGAGATTAGAGACGAGACCGAAGCTCCCCTTAATGGCAATAAACCAGACGTCAATGGAGTTGACGGCAGTAACGCAGCTGTCAATGCATGCAAATGGCGATACTGAAAACGGCCATGAAAGCACTGTGTGGGTACCACCGTCGACAGAGCCGGCCGATCCTTGGACTGCTCCTCTGTCAAAAGGCTTTCATACACCTTGGTACACGTGCGATGTCTTCAGGATGTTTCCGTCGTTCTCTCTCTCTTTCTCCCTCTCTTTCTGTGTGTATATGTGCGCATAGGAGCGTTCGTGCACGCGTTTGTGTGTGCATGTGTGTTTGTGTGTGTGTGTGTGTGTGTGTGTGTGTGTGTGTGTGTGTGTGTGCGCGTGTGTGTGTGTGTGTGTGTGTGTGTGTGTGCGTGTGTGCGTGTGCGTGTGTGTGTGTGAGGAGAGAGAGAGAGAGAGAGAGAGAGAGAGAGAGAGAGAGAGAGAGAGAGAGAGAGTCAAGTCACACATAGGAAGGAACTCAGCAATTTCATTTGAAGGCCAACGGCCTGCACACTCATGGTAGTTATTGAAAACAGCATTATGGGTATGCGAATATGAGAGAGAGAGAGAGAGAGAGAGAGAGAGAGAGAGAGAGAGAGAGAGAGAGAGAGGGAGGGAGGGAGGGGGTGGGGAGAGGACAGGGAGAAAAAAGAGAAAGGAAAGAAAGGACAGGGGGATGGGGCTGGAGGTGGGAACGAAAAGTGAAATATGATATACATATGAATTAGGGAGAGAGACACACACACATACGGGTGGGGGGAGGAGGAAGGGGGGGATGGAGGGAAGGAGAGTGGGAGGAGAGAGAGAGAGAGAGAGAGAGAGAGAGAAGAGAGAGAGAGAGGAGAGAGAGAGAGAGAACAACAAATCGGAACTAATCAGAACTTTGAACAATATTGAAGAAATAGGAAGAGGAGGAAAGGGACAACAACAACAACAACAACAACAACAACAAAAAGGCAGATAAAAGAGAAATATGGGAAAAGGTTATAAAAATATAGGTTGGGGGAGGAGGAGAAGAAACAAATAAAGAGCGAAAGATAAATGATGGGTAGAAGGAATGAAGAAAGTACAGAAGAAAAAAGGAATGAAAGAAAAATGACACGCACCCACATACGCGTGCGCGCGCGCGCGCGCGTGCACACACACACACACACACACACACACACACACACACACACACACACACACACAAGACAGGAACAGGCAAGAAACAAATCTAGCCACATTCCCGTTCTCAAACTGTTGTCAAACGTCAACGGTAATTCGCCAATTTTCTGGTTGACCGAGTGACCACTGATCGGTCAATTACCCAAAGAGCTGATCATTAAATCAATCAATAAACGGCAGTTCTACTGGGTGCAGTACTTTGTACAATGGCTACCCAAGGAGCTGATCATTGATCGATCACAATAACGACAACTCCACTGGGTGCAGTACTTGCACAGTGACTATCTCAGAGGCAGAACGAAGAGAGACAATTACAACACTAAGGACAGCACTGGTCGCACTCCCTCTACCTTGCTGCGCATGGCCACACAGCCAGCCTGCATCATGGAAGACTGTTGAATTGTATTGAAATGTCTCCATTGAAATTCGGAAGATGGCATAGCCCAAGTCCAGCGCCACGAGCAATTCGCCCACCCCATTCCCTTCCCGCCTGCGTGTATCTTTGTCTCAGGCTGTTCAGACGGATTTTTGCGTGCACAGTTGATCCAGCGACAGCTTCACTGTGGCTCACGGGTTCTTTCATGCCGTGCACAGCATCTCGTGTTTCTTGTCTCACCCGATAGACCAGCGTTCACACCGCCATGTTTGAGGTCAAGTGAAAACAAGACAGGTGGGGGGATAGAGGGAAGACAGGTGTTGGGTAGGGGCGGGGTGGACGGAGATGAGAGAGAGAGAGAGAGAGAGAGAGAGAGAGAGAGAGAGAGAGAGAGAGAGAGAGAGAGGATGCGAGATTCAAACCACGGACCCCAGAATGGCAGACAAATATTGGGATGCTAGTTCTGCGGCACGCGCGCTCGCACACACGCCACACACACACTTTGCGCGCCCGCGCGATCGCTCATATGTGTGTGTGTGTGTGTGTGTGTGTGTGTGTGTGTGTGTGCGCGTGCGTGCGTGCGTGTGTGTGTGTGTGCGTGCATGTGTATGAATGTGTGAGTGTGTGTACCCGAGTGCAACAAATAAGCTAGTGGAGGGGGGGGGGGGGGGGGGGGAGAAAAACCATTTAACAAATTCCTCTGTCATAAAAGACAATTACTTAGCAAACATTAGTTCAGGGGAGGGCGTAAGGGACAATGGGCAGATAGGGACAGAAACAAAAGGAGTTGAAATGAGCCACTATCGCTGACAGCCTAATGACCTTCAAGAAGCCATGAACGTCTGTCGTGTGAAGAGAACCCTTCAGTACGCCCCAAAGTCTGAAGCCGACTGTCATCTCCTAGGTAGGACCTGTCAGCAGACCCGGCCTGGCTGTGGTACAGCCCTGGCTCCACCCAGAACTACCTCGTGGTATCTTAATACAAACACACCCCAGACCCCACCACTACGTCGAGAAAACCGCAATTCCGCGAAGGCAGCCGGAAAACAGCAGAACTAGGAAACGTGAAGAAAATTAAAATGGTAAAAAGAAATTTATTTTTTAAAAAAATTTAAAAAAAAAGAAAAGATTTTAAAGATAATACAATAGAAAACGAAGTTTATGCTTGAGGCACCAAAAAAAAAAAAAAAAAAAGGGGGGGGGGGGGGGGGGGGGGACGGGGTGTGGCGA
>CM065730.1:64339109-64351433 GCA_033310375.1 Conus canariensis
GACGACGAACACACCCCGCCCCGTATCACGGTTCGAACCGCATTTGGGAGCCCCCAAAAACCCCCAGCGAAGCCGATGCTGGACCAGCCATCACCCCCCCCCCTCCTCCCCTTCCCCAAACCCGATCCCCCACCCCCACAGGGCACCCTGACGGAGTGTCTAGTCCTTCACATACCACCCCCACGCCTGACTCGTACTCCTCCCTCTCACATCATCCATCCACGGAAACTGGGAACTGAAGAAACGACGGGAAAAGAAACCAAAACAGGAAAGACGCGCGCGCACACACCATACACACACTGGGGCACTCGCACACTGCCCACCCAAACGCGCTCGCCCCTTTGACGGTAGCGGCTTTGGGTTTCGAAGTGGACACCCCCTCCCCGGGCGGGTCCGTTCTGTTAAGAGAGAGAGGAAAGGGCCCCCCTTCACCGCCCCCCCCCCCCCCCCCCACCCCCCCCCTCCCCTTGCTTTTTTTTTTCCCCATTCGTACCCACGCGATACTGGCAGGTAAGCGCGCGCGCGCATGATCAGTGGGACAGGCCCTGCCCTTTTTTTCTTCTTTTTTCTTTTTTTTTTTTTTTTCAAAGTCATCTTACCACTGCGCTAGCCATGTATAATGTTCAGAGCTTGAAAAGCGAGTTTTTTTTCCCCCTCCCTTCCTTTAAGGAGGGGGGCGGGGTTGAGGGACAGATAAGGTTCACCGTGATAAGAATATAAAAAAGGGTCCGGTGTGGGATTGTGTGGGGGTGGGGGTTTGGGAAGAGGAGGAAACTATATACAAGTAAGTGTGTGTGTGTGTGTGTGTGTGTGTGTGTGTGTTGTGTGTGTGTGTGTGTGTGCAAGTGCGTGCGTATGCGAGCGCGCGCGCACCTAAGTGTGTGTGTGTGTATGTGTGTATATGCGAGTGTGTGTGTGTGTGTGTGTGTGTGTGTGTGTGTGTGTGTTGTGTGTGTGTGCGTGCGCGCGCGCGCGCGTGCGCACGCACGAAGAGGAGAGAGAGAGAGAGAGAGAGAGAGAGAGAGAGAGAGAGATGATGATGATGATGATGATGACAATGATGATGATGCAGTTCTCTCACTGTCACATAACCAGTCTCCACGAGCCCTGTCCCTCCCTCTTTCCTTGTTCATTGATTTACTTCACTTAGTTATTTATGTAGCTGGCGCGTCGCGGCTGCTTTGCTGTGCTCTATGTGCTGTAGCGTACCTCGATTGTCCGTACACAATGACACCTCCGTGCTGAAACTGAAATAAGTGTGTGTGTGTGTGTGTGTGTGTGTGTGTGTGTGTGTGTGTGTGTGTGTGTGTGTGTGTGTGCGTGCGTGCGTATGGGTGTGTGTTGTGCGTGCATGCGTGCGTGCGTGTGTGTGTCTGTGTGTCTGTGTGTGTGCGTGAGTGTACTTGAGTGCGTGCGTACGTGTGTGTGTGTGTGTGTGTGTGTGTGTGTGTGTGTGTGAGAGAGAGAGAGAGAGAGAGAGTGTAATGAAAAAAAAAAAGATCAAGATCTTCACCTATGCAACACCATGTAATAGGATCTGGAATAATTTGGCGTTTATGTTTCAGTGTGTGGGTGGGGGTGAGGTGAGGGGGGGGGGGGGGGGGGGGGGGGCGCGTGCCTGTGCGGGCGAGCGTGTAAAGTGTGTATGTGCGTGCAAGCAGGTGCATATATATATATATATATATATATATATATATAGCACAGGCACACACGCCAGTTCAGTCTTTTTGGACGAGCTGTCTTTTTTTTTTTCACGGTCGGCAGCTTTTCAACTGCAGTGAGCTGTGCAGTAACGGAGTGCATTGTGAACGACAGTGCGCGAAGCCGTCTCGCTTCGCTGACTCGCTCGGGTTAGGCTCTTTTTTGTTTTCTTTCTGTCTGTCTTTCTTTTCGTTCTGTCGCCCTCAGCCTACGGCTAGCTAATCGCCTTACGTGAGCCGAGATCATTGGACTCTCGTTATTCATGAAGCCCCCCCCCCCCCCCCCCCCCCCCCCCCCCACCTTAACGCCAAAACTGGCGCCAAAGTCAAACATTCCAAAGTGCAAATCTGGTCCTTGGGCGCCCGCGCGCGCACACACACACGGTACTCATATACACGCTCACACGAGCAGGCATATGTATGCACACACGTAAGGAATCGCGCGCGTACTCACACTGATGCATGCAAATACAACACCTCCATCCGCCTCCCCTCTCATACACACACACACACGCGCGCGTGCATGAGCTGGCGAATACAAACGCTAACGCCTGTATACACACACACACACACACACACACACTCTCTCTCTCTCTCTCTCACTCACACACACACACACACACACACACACACACACACACACACACACACACACACACACACACGTGCCTGCTGCACGCGCACCTAACCTGCTGACATCACTTTTTGATTAACAGTCGCTGTGTACAGATGTAACATTTGTAACGCTCTTGCACCTTTTTTCTGTTGTCATTTTTACCATTTTAACAGACCACCTTTATGTTGTCGTTGTAGTACTAATCTGGTGACAAGGTTGTAACAGCTGTCTTTCTGCCGTTTCTATTTTTAAATGTCCGACCGAATATTTATTATTTGGTTCACGTTTTCCATTTGTAGAGTGAAAAATCAGGCAAAACGCCTGGGGCCCTCGGAAAGGCCTTGTTTCGTTCACGAATCTCAAGAAGCCCGGAGACGTAGCAAGTTACGGGACTGGACGCGTTGAACATCTCTGTTCCGAGCACATGCCGGACCTTTCCGCTACATAGCGAGCGGATGACTGAAAATGAGCACAGTGTTCTATTCGGATCATCTACCCTTACCAATATTGCTCGTCATGTCCTATCAGAATTGCTCTCGGGGATCAAAAGTAGAAAACCCATACCGAGGCTTACTTCCCTTCCCGAAATGGCGACTGTTTTTAACGGATGACAGTTATGAATTGGATAGCGAAGAGCAACTGTTCGTTCAAACGTGCAGAGAAACGAAAACACGGAACTGCGCAGGCAAAACTGAGGCACATACGACCATATACAACCAGCTGAACGTAAATATTGTGGAAAAATCGGTTTTGTCTAGTGTGAGCTTGTGTGAGGCGATTTATGAGCAGACTTATTCTGTACAGCAACTTAAACGGTGTGACAATTGGGAGGGATACTGAAGTTACGTCTGACCGCTGCCAAAGTTTTATTCTGCACTGATGTCACATTGACCTCAATGTCTTTGTTCCAATGGCAGCACAGGTGCAGAGTGTGCGCCCTTAAAGCAACGTGAGAGGCCGGGTACGCTAATGACCCAACGGCGTGTCTTGCGCGTGGCTGGCTATGTCTGTGGGGTATGGTACGTGCAAATACTGTCTGAACACAGTCAATATTTCCTGCATGTGCGGGCCGCTTTAAAGACGTCAATGATCTACCTATCTTGCTATTTCTTGAAGTCACGCACGCACACACAGAAAACACAAATGCTAAAGTTCAAAATGTGAATGCAGAACTCCGATCAATTTTCGTCCGCAAAGCAACGTCATGAATTCCTCTATTTTTCTCTTTTATAGAAACGCATTCCCCTTTCCCCTCTCCTGACTTCAGGTTAACCTTTTCATCGTCAAGTACCCCCCTATGCTGCATGTAGTTGAAAAACCAGCATCTCAATCAACTGTTATCATTTTGTACGCCATCATAAAGATGACACAACAAACATTCGTTCAATGTGCTGTATCAAATACGAGAGGAAACCTCAGAAGAAAATGCAAGCAATAATAAAAAACGGAATCACACAGCATGCTCATGGTACAAATAGCCTTGAGGCTACCATGGCCATACACACACACACAGCAGAGAGAGAGAGAGAGAGAGAGAGAGAGAGAGAGAGAGAGAGAGAGAGACAGACAGACAGAGAGCGCACACAGCAGAGAGAGAGAGAGAGAGAGAGCGCGCATGCACACACACACACACACACACTGAGAGAGAGAGAGAGAGAGAGAGAGAGAGAGAGAGGAGAGAGAGAGAGAGAATCAGCCGCGTCCTCTGATGAGTCGGAATCGGTGGATGAAAAGCCTGTGGACAGGTGATATGAACGGTTCTATTTTCAATACGAACAAAATCATCATGGTCCCTACATGCTGCTGGCGAAAGGATTTTATGGTTATGTGCTCACGCTATTTCATTCCCGTTTTCTATCACCACCCCCTCTTTTTCTTTTCTTTCTTTTTTTTTTTTTTCTTCTTCTTTTGTTTTCTGTAAATCCTGCCATGTTATTTTTGTAATGACGAAAAAAATTGTTTGCCTGCACTTGTTTTCCCCACGACTTACCTGGGTATTGGGGAGAGCGGGGACCTCCAAAGTTGAACGGATCATGGATCAACCCTTTGATCCAGATCCGCCCAAAAATGAATGGGTTCGAGCTTGGGCTGGGTTGGATCTTTGGCAACATTCCAGCTTTCCATCAAGCTTGGTTAAAAACGGTTCGTTAGTTTTTTTTTTGTGATCCAGCAGAAATAATCCCGGATCCGCCCTTCGTTCCGGATCCGCATCCACCACTAACGGATTCGTTCTTTGGCCACTTTCGACTGTGTCCACCACGTTTCGATAAAAATGAATTGCTTTTTTCCAAAAAAAAAAAAAAAAAAAAAAGACGCGGATAAAAACACGACCCCCTTGGTTGAAGAATAACAACTGTTTTTCCCCTCCCAAACCGGGAAATTCAAAACTTCATCGAATCTTCAAACCCAACGCCCATCCAATTACGTCATGACTAAAACAGTCTTCCCTCTATCAATGGACTTGGAACGCTCCCCTCTCCCTTGCAAACGTCCGCCCCCTCCACCCCACCCCCCTCTCTTCCCCCATGACCCCCTCCAGCATCGCGTCCCTTCCCTTCTTGTTGCTCATCCTAAATTCAATTCCGGGACTACTTCCTTCGTCGCTCTCGTGAACATTCTTCACGGGTGACGGAAATTTACAACTGATGTCAGTGAGCCATGGGTCGGACTGCGCGCTTCAATTCAAACCCTATTAGGAAGCAACGTAGAAGGGGGAAAGGGAAAAGGGGGGGGGGGGGGGGGGGGGGTTGGGAGGGAGGGGGATTATGTGTGTCATCCATGACTCAAAACAGCCCCGGTCGTGGCCTCTGTAATGCTCGACGGAGCAATGAACAACATGATACCGTTCAAAATGCTTCGTTCAAGCCTGTTTGGGGTGACGCACTCGCCATGAAGCGAGCGCGAATTCCAGGTATGGTGCGTCTGCGGTTCAAATTCCGGACGCAACAGTCTGCTGTCCCTCATCCCTTCCCACTCCCTCCCCTCCCCTCTGTGCCTCTCTCTCTCTCTCCCTCCCTCCCTCTCTCTCTTCCGCATCTCAAACAGTGGTCTAAATGCCAATCTTTTAGATGAAGCCACAAAGAAAGATTCCGTGTCGGCATGCTTTGTTTTAGATCCCATGGCTCTGCCACAACTTGGGACCATAATTCCGTGAATTTTCAACCCTGAAAATATTACCATTGTAAATGTCCATGGTCTTTCATGATTATTACGACCTGCATGGACCCTGGGTACAAAATGTAATGATTTATCTTACACACACACACACACACACACACACTGACTGACTGAAACCAATTTATTGTCAGATTAACTCTCTCACACACACACACACACACTCTCTCTCTCTCTCTCTCTCTCTCTCACGCTTCATTTACACACAGATTATATATATGTATATGGAGAGGGACGGAGGAGGGGGGCAGGAAGACGGAGAATCTGACGCCCACCAACAGAACTGTAAAAACCTCTTCGAAAAAAACACAAAGGAGACAGCGGTGAGAGTGGGGACAGCACGTGTGTTTGTGTGCGTTTCTCCCCTGATCCACCCACAGATGAAAATGATCACGATCCTTCCTTCCTTCCTTCGGCGACTCGGTCAAACACAACTTGGTAATCAATCCCAACCTCGACTTCAAAAGTGGCTTATGCCCGTGTGGGGACTTTGATCTGTGCAGGGACGGCAAGATCAAAAATGACCAAGAAGTCCTGATGGTGGATTTGACCTCCACGACCCTCAGCTGGGGCAGCCTATGGCCCCGCGTTCCTGGTCAGCTGACTGTCCGTGCACAACCGTGGAGACTGAGGCAAACCAGGGAGCGAACTGATGATGACCTGGCTGGGGCTGGCTGCGTGCGTACCGAGTACCCTACCTATACTTCGTTACTATGTATGCTGCACAACAACAAAAACAACACACGCACGCACGCGCTCTCTCTCTCTCTCTCTCTCTCTCTCCTGCCTTACAGAGTCGTGGACGGGAAGGTGACAGAGGAAGTGGATGTCAAAAGATGAGAAATAGGGGGGTGGGGGTAAAGCAGCCAAGCAGCACGATTTGGAAGAAGGGGGCGGGGGTGGGGGAAGAGGCCGTGGATGGGGGGTACGGGGCGGAGATCCGAGTGAGGGAAGGGGAAGGGCAGCGTGTAACGCATGAGGGAGGTGGGGAGACGGATGGGGAAGAATGATATATATATTTCCACGCTGACGCAAGTGCGGGGTTTAGCAGGAAAGAAACACGAACAACTCAATCTAGTAAAATCTAGTAATGTTGGTAGATTTGCAGGAGGGGGGGGGGGGGGGGGGGGGGGGGGGGGGATTTCTACAATTCTTGATCGTTTACGTATCTATATATCTATTCATTGTTATATCTGTCGTCCTCTTCCTACAGTGCCATTGTGTGGGGGGAAAAAAGGACAGAGTGAATAAAGAGCAATTTGCGGTCAAGAACTCTATATTCCTCTGAGGTTGGAATGAATAAGGCTGAGCGGCCATACCACCTGGCGAGAACGACCCGTCAGCTGTTTGGCGACTGGACGAAGACACACGAAACTTGAAGCGCTACGTTGAAGCATGCGCCACCAGCGTTGTCTCACCAACGTGAGAGAGAGAGAGAGAGAGAGAGAGAGAGAGAGAGAGAGAGAGGAATACGAATCTTTTAATGAGGGCAAGCAGATACACTGAGAGCTTCTTTACAGTATGCCCTCAAAAGAAAAAAAAATCAAAGATACAGAGTATGATGAAGAGAGAAGACAAAAGAGATTGAAAAGGCGAGAGCTGAATTTTTATTACATTCGCACATATGATGGCTGCCTTGTAGCAAACATTCACGCAAGCGGGATTTCATCTTCACAGCCGACGTGACAAAGAGGCTTGATGACGTAACTCTTGACGTCATTCCCGAGCAAAAATCCTGCAGTTTGATCACGGACTGGTCTTCGGACTTGGTTTCGAAGTGAGTAGACTACGGACGGATATTGAAACAAAGGAACAATAACTAGTCCGCCCGAACGAAAGAGACAAATTACAAGACAAAACACAACGCGTTTCGACCTCTTTGCAGTAACAATCATCTTCGAAAAATTAGGGAGTCAGACTTGGTGCGAAAAACTCGTTTCCAGAATTTAACGGGGGGGGGGGGGGGGGGCAAAAATATTTAGGGGATCACAATTTATAGCTGACGGAAAATATAGTGTTCATTCATTTGGCGCCCAGTTTTAGCAGATAAATGATTTTTCGTTCTTCGTTTTCATTGTCTTCAATGTTGTCTGTCTTGCCTGAAGAAGACCAAAGAGATTGAAAAGCGTCGTGTTTTGTCTTGTAACTTTTTTTGTCTATTTCGTTCGGCGGAACAGTAATTTTTTTCTATGAAGTTTCATCTTCGGAGATCAGCTGGTGTTCAAGTGAAAAATCACCACACACAACACACACACACACACACACACACCAACACACACACCACACACACAAAATGCGTGCAAACGTCCACAAGCGCACGCTTGTACGCATTCGCACAACGCAAAAAAAACCAAAACGAACAGAAAGGACAAACTGAAACACGACCAATACCGACAAGAAGACTATAAACACAGACAGACCGATGGACAGACAGACAGACAGATGGAGAAAGGACAGACGAGTATGACGAGACCAATGTTCAGCTGACCTTCATCGGTGTCCATGGAGTTCGTCTGGTCATCTGTGCAGTCCTCCAGAGCACGCTTTCTGGTTCCTGTCCAACAACACAACCACAACATACTGCAGTACACCGAAGGTACAACACGGTTAATTCGGGGGGAGGTGGGGGGGGGGCATCATACTATCTGATTGTTGTTGTTGTTGCTTTTCATTGCTGTTGTCATTGTTCTCCTGTTGTGGTTCTTTAAACATTACATCTAAGTCCCCATACAGAATATGACATCTAACTCCCCATACAGAATATTACATCTCACTCCCAAAACAGACTCTTAAATTAAAGAACCTTTTTTTTTTCTTCCTTTCCTGATTCGTTTTTCTTCTCTTCATTAGTGTCATGTGTAGAGTTGGCCATTCCCTGTAAAGAGTCCCTCTCTTAAAGGAAAGATTCGTTTTTCTTCTCTTCATTATTATCATGTGTAGAGTTGGCCACTCCCTGTAAAGAGTCCCTCTCTTTAATGAAAGACTCGTTTTGCTTCTGTCGAAAAGATCTTCTCTGTCAATACTACATTTAGTTGCGTTACATTTTCATCTTCAGAGAGAGAGAGAGAGAGAGAGAGAGAGAGAGAGAGAGAGAGAGAGAGAGAGAGAGAGAGAGACAGACAGACAGACAGAGGGAGTGAGAGGACATGGGTCATGCACTTACACAAACAACCCGAAATCCTAACCTCCATCCGCGAATCCTCCCTCTCTATCTTCCTCCCCATCCCATCCCCACACACCCACCCCTCTCCCCCCATTTCTGAAGATTCAATACTACTAAAGTTTAATACTTCAGCAGCGAAGACCGCAAGACGACGCATTTTTCAATGAGCTTCATTAGAATTCAGGTCTCATGAGTACCCACACTCCTTCCCGTCCCCATCCCTCCTCTGTGCGTGCGTGCGTGTGTGTTTGTGTGTGTACACATGTGTGTATGTGTGTGTGAGTATGTGTATGTATGAGCGTGTTTGTGTGTACAAGAGCACACGCGTGAGTGCGATTGTGAGTGTGTGTGTGTGTGTGTGGTGTTGTGTGTGTGTGTGTGTGTGGTGCGCGCGCGCGCGCGCGCCACACACACGCACGCATACACACACACACAACACAAAATCGACAGAAGCCATTCGATTTGACTTTAAAAAGACATGAGGGTGCGAAGAAAGAAAGGGACGGAAAGAAGAAAAAAAAAGAAAAGATTTACTCCGTCACTTCACAATTCTTTGTCGTCAGACAGACAATGACAAAGGTGCACATTAAAAATCGAGCACATGCTGAAGAGGGCTGAAACAGAATGCACTGCGACACGAACCCCCCCCCCCCCCCCCTCCTCCTCTCAGTCTCCCAACCAAACCATTCCATCCCCTATGTCACTTTACATAAGAGGGGGGGGGGGGGGAGGATGACTTTTGGGGGTGGTAGTGGGGGCGGTGGGGGGGGGGAGAGAGAGAGAGAGAGAGAGAGAGTCTCAACCAAGGAATTTTAAAACATCCCCACAGAGTGTGTGTGTGTGCGCAGAACTCAAAGTTCGTCCCCGTGTCCTGTTGAGTTTTGAAAGGTTCAATTATTTATTCAGCTATTTTCGGTGACAAAGTCAAAGTAGAAATGGCACCGCAAGAATACACAACCGCCTGCGTGCGCTCAAACTCTCTCTCTCTGTCTCTCTCTTTCCTTTGTTTCTGTCCGAGTGTCTCTTTTACTGTGTGGGTCCGGGGTGAGCGCCATTTTTTTTCTTTCTCTCCGTGTTTCTCTTAAAACTTTCTCTGCGTGCAAGCATGATGCGTGCCCCTCCCTTCCACCCCCCCCCTCTCTCTCTCTCTCTCCTCCTCTCTCTCCCTTCTCTCTCTGACACCCCCCGACTGTGTCCGTCTGTCTTGTCTTCCTGCTTTAAGCCTACACATGTTCGTCGCCCTGAAAACCCGATGTTTCATTAACTCTTTCGTTTCCAAATAAAAGTTTGCTCTGGGTACCAAACAACACCACCACCAACAACAAAACCATAAACCCTCTTCATTCTAGCATTCAACGTTGGTGAAGCTAAGAAAATATTAAGGTTTTTATACTGTCACAGCATCTCAATCAAATGTACTTATACTATGCTGCTTACTTTCATCCCTGACAGCCAAATGTGCTTTCTGCACAGGTGAACGAAAACCACAACGTGATACGTGTTGTTTGTGTTTTGCCCCCCCCCCCCCCCCCCCCCCCCCCCCCACACACACACACACACACACTTCCCACCGCTTTGTACGAGTGCCTCCATCAGTTTAAGGGGCTTGGCCTGCCTAACTGGTGAAGCATCCACACTTCTGTTCTCTCCTTCGACCAAAGCACATAGCGACCTTCCGAAATATCACCCACCAAACGCCCGCTGTTCTCCATAGCGAGAAATTCCGGTCGGTTCTTGCATCAGCCGAAGAACGTCGCTGTGTATGGTGCATAAGGAGGGGCAGGGGTGGAGCCGTAGGGTGGGAATGGGGGTTATGGCGGTATACATAAAAAGAAATTCATTTTTGACTTCGAGTCATCTCAGAAACCGGGCGATTTCAAGTTTGTTTTTTCCCCCCCCCCCCCCCCCCCCCCCCCCGTACTTTCCTCTCTATACAAGAGAATACCCCCCTCGATAAATGATTTCGCGCCATTTTAGTTTGTTAATTCATTTATGTTTCATTTCAATTGTTGCATGCTATTATTATTATTATTATCACAGTAGTCGTATTGTTTTATGATTGTATCTTCACAAGCGAATACATCTGGACAACATAAATCTATTTCATTAATCTAACTCTAAGCCATACGTAAGAGTCACTGTGCATGTTTCTGTCAGATCGTCTTGAACTGAAGCATACTTTTTGACCTACATTTGCGAGTTAAAACTTCCCCACGGTGAGAACTATTGCGTTTACTCGTGCGCACGCGCGCGTGCGTGCGTGGGCACGTCCGTGCGCCGCGCGCGCGCGCGTGCATGTGGTAATGTATGTGTGGTTATTGTTGTTGGTTGGTTGGTTGTTATCTTTTTCTGTAATTGGCAACCTTTGAGGAGTAAATACGAACACATGCATCGGGAGCCACATGATTCGCCAATTCTGTCAAGTGTTCTCGCCACTGGGGAACGACACCAGCAGCCTACACCTGCTGCTCGCCCCTCTCCACAGAGCCACACTCTCACCGTACTGGCTTTAGGCCGCTCTTTATTTTTTCCGTGGACAGGGTAACAGGAAACTAACGGCAGCCAGGAATCTGGTCCGACCACTTTCTCGAAAGCGTCGCGGGGTGACAACAGATTAGGCGCGCGCGCGCGCGCGCGCGCGCGTGCGTGTGTGTGTTGTGTGTGTGTGTGTGTGTGTGTGTGTGTGTGTGTGTGTGTGTGTGTGTGTGTGTGTATGCGCGCGCGTGTGTGTATGCGAGAGAGACAAACAGACATAGACATGCATCAGTGGACGTGTTCGCATGTATGTGTCTGTGGGCACGCGCGCGCGCGCGTTTGTGTGTTTGTGTGTGTATGTGTGTGCACGCCCGCATATGTGTGTATCTGTAGATGTGTTCGCATGCATACCCACACACCAACGCAACAAACGAAGCGTGTGGTTGTTATGGATCAGAGAGACAGGTGAAGGACACACAATGACTCATCTTATTGTTGGCTTGTTCACCTGAACGCTGGGATATAAACTAAGTTAATAGAAACACGCGAGGAAAGCTGCCACCTTTGATGTGTTTGCGTGAGGGGGAAAAAAAGGCTACCCGGCTACCGTGACACAGATACCAATAAAACGGCCCGTCACTACCTAGCGTGGTTAATACACTGAAAAAAGGCTTCCCGGCGTGATAAATACGCATATACTGAGCTGACGGGCTCGGTGGGTTCACACAAAGACTAACACAAAGACTACCTAACGTGGCAGATGCACATAAAAGACTACCTAGCGTGGTAGATTCGTATCAAGACTACCTACAGCGTGATAGATACGTATAAAGACTACCTATAGCGTGATAGACACACATTAAGACTACCTGTAGTGTGGAAGACGCGCATAAATGCAACCTACAGCGTGATACACACACATAAGACTACCTGTAGCATGGTACGTACACATAAAGACTACCTGTAGCATGGTACGTACACATAAAGACTACCTGTAGCATGGTACGTACACATAAAGACTACCTGTAGCATGGTACGTACACATAACGACTACCTGTAGCATGGTACGTACACATAAAGACTACCTGTAGCATGGTACGTACACATAAAGACTACCTGTAGCATGGTACGTACACATAAAGACTACCTGTAGCATGGTACGTAAATAAAGACTACCTGTAGCATGGTACGTACAC
>CM065730.1:64356533-64429033 GCA_033310375.1 Conus canariensis
TTTTCGCTATATTTGGATGCCGCTGTTCTTTCTCTTAAAGTATGGTACACTAGCCCCACACTTCACATCGATTTAACTATTTTTCTTTTTTTAATGCATTGCAGTTGTTCACTTCTTCAGCTACGTTATTGTATTCTCGACCACTTTTGACTGCTTTTCACGTTTCAATTTTTTTTTTTTTCCAACCACTGTTTGCTATATTCCACTACTCTCTTTTTCCTTCTTTCCTTTTTATGCTAAAAATTTTCAACAATTTTTTTTCGGCTATATCATGCATCATTTGCTACTTTTTACCATGACTCCTCACCACTATATTGTACATTTTTACTACTTTGGGCTACATTTTACAACCCCTTTCTACTTTTCGTTTCTTTTTATCACTCGCAAATAATTTTCATTATTTCTTTCGACATTTTCGCTGCTCTTCACTATCTTTCTGATTTACTAGGTTGTACAAGATTTTGTTGCTACGTTTTGCTACATTTTACTGTACATTTAAGTATATTATTTTTGCTACTTTTTGCCATTCTCCACTATTTCATAATACGTTTTGGGAAGCAACTTTTTACTACACTTTCATCACCCAGAGCAACATTTTTCTTCTGTATGGCTTATTGCCAAAGTTTGCTACTGTCTCCATATATATATATATATATATATATATATATATAGCTGAACTATATATATATATATATATGTATGTATGTTTGTGTATGTGTTCTTCAGCACAATCTATATTTATAAAAACATGTATACATAATTAAGGTAAGACACCAGTGTAAAAGATGAGATGGAAAAGATAAAAAGTTAACAAGATGCAAAATTTTAAGCATATAAACGTACACCCAGTTCATCCTGAATACGCGTGAGATATTTCATAAAGAGGAAAAACCGTCTTGGGCTGGTGTAACCGTTAGTAACGGCTATTCTGGTAAACATCGGCCATCATCTGTGACCTATAATGAACATATTTACAAATTTTCAGAAAGATCGGCCAAGTACTTCCTGAGATTTTCCATAAAGAAGAAAACCATTACGGGCCGTTAGTAACGGCTATAACGGCAAACTTACACATCGGGTATCATCCGTGATCCATAATGAACATACCTACAAATTTTCATAAAGATCGGCCAAGTACTTTCTGAGACATTCCATAAAAAAAGAAAAACCGTTATGGGTCGTTATAGCCGTTAGTAACAGCTATAACGGTAAACTAAAACGTCGGGCATCATCCGTGACCCATAATGAACATACCTACAAATTTTCAGAAAGATAAGCCAAGCACTTTCTGAGACATTCCATAAAAAAAGAAAAACCGTTATGGGCCGTTAGTAACGGCTTTAACGGTAGATTAAAACGAAATTGGAAATGAAACGAGGCAGGGAACAATAAACAATAAACAGTAAACAAGTGGAGTAACTTTTGCTCCCATAAGAAAACCTAACACAGAGTAACTTTTATTCAAGACTGGCACAATGTCTTTAGTTTTTCAGCAACTTTTTTCCTCCCCACACTTTCGTTTGGTTTCATTTACTACCCTTCACTGGCTGCTTTGGGGGTGCTATTGGATTCTTTTTTGCACCCTTGGTGGTGAGAACACCACGGTATTATGGACTGTGGTGTGTGTCTATTTGACGCCAGGATCGCAGACACAACCAGCCGTGTCTCCCTGACGAGTTCCGACCCAGCGGACGAAAGGCCTCGGAGCAGGCAATACAAATATATCTGCCTTCAAAAGGGATTACGGTGGTTCCCTTATGCAGCTAGTGAAGAGTTTTCATATCTGTAATATATTTTCTTAATTTCATGTTCCCAGTTTCTCCATCTTCAACCCCCCCCCCCCCCACCCCGTCACAGGCCGTTACTAACGGCTATAACTGTAAACTGAAACATCGGGCATCATCCGTGACCCATAATGAACATACCTGCTAATTTTCACAGAGATCGGCCAAGTACTTTCTGAGATATTCCATGAAGAAGAAAAAACCGTTACAGCCGTTAGTAATGGCTATAACGGTAAAGTAAAACATCGGGCATCATCCGGGACCCATAATGAACATACCTACAAATTTTCAGAAAGATCGGCCACGTACTTTCCGAGATATTCCATAAAGAAAAACCGTTACAGGCCATTAGTAACGGCTATAACGGTAAACTGAAACATCGGGCATCATCCGTGACCCATAACGAACATACCTGCTAATTTTCACAAAGATCAGCCACGTACTTTCTGAGATATTCCATAAAGAAGAAAAACCGTTACAGGCCGTTGCAGCCGTTAGTAAAGGTAACGGTAAAGTAACACATCAGGCATCATCTTTGGCCCATAATGAACATACCTACAAATTTTCAGAAAGATCGGCCCAGTAGTTTTGTCTGGAGCGAGTGGAACACATTTTGACCACGGATGGACACACACACACACACACACACACACACACACACACACACACACAGAGCATTTCTTCATTCCCATTCTAAAGTACTCCCTGTCCTATAAGAACTGGGAGTACAAAAATGGTAGAAAAGGTAGGAGAGATAAAGGAGAAGAAATCAGTGCTGACAGATCTGTCAAAGCTCCAGTGACAAATAACGACGAACACGTCTCTGCCTCTAGAGCGCTTATGCCCACTTTCCTTTTCTGCATTCTACTCTGTGCCATACATAAACAGCATTTCTGTGTTGCCTGCAAACAGCTGCACCGATTGTCATGCCGTGATATCAGAGGCCATCAATCATGCCTAAGCCACGAATATTCACTTATATGATATATATAAATATATGTTAACCGCAGACATGGAGACACTGACTAGAGAATGTTTACATATGCTTGATTTGAAAGTGGATGCCCATGATCATACCTGGCCCAAAGTTATTTGTGGCAGAATATGGGGAATGGATATAATATATATATATTTATTTATTCATTTATTTATTCATAATACAATAAACTAATAAATTACAAATCATTGCAACACCAAGCTGCTCTGTAAGTTGCTGGAATGGTGCGGTACTTATCATTGGAATTTATTAGTATGTCTTATATAAGCTACAGGCTGTGACTATGGGAGTTAGGGTTTGTGATGAAATCAGCCACATAAACTTGCATGCAAATTAACACACACAGAGAATATAGTAATCTTAAATGAGACATAAGTAAATAACAATGACAGGTTCACAGTACTAGGGAACATCTATAATCGTCAAAATTGTGAGCACTGAAGCCATGTAACTTCCGGTACTGCAGGATGAGATGAAATAAACTTGATACTTTCAAAATCCGGTTCTTGTGTCAGGCAGTGATGCTACTCTCTGTGCTGTAAGTTGATTGTGAATGATCAAAACAGCCTACAAACATCTACCTGATAGTATGGGTGCTGACTGGGCTGAAATTCGCATACTGCTTTGAATACTTACATCCTCATCACAATCAACTAAGAGCATCAAAACTGCCATTAATAGAATAACATTTGCTCCCATGACGACATGGTAATATGTCCATAATGCTTGTGAATTACCTGTATCTCATAATGCTTGTGAATTACCTGTATATTGTTTTACTAGTCTGTGTGTTCTGTGTTACAAGTATTTGACAATAAAGTTATCAACAAAAAAAAAAAGTTTCACCAGTCTTGACTCATCTGGTAAATATACTGATAATTACTAGTAAACACAAATGCTGGTTTATACTAATAGATACTGAAAGATATCGACAGTTCTAACGGATACTTATTGCACCACACTGAAACGTGCTATACTTAAAGCACATCAATTTCTTGAATAGCTGGGTTCTGCTTGATTGATCAGGTGGAAGAGAGAGAGATGATGATGATGATGATCTTTATTTCCAAGGGTAACAAATAAGCAAACACATGCTTTTTTTCATCCAGCCCTTGCCCCGCTAAAAGACTAACTAAGCATGACTAGCGATTAAGACTTACAAAATTATAACAAACACGCATATCTTCACAAATGCATTAAAAGTTGATGAGTTGTTCATCCATTAACATTTAAGGCGTGGATGACTTTAAAGGGAAACAAAGCGATTGAAACAACAAACAAGAATAAAGAAATCGATTTCAAAGTAGAAAAAAAATCAGCACACACAGACAGAGAATACACGATCTTCCTATTGAAGAGAGAGAGAGAGAGAGAGAGAGAGAGAGAGAGAGAGAGAGAGACAGAGAGAGAGACAGAGAGCAACAGAGAGAGAGAGAGAGAGAGAGAGAGAGCAACAGAGAGAGAGAGAGAGAGAGAGACAGAGAGCAACAGAGAGAGAGAGAGAGAGAGAGAGAGAGAGAGAGAGAGAGAGAGATACATTCCTTTTGTAAAATATTAACATACAACAAGCTGATAAGGATGATAATAAGACAACTACAATGCATCAGTAATATCAACAATTTTTTTTCTTTTACATTTAGATGACGTGGTTACAAGGCAAGACAAGAACAAGCAGTACTACAATCAGTTATCAATTAGCGACAATAAAGTCCTAGCTTCAATAGTCATAACACTTATTCATCATGATGTGTGTATGTGTGCGTGTGTATGCACGCATGTGTGTGTGTGTGTGTGTGTGTGTGTGTGTGTGTGTGTGTGTGAGAGAGAGAGAGAGAGAGAGATGCCATCATAATCTTCCTCCCCCTCCCTCATCTTTTTCTTTCTTCTTCTTGAACTGTTCATACACTACCCAAGACTATGATTATAAACTTAGTGACATTAGATAACTGACAATACATCAATATGCAGCCGTAAATACAGAGAGAGAGAGAGAGAGAGAGAGAGAGAGAGAGAGAGAGAGAGAGAAAGAGAGAGAGGATATTTCCATTTTTCTTATCCAAAGTATCATATGCTAAACAGGAAAAGCACAAAACTATATGAAAACATATGATATATAAAAATAGGAACATGAACTAAATGTACAGTAAGGAATCTAACTCTTACTGCCTCATGAACCTAACCCGTCAGCTAATACATAGCAAGATAGGGGTTCTCTCTAGAGACACAGGTCAAAAAGGAAACCTCTTTTAATTATGTATCATAATTCTTCTCTCTTTTTTGTTTTGTTTTGTTTTTGTTTGTTTCACCATGTAAAATAAACACAGATATCCAAAGATCTACTCTGTGCACAATTCATTCTCCGCTTCCCGTGCGTCATCAATCTGATACAAGGGAAGTAAGCAACTAATATATGACTGACTGACAGGGAAAAAATCTCAATCACAGAGCAGTTATCTCCCTGCAAAGACAAGGTGAAAAGGCCACATCTAGGATTCTACACTGAAACACTGTTATAATCCATGTAAGCGTTTTGAGGTCTACCATAAATTTGAGCCAGCATTTAATGTTAAACTGATAATTGATCAGAAGAACAACTCCCCACCTACAATTTTTTCTTGTTTTTTGGGATCTTCCAGTGAAATCACAATTTTCAAATACATGACCTTCATTTATGATTGATGTGTTAATATCAATGAAGTACAGATTTAGTCTTATAGCAAATTAATGTGAAAATTATTTTTTGCTGAAAACAGCTGAAGTCAATGCATGTGTGTGTCTATATTGAACAGCAATTTGCAATTCAAAAGAGTCAGGAGTGCAGGAGTTGTTCATAGGACAGATAAAAAAAAAAAATGCAGTCAGTACACACACACACACACACAACACACACACCCCTACCTCTGCCACCACTACCCTCCGGGGGTTGCAACCTTGCCGTGGTCAGAGGGCTTGCATGGTCCTGTGATCCCTTAGGCTTTGCTGGCGGGGGCATCAATACTTGAAGATAGGCTGGTTTTTTAAAACTGCTTCTAGGCCTGAGAAGTCAAGATGCTGTCTGGCCCAAGCATAACGTGGTAAGGAGTTGATGCCCCTGGTAGGGCTTCCCATGTCAGATAGGCTAAGGGTGAGGATCCTGACTAATAGTAACCCGCCTTTCTCCTTTTCTTGTTTTCTGCCTTTCTTATTTGGCTCTTTTCTATCTTCGTCTCCCCTTCAAGTCTTCTTTTCCACACTCCTTTTCTCTCTGTGGTCTTCTTAAGATCCGCCGCGTTTGCCGTGCGGTGCGACCTGTGACGGAGGGGGATGAGATCCTGGTGATTGAGAGGGCCAACGCCCTCAACACATCACTTTGGCTCGGACCTCTCCTAGACAGGAGGTACACTCTGGCCCGCGTGTACTAATCGGCTCCCCCTTCTTGGGGCTGGGTCAAGACAGGCAGTTCTCCCGCTGGCCAAGTTAACCCCTGCAGTGCTCGGCTCTCTGTTCCCGGGAGTTGAGCATGATCAGGGGGGATAGGGGTAGTGGCGTTCTGTTTGTCGTATATCTCTCCTGAAGCCTGGAAGGGGTCAAGACAGTGATTTCTTGGCCCTGGCCCCTTAGTTGGACTCCAAGGTGGGTGGGTAAGGGAGAGACGAAATATAATTAAACTAAACATGGCTTTTTCAAAAATCATCCACCCCAAAAAGAAGAGGAAGGCAGCAGCCCCTATTTCAGGGGATTTCGAATCGGACAGTGACTCGGATATAGAGATAAGAGAGAGGACAGGTTTCTGGGCTTCCTGGCTCGTGATAGAAGGGACGGAGCAGGAAAAGTCCATTTCAGCTCTGAGTCCTTTCGCGATCCAGAAGGGCTTCCAAGGTCTAGCGGGTGACCCTCAGTCCGTGAAAAGGCTACGGAACGGATCATTCCTCGTCCAGTGCAGGTCAAAAAAACAAAAACAATCGGAACAGCTGTTGAAGGCAAAAAAGCTCGTGGACAGAGAGATTCGGGTGACTCCCCATAAGCAATTGAATTCATCCAAGGGAGTTATTCGGTGCCCGGATTTGAAAGGTGTCTCAGAAGTGGAGATCAAGACAGAACTTGCACCCCAAGGTGTGACAGAGGTGCATAGGGTGACAGTCAAAAAAGGTGCCGAAAGAGTGCCCACCAACACCCTCTTTCTGACATTCTGCAACCCTTTGTTGCCTCCGGTCATTAAAGTCGGATACCTGAATGTTCGTGTCCAACTGTATGTCTCATCCCCATTGAGGTGTTTTAAATGCCAGAAGTTTGGACATGTCAGATACCGCTGTTCTGGGCAGGAGGTGTGTGGTATTTGTTGCAAGGCAACCCATGATGGTCCGTGTAAAGACCCGGCGCATTGTGCAAACTGCGGTGGCGACCATCCCTCCTCTTCACGCAACTGCCCTGTTTGGATTCAGGAGTCCACCATACAAAGGGTGGAAACTGAAAAAAGAATCTCATTTTTTGAGGCCCGCAAACAGGTTGTTGGCAGTCAGACGCCAACAGTGTCTTCATATGCTTCGGCAGTAAAGAAAGTTTCGACCCGCTCAGTCTGCTGCCAGACTGATGGATTTGTTTTCTCCAAGACATTGCAAGGAAGACTTTTAAGCTCTGGTGGAAGCACGTCCACCACTTCCCGATCCAAAGTAGGTGCCCCTGGTGGAGGCAAAAAATCCGCCACCCCCCAGACTGCCCAGCAGTCAACTCCATCTGCTGCTGGGCAGATCAAAAAGCCAGCCCTTCCACCTCGACCTCCCTTGAGCAGTGCTCGTGCTGGCAAGGGAGTTCAACAGAGTGTGGAGATGGTGGAGATGACGAAACCTCCACCATCTCCAAAATCCAGGCCTTCTTCACCTGTGGGCAAATCTGCCAGCAGGTCTGAAGGCCAAACTAGTCCAGTTCAACTTTCTAATAAATTTGCTCCATTGACCGCAGACGGTGACGAGGTGATGACCTGATTTCTCTCCTATTCATCCTCCGCACCATGGACAGTACATTAATCCATTGGAATATCCATGGCCTAAGTTCAAATTTTGAAGAGCTGCAGCTTCTGTGTCAAACTCTAAAACCTTCTGTCGTGGCTCTTCAGGAAACTAAAATTCACAGCCAGAAGACCTTCACTCTTTCTGGCTTTAATATCCTTTCAAAATCTGCACAACCATCCACATTGGGATTGTCGGGCGGTGTTGCCCTTCTTTTACACAAAACTTTGCTGTTTAGTCCTGTCGCTCTGACTTCCTCCCTTCAGGCTGTAGCTGCGAGAGTCACTCTCCGCAGGACTGTTACAGTTTGCTCACTGTATCTGCCACCTTCTGTCCCAGTTTGTCGTCAGGACCTTGTCAATCTGATCAGAGAACTTCCTCGACCTATTTTGCTGTTGGGTGACTTTAATGGACACAATCCTCTTTGGGGTAGTGTCAGTTCATCATCCAGAGGTCTGCTTCTTGAAGATGTCCTTTCAGACTTTGATTTGTGTTGCCTGAACGACGGAGCTCCAACTTACCTCCACTCTTCCACAGGTTCACTTTCGTGTTTAGATTTGTCGATTTGTGACCCCTCGCTGGTCCTGGACTATGAGTGGTCTGTCCATGACGATCTACATGGAAGTGACCATTACCCTGTTCTTTTAAAACCTGTATTAACTGAGAACGCTTCTGTCTCACAACATTTTAATTATAAGAAGGCCAACTGGGATCTTTTTGTAACCAATATTTCAAAAGAATTCCAGGAAGTTGATTTTCTTCAGAGTCCAGACCCAGCAGAATCTCTGACCAATACTGTGATAAACTGTGCTAAAACCTGTATTCCAATGTCTTCCGACAAACTCCAAATGCCCAAAACACCCTGGTTTAATTCAGACTGCCAACAAATTTCAAAAGTTCGCAAACGGGCTCAGCGTCAGGTATACCAACAACCTTCAGGTCCCAACGCTCGAGCCCATCAGAAACTCCGCGCCAAATCGAGACACACTTTCAAAATCAGTAAACGTCAGTCTTGGAGAAACTTCTGCTCCGGGCTGACATCAAAAACTTCAAAGGAAAAAGTCTGGAACATCATCAGAAAAATCAAAGGGAAAAACACCAACCCCTCCATTCATCACTTGAAACTTGCCGATGCTCTGGTCACTGACAAACAAGCTGTTGCCAATCTGTTGGCTTCCACCATCCAACATAACTCCTCATCTTCAAATAAATCTGCAGCCTTTTTAAAAAACAAACAACTCAGAGAGAAATCTTTATACAGTTTCACATCAGACAACTCTGAAGCCTACAATCTCCCTTTTTCAATCAATGAACTGAAAACAGCTTTACAAACGTGTACTGATTCTGCCCCTGGTCTGGATGATATTCATTATCAGGCTTTGAAGCATTTTCCAGAAAGCTGTCTCCAGACTCTTCTTAAAGTATACAACCATATCTGGACCACAGGGTCCTTTCCGCCCTCCTGGCAGAAAGCCCTGATCATTCCAATTCCAAAGCCTGGAAAGGACCTTACCAACCCTTCCAACTATCGTCCAATAGCTCTGACTAGCTGCCTCTGTAAGTTGATGGAAAAGATGGTCAACTCCCGTCTGATGTGGAAGCTGGAAACCGATGGCCTTTTGGCCAGTCAACAGTGCGGGTTCCGTAAGTACCACTCGACAGTTGACCATCTAATCCGTCTGGAAACCACCATCCGCAATGCCTTTGTCAATAAACAGCATGTGGTCGCTATCTTTTTCGACCTCGAAAAAGCGTACGACACCACATGGAAATCAGGAATCCTTATGGACCTGCACAGACTTGGTTTCCGTGGTCACCTGCCTCTGTTTATACAGAACTTTCGGGCCGATCGACAGTTCCAGGTGCGTGTTGGCACCACACTCTCTGACATCCATGGGCAGGAGTTGGGTGTACCTCAGGGGAGCATCCTTTCTCCTGCCCTTTTCAGCATTAAAATTAATGACATTGTAAAATCGGTAAGCCAGGGCTCTGAGTCCTCTCTGTTCGTAGACGACTTCGCGCTGTACGCAGTGGGAGCTTCTTACCCCAGCGTACAGCGTCGACTCCAACTTTGTGTCAACAAGATCCAGCAGTGGGCCAAGGAAAACGGGTTTACCTTCTCACGTACCAAAACTCAGTCAGTCCATTTTCACAATTTTCGTCAATTTTTTGCTGATCCTGAAATTCGTCTGGACAAGTCCACCATTCCAGCTGTAAAAGAAGCCAAATTCCTTGGAGTTATTTTTGATCAAAAACTCAACTTTCTCAGCCACATTAAAAATCTCAAAACCTCTTGCCAGAAAGCTCTGAATATTCTGCGGGTCGTAGCGCACACTGACTGGGGCGCTGATAAGAAAACTTTGCTGCATCTCTACAGAGCCCTGGTCCGCTCCAAACTGGACTATGGTTGTGCTGTGTACGGCTCTGCAAGACCCTCTTATCTGAAACTCTTGGATCCTATTCACCATCAAGGGCTTCGTCTCTGTCTTGGAGCATTCCGCACCACCCCTGTGTACAGCCTGTACGCAGAGGCAGGTGAACCCTCACTGTCCAACCGCAGGCTGAAAATGTCTCTAAATTACTATATCAGACTGTTCTCAGAACCGCAGAATCCTGCCTATGACTGTGTCTTTGACCCCCAGTTTCAAAGCAAATTCGAAACCAACCCTACCTGTATTCCGCCGTTTGGTCTTCGTATGCAGCCTCACGCGCGGAATGTAGGTTTAGACCTAGGAGTTGTGTCGGATTTTTCCAAGTTTCCAGATCAGCCTCCATGGACCTTTTTCACACCAGAGATTCGTTTTGATCTTGCAGCCTTTCGTAAAGAGTCTACCAGCTCTCTGGCATACAAGGCCTTGTATGCTGAACTCTGTTCAAAATTACCATCTTATCAGAAAATTTTCACTGATGGTTCCAAGTCTGAGGATGGAGTGGCCTGTGCAGCCTATTGCCCTGGTGCTCCTTCTCAGATACTGTTAAAGCATATACCTCCAGATGCTTCTGTCTATTCTGCTGAAATCACTGCTCTGGTTCTGGCATTGAAAATAATTTCACAATCTACGAAGAGGGACTTTCTGGTTCTGTCGGATTCGCTGTCAGCTTTGGAGGCCATAGCTGGACGCAACCTTCTGCATCCAGAACTTTTACATTTCTTTGAACTTTTTAGCAAGTTGAAAGTGGATGGTTACAACATTACTCTGGCTTGGGTTCCTGGTCATGTTGGCATCGGAGGGAACGAAATGGTTGATCGTTTAGCCAAGAATGCCACAAGAGAGAAATTGTCCAACATATATATCCCCTGCTCAGATCTGAAACCCAAAATTAATGATTATGTGAAAGACCTCTGGCAGGAGGATTGGAATACCCAGACGGTTACCCAGACGGATAACAAACTCTTGCAGATCCGTCCAAACCTTAAGGAGTTCCTCCCATCTACGTCTGGTGGTCGTAAAGAGGAAACGGTTCTGTGCCGGCTGCACACCGGCCATTCGTATTTTACTCATTCCTACCTTTTAAAGAGTGAAGAAGCTCCGTGGTGCATTCCATGTCATGTGCCACTCACAATGAAACATATTCTTTTAGAGTGTTGGGACTTGCATGATGTGAGACACAAACATTTTACAGCGGAGTCCATGAAGATCCTGTTCAGGGATGTCCCGCCTGACGTGATCCTTGAGTTTTTGAGAGAGATTAACATTTTTCATCTGATTTAAGATTTTACGGAAGAAAGATTTTTAACGAAGTTTCTGGTGCGTTTCTAGAAGATGTCATTTAAAGAGATGTGTGAAAGGTTTTTTTTTTTTTTTTTTTTTTAATGACTTGTGAGTTGATTTTAACGTGGTGACAGCCCTGATGTGGCCCCTTGCGGTCGGCTGGGCTATAAGCAACATTATCTTATCTTATCTTATCTGCCACCACTACCACCAGAAACACACACACCTCTGCCACCACTACCACACACACACACACTAATATAAACATATCCTGACCTGAATGAATACTTATTTGCAGCTTTTTAATCATCTGTACACCAGAAAATCATACATAAATTAATAGTTTAAGAGACACACTAAATGTTATCGTGAAACCATATCTAGTGCAACTGTTAAAATAGAATTCCCCATCCCTTTTACACCCATACACCCCACACCATTCCACCCTATCCCAAAAACTTAAAACCATCACTCACCTCTGCTGGGCTGCTAAAGAGTCCACAGGATATTACAGTTCTTCAAGAAAGTGAGAGGGGAAGGAGAGAAGTTTGTGTGTGTGTTTTGAGAGAATAGTGTGTGTGTGTGTGTGTGTGTGTGTGTGTGTGTGTGTGTGTGTGTGTGTGTGTGTGTGTGTGCGTCCCCGAGAGGCTTAAAGTTAAACTTTAAAGTTATTTTTTGTTTGTTAGTTTTCTTTACTGAGGTCCAGAAAACTAAATCTGTGTCCCTCACCCCCCCCCCCCCCTTTCCCAACTCCCTCCCCTCCCCCAAAACACACACACACGTCAACCGAACATCTTGACAGTACTGTTTCGTCAGTTTAGGAAGACAGAAATATGACTCGGTCAGTCAGTGACAGGACAGACAAGTGACTGACCGCTACTGTTTGGCGTGGACTGGGCCCACTCCTTGTCGTCGTCAAGGCGAATTGGTGTGGTGAAAACCGGGCCTTCCACCAGTTCCAGCTGAACATAGCATCAGCATCAACCAGTCAACACCACCTTGTATATAACTTTCAAAACAAAAAACGATTCATTTAACAGCACAAATTCACACCATATTATGCACTGTTCACTACCATCAATTTTGCAGCATTTATTGGCATAGTCAATATGTAGCATCTGAACAGTACAAGAATCTGAAAAATGGCATCTCTGGCCTTTTCAACAATAAGTCCAGCATCATAATGAACTCAAATGTGTTGTCTGTTTTTACATGTTCGTCCAAACCAAAAACTACAGTATCATGTGATATTTTAACAATGAAGGCACAGACACATTTTACATTAAGTAGTTTTTCAAAATTAATTCAGAAGATCTGGTGGAAAATGGAATCCCTGGCACCAGAACATAACCAGCGATTCATATTGCTAAAAAAAAAACATTCCCGTAGAATTTTGTACAGTGCTGGCAGCAATGATCCTGTGAATAATTCTTTTATTGTGACCCCTCCACCAGTCTGATTTGCGGACTTTGTAACACCTTCTCCCAAGCAGCCTCTTGGTCCTGTCTGTTTTGAACTACCCTTTGATTTACAAAGTACAGTCATTCAGTAATTTTAAAAAAAGAGAAAAATTTGTTATATTTTGTTGAATGGTTACACACGCTACCAATGTTTCTCAAAGCATGAGCCATCTCCTGATTATAAATGATGCTACCTGTTTTCATGCCTGATTTTTTTTTCAAAAGATGTGTCAGGTAACTTGCGAACTACTTATGGCCCACAGAAAATGCACCATTTTTTCTGTGAAATGAATCACATGACAGAATCTGATGGTTCCTCAATCCTGTCAGTCAAGGGTTAAATGCTTACAATTTCTTGCTTTCTCACTCATCCCTATTCCCACCCCACATCTTTTTTTAATCTTATTTAATTTTTTTAAATTCTTTGCCAACTCACTGCCCTAATTAAATATCTGAGAAACAATCTGATTGCACTCACTCTCCTCTACAAACTGCTACATATTTCTCCAGATCCTTCACAAAATGGGCAGCTCATGGTTTATAAAAAATAACTTACAACTGTCTTGAATCACTGAGAAAACTATTGGGGACTTATCTGATTCTATTTTCACAGTCTACTTAAAAGAAATATAGCATGACATTTTTTTGTCGTTCATAATAAAAACAAGTCATACATTTTATTTACATTTCATGAGTGCTCCATGTGTCATTAAACACACACACACTTCAGACGGCTGGTTTTATTTTCTTTTTCTTTTTTTTCTTTTTTTTTGGGTGGGGGTGGGGGAGGCGTGTTACCATCTTATCTTTTGTGCCCTCTAACTGGCGGTGGTGCTACAGCCTATTTCTTCGTCACAATTCTTAGCCGCTGACAATGCTTGGGTTATTGAACAGCAGAACTGACCACTCGGACTGTTCCATATCTTTTGATCTCCCTTGCATCCTTAGATGG
Organism: Conus canariensis; assembly: GCA_033310375.1. Classification (NCBI taxonomy): domain Eukaryota; kingdom Metazoa; phylum Mollusca; class Gastropoda; order Neogastropoda; family Conidae; genus Conus; species Conus canariensis. Next base: position 64,370,425 of record CM065730.1, read on the forward strand.
ATACCCAGGCATAAGCTCAAAGATTGTCCCCTGCATTTTATACTGTTCGCGTAGTGTTTTTAGTTTTTCAGCAACTTTTTTCCTCTCCACACTTTCGTTTTGTTTTATTTACTACCTTTCGCTGGCTGCTTCGGGGGTGCTGTTGGTTTTTTTTTTGAACCCTTGGTGGTGAGAACACCACAGAGGTATGGACTGTGGTGTGTCTCTATTTGACGCCAAGCGCACAGACACAATCAGCTGTGTCTCCCTGATGAGTCCGATCCAGTGGATGAAAGGCCTAGGAGCAGGCAATACATATAGATCTGCCTTCAAGAGTGATTACAATGGTTCCTTCAAGCAGCTAGTGAAGGGTTTACATATGCATAATATATGTTTTCCTATTCTCTTCATCTTCAACCCCCCTTTCATTTCTAAATTTAAAATCTTTGCCAAGTCATCTCTATAATGATGGAAGAATTGTTAACCTGCACTTGTTTTTTCCCCACTAATTAATTGTTTAGCATTATATTTCTTCCTCAGCTTCTCTATACCAGAGATACATCCAGGATAGTTCTACTGCCAGCCCAAAGCCAGAAATCCACAGAGAACTATCAATTATCAGGTGAAGATGATGGTGGTGGTGATTATGATGGCAAGGCAACCCAATTACCCACCAGAGAATTCTCACTGCATTCTGGCGAAGCGAAGAAGCCGCTGCCTAACTGAACGTTCATGGGATATCACACACCAATGGGGTAAGCCAGTTTAAGTGAACTCCAAGTATGACAATAACTGCTTTGTCATGGAGACTGTACTGAAAGTTTCTCATCTGAAAGGAGGCTTGCAATTGTTCTATGACATGAGTCACGCTAAACATCAGCTCTTGACGTTTTTAAACTCGGTGAGGCACCACTGTGATGGGGCAATCAAAATGAACATCATGATTTAAGCAGCACATGCAGGACTACACAATGTCTCAGGTTCTGTAACTTATAGAACTAAGCCACTTATCCACATCATTGTGCATGGACACATTTCAAACTAAACACACATATGCACGCACACACACACACAGACACATATACACGTGTACATGCACGCACACACACACATACACACTCGCACATACATGCACATATACTTACACAGTATGCACTCTCATTGACACATGCATGTAATTAAAAAAAAGAAGAAGAAATATTTACTGTGCAGTCCAAAAGTTACAAATATACTGGTTAGACAAGAACATTTCCATTCAAAGAAATTAGCAATGTATATTTTTCAACCAGTCAAATTCAGCACATTTCATGGACAAACATTACTCACCCTCATCCGCTTTTGCGGAGTGGACATTGCTGTAGTCTGTTCAATCTACTTCACGTACTTGACTCTTGTTGATATTTGACCTTTGAAAGTGGCAACAACCAATATCAGTAATTAGAATTTTTTTTCAAACTATTCAAAAGTCAAAGCAATTAAATTAGTCCAAATCATGAATTTTCAAATCAGTCAAAACTCAAAATACCAGCCACCATGGTGCAGTGGTAAGTGTTGTGGATTCTTAGCTGGGAGATTGTGGGTTCAATTCCCATCAAAGCCAATAATATTTGTGGGATTTTCCACCCCATTTCTGGCTCCTGTCCAGTGTTGAGCTTGCTACAAGCTCAGCTCAACCACGAAGACTGGATCCACAAAGTTGACTTTCCTTCACTCAGTGGATGAATCCCTGGGATGGTGCTCAAATTTCCTGACCAACACTGCAGGTGTCTGTATCTCTCAGGCCTGGCTGATGCTGAGAAATGTCATTAATTAAAGTAATCATGGAGTACGGCTTTGTCATGTCATCTCAAACCAGAATGGAGGTCCATAACACCACCTTCATCCTCATCAATCAGAAACAAAAGCAAAGGAAGAAAATCTCTGTTCTATGGCCCTTCATGCCATGCTCTCATGGTGACCTAGGTTTCCAGTTCCTCTCCATGTCCAAGTCCATAGTGAGTTCAAGGTGACCATCACTGAATGGAAGTGGTGTGAAAGTAATGTGACTGCAGTAGCACAGATGACAGAATTGTAAAAGAAAAACCACCGAACAAACACACACACACACAAAATTGGTTAATATAATTTTTTTTAAGTAAGAGAGAGAGAGAGAGAGAGAGAGAGAGAGAGAGAACACAAAAAAACCTGTAGACAGACACTGAGACAGAAAAACTCTATACAAAACAAGGAGATTCAGACAGTTGGCGATAACTGAAACATACTCATGGAACGAAAAACCAGTCATTGGGTAGAATAAACTTAGGTCGTAGCAAAGTTGTGCTTGTAGTTGACATCTTGTGACAAAATGAAGATCACCTGAGAAGAAATCTGGCATTACAAAAACTGAATTGATTTACACGTACAATAAATAAAAATTCCCAGGCTGATCAGCTTCATTCCTGACGATGCGCCATCAAATGACATCCTCAGCATCCTGGGCCTCTACAGACCGAAACCAAGAATCCCCAAATATAAACTTGTCTTACCTGAACAATGCAGGGATTCATCTGAGTGATGAACAATTGAGGTCACACTGACTGCTCTTAACTTTTTCAATTTAATTTACTCCTTCTACCCAATAATCTTTTGCAGGGTTGGACAGTCACTGGGATGGTGTTTATGACCAGTCTGTGTCATGTCATCTGCTTTTATGGACTTAAAAAAAACACTGCTACATGGCTGTCAACTTTATGGAGATAAAAATCTGGAAGCCAGGGGATGAAGGGGGTGAAGTGGGCTGAAGAGGGGGCATTTCTAGCTCCCTTATCTGTCAGTTGACAAATGTGGGTTTAAAAACACAATGTATTTTCCATACATGTATACAAACTGCCAATATCCACATAACATCATTTGGGCTTTACTCTGTAATACTATATCATCCCTATTAACACGTGACCCTCAAACTCTCGATTTTAAAAGCAAAATCCCCCCCCAAACTCGGGATTTGGGGAATCATTTCTAAACTTGAGAAATTCCAGGGGGGGGGGGGGGGAATATTTGGGAGGGCTGGCAGCCATGCTGCTGAATATTCCAAAACTGTGTGCATGCAGTTTATCTCTTATAAGTTATTCACAATGTGAGAATGTTTACTTCAGCAATGTGATAGTGCTTTCTTGTTGCATGGGATCTAACCGTTTATTCCAAACCATGTCATCAAAGAAAAAAAACTGAAGATGTTGTCGGGTCACTCTACGCAGTGTTTGTTTGCTCTGGACAGACATATTTTATTCTCAATGATCACACATCAGGACAAACTAAGGTGATGCCAACAGCTGTGCACAGCAGCCACAAATGTGAAGTCCAGTCCATTTCAATCGATCAAGCCAACAAAATCAGATTTTCTTTTTTTAAAAGATTCATATCTGTATCTGAAATCACAAGATACCACTTCGAAAAAGTGCTTTCATCAATTTTTATATAAAATGCAAGTAACAATCCTTTCTTCCCCAAATGAAAACAAATTTACCATAGAAGTATCCTCATACTTTGTCCTATAGATTTCCAAAACATCCTACAGATTTTTCTCTCAGGTTTGAAATAAATTAATATTTCTTTGATTATAATAATGAGATGTAATATAATACAATATACATATGAAAAGAGAAAGCAAATATTCTGGTGCTGCTATGGGAAGAGACAGAGAAAACTATATAGTATTCATATTGACTAAAGTTTTAAGTCTTACCATTTACGCTAATTACATCTACTTACATCAATATCTGCTCAAAGAAACTAGGACAATCACTGTTTCTGAAAATTTAGATTTCACTTAAAAGAAGATTAATGCTGTGCCCAATGAAAGAGACAAAAAAATTACTGAGACAAAACACACATGTTTCGACCTCTTTGATCTTCTTCAGACATGACAAACATTGATAGGTAGCAGTCAGTACAATATGAATGAAAGTTAGTATCAAAGTGTGGTGACTGCGAGCAGAAATTAAAACAAACTTAAAAGAAAATTTACTGTTCCGCCGAACAAAAGAGACAATTATATCAATATATAATATAAATCACAAGACAAAACATGAGGAATTTCATTCTCTAAGTTCGGTTTTCTTATTCTTTTTGTGAAGCTACAAGCAACAATTGTATGCGAATTGGAGGCAAAAATGTTTAAAACAACTTCTGCATACACAGGCTGTTACTCCTGCACACACTCCCTGTATAAACAGGCAAGGATTAATCCCATCTGTCCAAAGGGAGTGGACTCAGTAGAGTTTTGTGTGTATGACCATTTTTTTTTTTCAACACAGACCTTCGTTCTGCTCTATGTGCCTATTTAACACTGCAGTCACAGCACTGAAATTCCATCTGGACACCTGATTTTGACCATTTTTAATTAGTTGAAAATAAAATGAGGCAGGGAACAGTAAACAATAAACAAGTAGGGTAACTCTTGCTCCCATAAGAAAACCTAACACAGAGTAACTTTTATTCAAGACTGGCACAGCCTTTTAAACTTGAATAAAGTCAGACAAATACAAAGACGAACAATCTAATAGTGGGGGAAAAACAAGCGCAGGCCAACAACCCCTCCATCATCGCAGTAATGACTTGGCAAAAATTTGAACTTCAGGGGTGGGGGGGGAGTTAAGATGAAGAAAATGGGAACATAAAATCAAGAAAATATATTATTAATATGAAAACTCTTCACTAGCTGCATGACGGAACCATCATATTCCCTCTCAAAATTAGATCTGCTTTCGACAGGGATTATGATCGTTCCCTCATGCAGCTAGTGAAGAGTTTCATATATCTATCGTATATTTTCTTAATTTTATGTTCCCATTTTCTTCATCTTCAACTCCCCCCCCCCCCCCCCCTTCCCCTCCAGTTCAAATTTTTGCCAAGTCATTACTGCAATGACGGAGGGGTTGTTGGCCTGCGCTTGTTTTTCCCCCAATACTAGATTGTTCGTCTTTGTATTTGTCTGACTTTATTCAAGTTTAAAAGGCTGTGCCAGTCTTGAATAAAAGTTACTCTGTGTTAGGTTTTCCTATGGGAGCAAGATTTACCCAACTTGTTTATCATTTTTAATTTATTTGCCTTAAAAGCCTAAATCCTATAGTGACTTTATTTTTGTACAGTGAAATAGAGCTATCTTTCATCTTCATGATGATAAATGTTCTAAAAGTCAAACTAAATATTTTATTGTTTGATTGAGTTGAAAATGACACACTTCAAACAAGGAGCACTGATTCAGTGCTTGAAGACGCCAATAGGTTGTTTGCTTTCTCTTCAAATTAACCAATAAAATCGACTGTTACTAGTGTTAGTAGCCTGCTAACTGGTATGATATGACGTAGGAAGGACTGTATTTATACGCTGACACCATGGCTTAAAAATTCTTCTTGAAATTCGGTCATATTTATTTTTAGAAGATCGTTGTTATCATTCTCATGACATGTCCCGAGTGACAGATTGCTTGCAAGTATTTTCGCCCCACGTCACCGAGTGGTAGGTCAGGCGCCGCAATCATTTTCACGGTGCGTTACGAAAAAGTTAAGGTAGTCATACTCCTACTACGGGGAAGGTGCATGCTTTGTGTAACTTGTCATCCAATGATCCATACCATTGGCCAAACTGGCCTTCTCTTCCGAAAGTTGGTGATGGGATTTTTCTTGTGCAAGATATTATGCATGCGTTCACACACGGAACTTCAATTCATATCTCGTTCAAAGGACTATATGGGGAATGGAGCCAGAATCAATGTTAACTAGGAGGGAAAAATCTCCCCGTACTGAAACAACCCGGTGGAGATTCGAACCTGCAACCATAGGATCTCTACTGAAAATGCGTCATGCATGTCAAAAACAAGAATTGGAATGTGTAAGAATCACACCAAATAACTATCCAATTTGTTTTTCACTTTTTTTTTTTTTTTTTTTTTTTTTTTGCATTCTTCCAGATTGTTCTTTTTTTTCATGCATACTGTCCCTGGTCTTCTTCAGGCCTGACAACAATCAAGACAATCAAAACAAAATTCGAACAATCCACAAATGCACAACTAAATTTGATTTATAACAAAAAGCAAAATACACTTGAAGGGCAGCAGTCAGTATAAATCAAAATTATTTTCAAAGCGAGATGACTGCTGGCGGATATTAAAACAAGCTTAAAATAAAATTTCTCCTATTCCACCTCAGCTCTCCTCCCCTTCTTGCATCAACTATGCTGACTCAAGTTATCTGATGTCATCTGAGAAAAATCTTTGACGGAGAAAGACCACGTGTATCACTGTATGTATGAAAGAAGTGTCAAAATTACCCATCTAAACTGCAGTGAAGGTTATCTTCACGTTTTTCATTTAAATCTTCCAGGTTCCGACAATCATTGTCACGATGTCCCCGATATTAAAAGTAGAATGGCAAAGTTTTAGAACGTTCCTATTTCATTGTGTCGATCACAGTGCCCGGTCGATTCATGGCCGTCATGATGGAGAGAACAGCTCTTTCTTGCTCTAGCCAGGGATTTCGTCTATGGTTTTTAGAACGACCCATTTCAAGCTTCAATTTCTCAACAGAAAAAAAATCACAACAGACATATTCCTTTTTGAATATTAGAATGGCAAAGTTCAAAAAGATTCCTATTTGTGTCGAGCACAGTGCCCGGTCGATTCATGGACGCCATGATGGAGAGAACAGCTCTTTCTTGCCACGGACTTTGTCCATGGTTTTAAAATGACCCATTTTAAGCTTCAATTTCTCAACAACAGAAAAAATATCACAGGCTTATTCTTTAAACTAATGTCAAATACCTTTTCAGTGTAGCTCTTTTCAGTTTGGTGTGGTCATTCTCAATTTCAGACAGCTAACGTTCTGTGTTGACAATGAACCTTTCGAATCGCTTTCGAATCTCGCACCTTTTCAGCTGATCAGCTGGACGGAAATGACCTGTAGAAGGGAAGTCACTAGCATTTATTTCGCCGGAAGTAGGTAATACACCAAGAATTCCTGAAGGAAGACACAACTGAAGTCCGAACTCGTAACTAGACAAAAGCAGAACAAAACAAAACAACAACAACAGCAAAACTGAAAGTTGATTACCCTTATGCTCCTTTGCATGTGTATCAGGATATATGCTATGCGGTCTCATTCGGATAAATAATAATGAATGGATGCAGTTATCGATTCCGATCAAAAATACTACACCTTAGGGCGTACTATTTTTCTTCCGCTGCTGACAGCACTCTGAGAAGCATCTTTTTCATGTGACGAGGGCATAATTATATGTCGAAAATTTATATGCCTGTTTTGCTGTGTGCATAAACGAGCGTTAATTTACATTGTGTTTCACCTTGACTTGTTTTCAGTAACGCTTGCATTTGTTCAGTCTCCGATGCTAAACAGAATCATATTGGATCATTCGAAGGACTCAAAGCCATGCTGCAGCAAAGCCAGGATGAAAGCTTGTTACAGAAAACAATGATGTGTTCGTTAATCGTTAGTTATGTCTTTACAGAAATTTCTGTGGGCTGGGAGATAGCAGCTTCAAGTTCAGCCTGAGTTATGACATTTATACGATTTTATTATCTGAGTTCTTCTTCTTCCTAAAAGACTGGTTCACTCAAAAATGAGTAGGTCACCAGCGCGCATGTTAAAAAAAAAGAAAATGCGACTCGGCCCGTTGGGCCCTGGAGCAAATTTTGGCAATTCATCCCTTACACATAATAGTGAGTGTTCCGTGGACTCAAACAGGGACACTAAAACTGCATACAAAAATGAGAGAGAGAGAGAGAGAGAGAGAAGTCAGACAGACAGACAAGCAGGCATGCAGACAGACAGACATACAGAGGTGAGAGTGGGGTGCAGGGAAGAGCACATAGTTATGCATGTGTGGAGAACAGAAAATACCGAGGAAATACAAACAGCATGAAAGATGTATGGAGACAATCAAATTTAAAGCATGATGACAAAGAATGACAATAAAACACGGTGGAGGGAGAGGGATGGTTCTGCCTTCCATCAATTTGTGCCTCAGAACGGTGAATCTCTGGTGGTTAATTGACTCCACGGCCACTAGGCAATGGAAGTTTAACCCTTATGCATTTATTTTTTTGTCTTTTAAGATCGTCTATTATCCTTGATGACGAATGTTAAATTAACCATTGAACTGAACTGATTGAATCCATTCATCTGTTTTGTTTCACTCCCACAGTCGAGGTCCAGGAGTCTGTACACCAGCTGCATTGTGTAATTTTGACACTCCGAAAATAATTCGTTTATTTTCTTTCTGTATTCTTAATTTGTTTGATTTCTGTTTCATCCACGCACATCATGACTGTCAAACGTTCACAGGCAGAGCCATACCAGTTTTCTATACAAGCTTCGATTGAATTCGTGGAAAACCAAATTTTCCCAAAACGTATCATGCGATTGCTGAATCTTCTATCAGTGGACCATATTCTTTTTCATTGTTCAGTATTAACTTCATTATGTAAAGAATCGAACGTGGATCTGGCTGTACATGATTCTATCAAAACAATAACCCACAAACCAGAAATTGTGCAAATAGCAAAAGTGCTTTCCATGCATCAAATTAATAGATTTTTATAAACGGTCCTATTCCCCTCGCTCTTCTTTTTTTTTTTTTTTTTTATATATATATCTTTTTAAAAGTCTAATATCACCAAGTGTGAACAGACTAAATGAAAGAAGTCCACTGTCAAGCGACTAACTTCTGAAACGTTACTTGTACAACTATCTTCTGAAAACACTACTATAATTTTCATGAGATAGTAGTAATACTACTAACTTATGAAAATTATAGTAGTGTTTTCAGAAGATAGTAGTATTAGTAACGTTTCAGAAGGTAGTAGCTTGGCGTTGCGACTATCTAGTGAAATGATCCCTGTGTGAAATTATGTCCTCTTTCTTAGTATTATTACTATCCAGGGTCACTGATCGATGGTCATTTGGCCTATTAGTGTAGAACGAGTTTATGTGAACAATTTATGACGTTTCTGACCAGTGGTCAGTATCATTCACCAGTTGTCATTTTGGCCCAAATTCACTGTGACAGCTAGTTAGTGTAGAACGAGTTCAGGTGAACAATTTATGACGTTGCTGACCAGTGGTCAGTGTCCTTGACCAGTGGTAATTTTTGCCTAATTTCACTGTTGGACTGCCTCTCTCTCTCTCTCTCTCTCTCTCTCTCTCTCTCTCTCCCCCTCTCTCTCTCTCTTACACACACACACACACACACACACACACACACACACACACACACACACACACAAGTTTACAGCAGAAATTAGCAGTCAAACAGTGGAAGGAGGCAAAAATGACCACTGGGCAATGACACTGACCACTAGTCAGCAACATAATAACTTGTTCACATGAACTCATTCTACACTAATCAGCTGTCACACAGTAAAATTTTGCCAAATTGACCACTGGACAATGACACTGACCACCAGTCAGCAGCGACATGAATTGTTCACATGAACTCGTTCTACACTAACTAGCAGTCAAACAGTGAAATTGGGTCAAAATGACGTCTGGTCAGTGACACTAACCACTTGTCAGAAACGTCATAAATTCTTCACATGAACTCGTTCTACACTAACTAGCTGTCAAACAGTAAAATTGTGCCAAAATGACCACTGGTCAATGACACTGACCACTGGTCAACCACAACATGAATTGTTCACATGAACTCGTTCTACACTAACTAGCTGTCAAACAGTGGAAATGGGGCAAAAATAACAATTGGTCAATAACACTGACCATTGGTCAGTAACGTCATAAATTGTTCACATGAACCCGTACTAGGTAATCTTCAAGGAGAGGGGTCCTTACTATTGAGCGCTTTTCAAGCAATATTTTCGTAGTATCTGACTGCTGGGCAACCTATATAACGCATGTAAACTGTTATTTTAACTTTTTCGTCTATATCTACGCAATTAATTATGAAATAATATCATGAAAAATGTCAATGTAAATAACGGTAAAAAGACGAAAGTGGAGTCAGAAAAATAACATATGACGTTACTACGCTCAATAATAAGGACCCCTCTCCTTGAAGATTACCCCGTACTATACTGATTAGCAGTCAAGCAGTGAAAATAGGCCAAATGACCATCGATCAGTGACCCTGGATAGTAATAATACTAAGAAAAAGGACATAATTTCACACAGGGATCATTTCACTAGATAGTCGCAACGCCAAGCTACTGACTTCTGAAACGTTACTAATACTACTATCTTCTGAAAACACTACTATAGTTTTCATAAGTTAGTAGTATTACTACTATCTTATGAAAATTATAGTAGTGTTTTCAGAAGATAGTAGTACTAGTAACGTTTCAGAAGTTAGTCGCTTGACACCACCAGTTTTCTTCATTAATAGGTGTGTGGCCAGCAGTTCGTTTTTTTTTTTTTTTCTTTGTGGACGCGATAACTCGTCGCATGCTCTTTGAATCCGGCAGAGTAGTTTCCCCTGAACGAGCAACTCTCGAAGCTGCCGCATGCATAAAATGGTACAGTATTAATTTTGTTCATTTGTTTGACATTCGTTTGAAATCATTACATTTAATACCTGATAGTAATATGATCATCTGTTCTTGTTTCTTTTTATTGTCCATTTCAAACATGCGTTCATGGTAATCTATGTGGTGACCATGATGAATTTACAGGACCGCCAATTGATTAATTAGAAACATTACAATAATATATATTTTAGTGATTTAAATTTGAATCATACCGGATGAGTCTGAATTTGACAAGTCCAGTGTGACATATCCAACTCCCAGCCTCTTGAATTTGGCTTCAGACTTGAAACTGACACAGTGACAGAGCCCGAAAGTTACAAAGCGCTTTCCCCACACTCGGGTGTCGGAATGGACCCCTCCCCCCCCCCCCCCCTTTTTTTTTTTTTTTTTGTTGTTGTTGAACAATTCAAGTCAGATCATGAAGAATCGTCATTTCTCTCTAATGAGGCTGATGTGGGTCTTCTTTGGCATTTCCGGACAAGAACTGAAGAAGCTTCACTCCTTGGTCGCTGGCATGGAAAAGGGGTAGAGGGAGTGGGAGTATGACCCGGAGGGAATTTGAATGTGCAGGGACGGAGTTGGGGTTGGTTGAACCTGAAGGCTGGGGGAGGAAGAGTATTCTTGTGATAAGGCCATTGCAAGTGTCTTGGTCTTATGTTTTGATTTTTAAATATGCTGTCTAAACATGCCATGCAAGGGAGAAGGCATGGAGAGAAAAAAAAAAAATCTCGTCAAAAAGATCATTTAGTTCCCATCCTCTCCACCATCAGCCCCAAGTTTGTTATGTTAAAAAAAAAAAAAAAATGTAATGAAAAAGAAGCACAGCCATGCAATTTTTCATTTTCCCCTCTAAAGATGATTTTTTTTTTTACATCCCTTTCCTTTCCCATCTGTCCCAAGTTTTGTACAGTAAAGGAAAAGTGTTGTAAATAGTGGTACCAGTACACATTAATGCAGAGTGAACTGGTTATGTACTGCAGGGTGTGTTTTAGTGTATTGGCTGTTTTTTTTTCATCAGTTTATTCATGTTATAGTTTGATACATGTATGTTCTTGTGTTTACTGTAAATGCCTGGGAAATTTCATTCATGAGGTGTAAAAATGTTCTTGATAATGATAATAATAGTGATAGGAAGAAGAACAAGAACAAGAACAAGAAAGATGTAAGGAGACTCAGTCAATAATTCAAAAATGTACTCTCCATTTATCATGCTGTTTGATGTCTTTTTAAAAAAATCACACACACACACACACACACACACACACACACACACACACACACACACACTTCAGGTAAAGAAAAGGGTTTATTCAATACCATGGTGCACTTTTCATTTCTGGCTCCTCTCTTTGCGCATCTATCAGCTAGCTCGTTGCCCCAAATACCACAATGCCATGGAATCCAACAGAAGGTGACATCAGTTCCTTTACATATCAAAACATGAATAAGATGGCATATTTCATCAACAAGATAGTTGTTCGAAACAGTATTTGGAAATTTTATGGTTTTCAGAACAGACATTAAATCCTCACAAAAACTGCTTTAAATGTTGACTGTGGCATTTATGTGACAATGCCATAGTAACAACTATCATTTTGGCGACAAATTTTGATCTGCCTTTTCCGATGAAATATATATTCTCAGCCCTTTGTAATGGTATAGTAGGAGCAGAACCTGACTAATTATTAGACAATACTGAACCATCTGTGTAAACTTTAAGGTGTTGAGAATATTTGTCTGGTATGCATCTTTACAGAGTAAAGATGAAATATTTGGTTGGTCAGTTTTGCTCACATCAGTGTGATCAAGATCAAAATGTGCCCTGTTTCTTTCCCAAGCTGGAGGAGAAATCAAGGCCACCTTTGCGTAATGTCTCAGAACTGACTGTTGACTCTTTCAAAAGATTTTCTGTACAGGAACCAACGGTAGAATATGACAAAATAGTTGGAGCTCTTTTTAGATAGTGAAATTCAGGTTTTATAGCAATCTCATTTTCGTTTGCACCTATGAAGTGAAGTCAATCAATTATTAAAGCAACCCATCTGGTGCCGATTCAGAAAACACTACAAAAATATGTTACTTGGTGTGGCTGATAAAAATACTCATTCGATTGATTATGAACATGTAAACAGCATTCCTCATTTACAAGTGAAAAATAGGCATGTACCAATATAGAAATTTCATTTGAATATTTTATAAATTAAAACTTGATGCCTTTAAAACTAAATATACAAATGAAGCAAAATGTATTTGTGGAGAACGAAGAATAACCAGCAAGTATCTGCTGTTTGACTGTTTACCTCTTCAAGCTCATTTACCACCATTATCAGGCATGTCTTTGTGTGATGTCTTTTCAGATTTATAGTTTGCCTTCAGTGTTGTTTTTTCTTTAATTGTAGTCCAGTTAAGCATTTATTTGCAGAGGGATGTTTACAGGGACCTTTATATGCACTTAGATAAAGTTCTACATTATGCATACACTTACATAGTCACAGACCTCTCTCTCTCTCTCTCTCTCTCTCTCTCCTCTCTCAAAGCAATTTTCATGTTTAAGATAATGTCCAGTCATGCACCACCAACTTTGAAAAACAAATTTAAAACGAACCTGATTCGCAATGTCAGAAAGATTCAGATACCCCTACCGAGGATTGATCTTTTAAAATCTAGTCTCATTTACTCCGGTGGTTGTTTGTGGAATGACCTAGTGTCTTCATTTAATGTAATTTCTAGTTTAAACGTTTTCAAAAAACAATACTTCTCATATCTGATGCTACGCTTCCTAAACAGTGTGACTAATGATAACATCATGTAACCTTCTTTATACATTTTCAAAATTATTGTATGGATTCAAGTACAAATGATGTTTAAATGTATTTGAATGTTCATTTGTGTTCCTTCGTTACCCTTTCTCTATATCTTGTCATGACATACTGTTCACCTGTCCACCTTTCATTGACGTCCTTCGTTTCTCTCCTTCTTCTTCTTCTTCTTCTTCTTCTTCTTCTTCTTCTATTTTTTGTTGTTGTTGTTGAATGTATTTGCAGAGTTGTTTTCTCTTTCTCTTTGTGTTGTGTGTGTGTGTGTGTGTGTGTGTGTGTGTGTGTGTGTGTGTGTGTGTGAAAAGTTGACTGTCATATTTTTGGATTGCCTTTTGTATTTCAGGCTAATATTCTTTCACTATCTAGATGGTTCGTTGATTTTGAAGTCACATATTGTCATTATTTTTTCTGCTTCATCGAGGGCAAGATGTAAAAAAGCCTGTATTGTGCTTATTCTTTATCCCTCATTAAAAAAGATTCGTTCGTTCATTCGTTCGTTCTCTCTCTCTCTCTCTCTCTCTCTCTCTCTCTCTCTCTTCCTTCGTCTAATATCACAGATGTGAACGGATGTAAAACTGAAGTACTATTACTACTACTACTACTGCTACTACTACTGCTACTACTACTACTCAAAACACACACACACACACACACACACACACACACACACACACACACACACACACACACTCACAACACACATGTCAAGTTCCATGTGAGCGTAAACTTTAACTAGTTTAAGTCACAGGATGGCATTATCAAAGATCATGTGGATAAGACAGCAGATGCATTTGTGAGTAATCCTTATGATGAAGTAAAAATTTTCTTTGACCTGTGATTTCAAGCTTGAAGGTCCGCTGGGTCATGATCAAAGCAAAGTGTCTTCTGTCTTCATGATCCCATTTCCCTCTTGTAAATTGTTGTCGCAAGCAGTCTGTCATTTTCTAATTTAGGGAGTGTGGAATCCCACATTTGTTACTGTGAACTGTATTTAGTAGTTGTGACAGTGCAAGCTAAACGTAAGAATCAACCCAAGAAGTGTCTAGAAATGGTTGTCTTAATATGAAGGCAAATACATTACCCTGTCTGTGACATGTGAATAAGGTGACTGAAGAATCACTGAATATGGAATTTTTAACTTTGAAATGTCACAAACAGTAATGGTATTTATCCAACCATACTTTTTGACAAGGATGTAAACTGTGTATGTTTCCTTTCATAATGCATTGCCAGTGTGAACCAGGTCTGAGGCATACAGATATGTACTGTGTTGGTGGTCAGGAAATTCAAGCAACGCTGTCACTCAGGTGGATAGAAACCAGCTGTGTAGCTCCAGTGTTCCCATCGTGTTCTGAGATGTGTCAGCTGGATATGAGCAGGAGGAGAAATCCAAAGAATGAGTGTCTTACAAGAACATAAACCCACAGCCCTTTAGCATATGGCCCGCAACACCAACTGCTGGAACATGGTAGCTAGTAAGAACTTCCAAGCAGGTGTCACTCAGTCCCAAAACTTGCGGACTTACCCATGCAAGTTAAGCTGCTCCGTTGAACCTAGAGAAAGCAGGTGAAATCAAAGAAATGAACTTAATCGAGATTAGTCAAATGAGAGGATGTGAAAAAAAAAAAAGAGTGTGCGGGCACACACACACACTTGTACACACACACACACACACACACACACACACACACACACACACACACACACACACACATACACATACACACACTACACACACATACATTATGAAAGTGAGAGAAATGTTGGAGAGATTCATCAGGGAGAGACTGCAGCAGTGTTGTTTGTAACTGTCATTGCAAAAATATCACATGCTCCGATTTTTTTTTTTTTTTTAAGGGGAAAAGTACTCCTTTACCAGTAAAAAAAATCCTTCTTTGTAAAATCAAACATGTGATATTACTGCTGGCATCTCTTTTTTTGTTTGTTTTTTGTTTTTTTGCTGTTTGCAATTCTTTAGATAGGCATGTAAAATACTTATTATTACTAAGCACTTACTGAGACTTAAACTTATACATGCATGCACACACATACACATGCACACATGTGGGCTCACACACACATACAGATACACGCATGCATGTGGGTGCATGCACACATTTACACACACATGCACACACACACACAAGCATTTTTGTTAGGGCTTTCATTTTCAGAACACTGATTCACTCATTCAGGATGTAAAGAAATGGAGGTAGTGTTTGTGTTTTACAAATTTTGTTTTGTGTTGTGCTCTTGTTTTAACGGCAAAATGTATATCTGAAACTTAAATTTTAATTCATACTTCAATTTATTTATTTACTTGTTTCTATTTGTTTATCCACTTTTTTAAACAGTGTGTGTGTGTGTGTGTGTGTGTGTGTGTGTGTTTACACACAGGAACACTATCTGTTCAAAATTTCCTGCATCACATTTGATATGGTTTGTCCCATAGGAGTGATTGCACATATCTGTTTCCATGGTGATCTCGGCTTGTTTTCCCATTCATATTATTGTCAGGGCATCACGCCATGTGATATATTTTGTTTGTGTCATTCTTCCCAAGGCTCCCATGTCTCCTTGAACTCAGGTATTTTAATGAAATTTGAACATGAGAATTTTTGAAGAAAAAATATTTCAGCTTAAAAAAAAAAAAAAGAAAAAAAAGGAAGAAAAAAAAAAAGAAAAAGAAAAAAGATCAGTGGAAAAGGAAAAAAATGGCAGTAGAATCTGCTGAGAACTGACAGCATTTTTTCAGGTGTGCTTGTAGACGACACTAACCACACCATTTTGTCTTTGTGAGAGCAGGGAGTCACCATGTTGTCTACCCATATGAAAGCAAAAGCAGTTGAAGGCAAAACAAGGTGAATAATGTTAAGCTGTAACATTGTGTGACGGCCAGACTGCTAAAGTGATGGAGACTGACAAAATCTGTATGAACAAATGGTCCTTGTCATGGTAAGGAGGAGAAGTGGATGATACACCACTCAGTGCCGAAATTTGCCTAATTTTGCTCCCAAAGTCCTAGTTTAGAAGCCCCCCTTTGTGTTAATGTCATTAATTAGTGGTCTCGCAGACAGAATGGCTTCCCTCATGAGAACATGATTCAACAAGATCCAAACAAGGAGAGGCTTCTAAACTAGGACATTGCCAAATGGGATGGAAGGGAGAGGGTAAGAGGGTGTGCCCATGGGTCATGCCTTGAATTTCAGCAGTTTTTTGCTTTTCCCTGGCGGTAGTCCTGTCTTCCATGTCTGCAGCTTCATAACAACTGTCATTAGATGGATAGATTGATGTAGCAGCAGTCACCATTCACAGCAGGACTTTCATGCCATCTAGCACTGAAACTAACTTCACTTAGCAATAATTGTTGTCGGCAGAGGATCCAGTATGTAGTGTCTCGTATGAAATAGATCAGAACAGGCACGGCTGAACACTATCAAAATGATTTTTCAGCCCAGCAGTGTGAGTAATGTGGTTATGTCCTGATATAGATTGTACCCTCTGGACTGTAACGGTAGAACTGATGCAGGGTGAATCTGAATGTGACTGTACTAGTATGGGAGAGTCAGAGTGAGGGTTGTTAGACTAGTGCCACCACAAGGAGATGGGGGGGGGGGGGGGGGAGACAGAGAGAGAGAGGTGATTGTGTATAATCTTTATTATCAGAGAGTGTCATATGTTGCAGGTTCCTGGACAGGATTTCTGATTGTTGCTGTGAGCATCAGCTAGCGATGAACTGAGCCATCTGACCATCATCCAACACAACTGTTCTCTGGTGTTTTGCCTGCACACTGTTTACAGGCTTAAGGTACCAGAGAAGTTGTGGATCAGGTATTTGAGAAACAACATTGGTGTATGTGAGAGATGGCTCTCCTGAAGCAAATTCAGGACGCCATGGAAGACACTCAGTCTGATCTCGCCATTCCCCCGGTCACTGACAAAGAGGAGCTGATGGGTCGAATAGCGGAGAGCGTCACAGCAGAGGACGGAAGAACCCTCCAGGCCTATATCTTAGAGCAGCGGCTTCCAGATCCAACCCAGTTTTGGGAACTGACATCACTGATGGCTCCCAGTCTGAGCACGGAGAATCTGAAAGACAGGCCGCAGTTCTTCACCACCGTACGTCGGTGCCTGGCGTACTTTTCCCGACACGGCAAACCCAAAGAAATGGTGCTGGCCTTCCTTGAGCAGCTGGAAGGTTTCCACGACGATGCTCGCTTCATCACCCTGCTGCCCTGCATGCAGAATGCTCTGCTGCAGCTGCCGGTGAAGCGTGGCCGATCGCTGGAGCTTGCTCTTGACACGCTTAGCTGCCACATCGTTGCCATCCCCGCTCCACAGAACTGGGACCTGGAGGGAGAGGAGGTGAAACTGCTGGAGACGGATAAAACAGTGTGCCGGTTCCTGGACGTCGTACCTGCCTTCCTGGACTTCATGAAGCCTTTCCTGGAGGGAGGGGGCAGTGTGAGCGATGGGAGTGGCCGACAGTGGGAGCTAAGGGTGATGAAGAAGCATCTCCTTCGCCTGCTTCAACACCCTCTCGCCTTTCTGGATCTACGCTTTAACTCCAAGGAGCATGCTCCCAAGATGTACAGTCGGGAAGTTGCTGAGAATGTGGTCAAGTGCCTTACTGTGTTAGAGAAGAACTTCTACCGCCTGCTGATACAAAATCCAGCAGAGGGGGAGACAACCTTCAGTGATGCAGCGAAACGTAAAGAGAGTTCTCCCAGCAGTGCGGATGTTGAGGATGTAGACATGGATGAGGAAAATCAAGAGAATGAGCGTCGGAATTGGGGGGAGGAGAGAAGGGGAGGAGAAGAGGGAGGAGGAGTTGTCCAGGATGTCTGCAGCGTGTCTGTTGTACCTGGTCGAGGTGGAGGGCTTGGGACAGAACTGCTGGCCTGCTGTGATCAGCGTGGAGTACCTCCTCCACGCTTCCCTCCGCCACATCCACCTCCTCCTCACCCACCCTGCCCACACCATTGTGTACAAAGGCCTCTCTCTCCTCACCTTCCATCTGGACTGCATTCCACACTTCACTCTGGGCACAGACTTTCTTGATGATGACAGTGTAATGCCTGTCATCAATGCCCTGATCACCGTCATGAGATCGTGTCCCATTCGTGAACTGCGCATGTCCTCACTGTCTGTGTTCAAGAGCTTCTTCACCTGCCTGGCCTGCGCGGGAAGGTACCAGCTGATGAAGTCGGTACTGGCCTCATGCGAACATGCTGGTGTGAAGGCAGTGGTGGTGGGGCTGTTGAAGAACGAGATTGATACAGCCCTCAAGAACAATCAACACATTCCTGCAGGGGCTGGAAATGCTGAGCCTCAGCTAGTTAGTGAAACCAAGTCCAAAGACAGCCTTGTCTCCAACAATGAAAGAGAGCTGTCTCAGTTCTTCTTTAATGATAAGTTAAAGCAGTTGCTGTCTCTGGCCACCACACTCCCTGACGGAGCGGCCACAGACTTGCTGCAGGAGTCGGACGTCGTCATGGCCACCCTGAACTTGCTTCGCTACCTGGTGTTGAGAGACCCGCATCAGGTCAACCAGACGGGCATCTGGAGCATGTGGGCATGGCTGGAGAAGGACTACCTGTCCCACCTACGCATGGGGTTGGACATGTCGGTGGGGCACTACCAGCTGGAGCTGAACAGTCTTGGTCAGAATCGGACAGGGGGTTCAGGTGGGAAGCAGGCCATCGAGGCCACCCTCAGTGTGGCTGGGATGACCTTGCCTCCCATGACTCATGACCAGCGGCTCAGTGTCATGAACTCTGCCCTCATCACGTTTGACATGATGAAGTGTGTGCTAGCCAGGGTTTGTGAGCTTATTGACCAGAAGGGGAAAGTATAAGGGGTGAAGAGGGGTGGGGTGGGGGAGAGAGTGTGGCTGATTTGCTGACATTCGTAAGTCTTCAACATATTTGGCCATCTCACAAGGATGATTTAGAAACTGTGAAGACAGACTGGATATATTCTAAATATGGACTATAATTGCACAGTGATGTGAATGAAATGTAGACAGTTTGATAGTTGGTGGAAAGATGATTTTGGCAAGGCCTGATGTATTCTTTTTCGATTGAAAGGCTTCGTTAGATTTTTTTTTTTTTTTTTTTTTTAAAGACATTTATTTTGGTCTGAGGTGAAATCAGTCTTCCACATGTAGGTCCCTAACACTACAGAAGGGTTCTGTAAGTTTTTTTTTTTTTTTTTTCAAATTTATCGGCAGAAGTGAGTCATGCAAGTGTACAAACAAGTAAACAAAAATCAATTAAAAGGTGTGCAAATATGGTGCAACCTGTGGCGTTCAGTTCATAGATGTCCACTTCCCTTCCCCCCCTCCCCCCAAGTTTGTAATGTGTCATCTTCTATTCCCTGTCAATGGCATCTTTTCCAGTCAAGGGTAGATTTGAAAAAGGGGGTGGGGGTGGAGAGGGAGTGGGAGAAGAAAGGCAGGGTTGGGAAGAGGGAGTTCTGCAAAGGCTCCAGAAATAATTCCCCCCCCCCCCCCCCCCCCCCACGCCGCCTCCTCTCTCTAAGGCCCACTTCTAAAAAATTGAAATCTGAAAATGCATGAATGGTAAATTTCTACACCATTTGAGTGTAATGGCCTGCATACGCTTATAGGTATTATTTGTAATACTCTCCCCATTTTTCGAGGTTTGTATGGCACTGAGAGAAAACTGTGAGCCTGCGAGCAGTAGGAGCCACTTGTGAGGATGAAGGCTGTTTCAGGCGCAAACCATTGGCCCTTTCTGCTGCCCAGCGTCCCTTGCAGGCCCCTATAAATACGCGCACGTGATAACTTGGCGCTTTTTGTAATAATCGACAGCACGACTGTCTCATTGTTGGAGTGAGTTCTTTCATTGTGAGTCTGTTCACGTGTGGTGATATAAAAAAAAAAAAAGAAAGTGGATACACAGTGCTCCTTCCAAGTCCTACTGTTTGCAATTGGATAACCATTTGGTCCCTGTTCCTAATGGTTTTCATAGTCACCTCTTTGCTGTAACGTTTGAACGTTTCTTTTGTGCGTATACTGTTTTATTTTACTGTGCCACAACTGGATGTCAAATAGCCCTTGCCTTGCCTCGCCTTGCCTTCAGAACCAACATGAGTGGTCAAGATTCAGAGGCATTTGACAGTGACAGTGGTGCAGATGCGACCACCAGTACTGTGTGTGCCAAGGATACTGATGGAGGTGTAAGCACGGTCAGTGTTTTTGACGATTGGCAATACAAGCCATTTCTAGTGTTGTTAGCACGCAACTGGAACGATTTTTGACCAAGCTGCAGTCCCCAGGCTCGGTTCTGGCTGCCCTCTCGGGGGCTGCAAGTGTGAATGCACCTATAGCTCAGGCCTTTCAGGCTCAGCATGTGGTTGCATGCTCACTGCTTGGTGTGACGACATCATCGCCATTTGGGCCTCTGATGTCGTTGTATGGGCAGTCAACAACGATGTCACAGCCAGCGCCAACCTCATCATTCTGCGCTATTGTGCATGGTCAGTCACCATCTTTGCCCTCACCGCCTTCCCCCTCCCTGCCCAGCCATAACTAATATCATGGCAGTGGGGCGACAGCCAGCCAGCAAACAGGGGGGGGGGGGGGGGGGGGGGGGAATGAGCCCTTTCCTCCCGCCCGCTCACGCAACCCTCCACTTTGCCTGTGTGGGGTGACAGGTATGGTGGTGCTCAAGGCCTTAACGCCGCCCTCTACAATAACGGGACGGCAAGCCAGTCTGCGCTGCCCAGTGACCTGTTTCTGACGCCCCTTGATCCCTTCTTTTATCCCCCCCCCCCCCCCCCTCCTCTGCTGGTACATACGACGGCAGAGCCACCCCCTCTCGTCTTCTCTGGAGGATATTTCAGATGATGAGGGGCCTGATAGAAGACCAGGTGAGAATGAAGAGGACACTGGCAATAAGGAGCCCTTTGTGGACATTCCTGGCCTAGAAGGGTTCCAGCTGAGTGGGGCCAGAGTAGCCATTTTCCGGCCCCAGCCAGGTATGGAACCCTCAGCTATCCTGGGATGTGTTGGGCAAGTCCTCTCCTCTACTATCCTGTTATGTCTAGTTAGATAGTCAGATAGTCCTCACCCCACCCCCAGTCCCTGAGATGTCTAGATAGTCAGAAAGTCCCCACCCACACCCCCAGTACCCTGAGATGTCTAGATAGATAGTCCTCACCCCACTCCCAGTGCCCTGAGATGTCTAGATAGTCAGATAGTCCCCACCCACACCCCCAGTACCCTGAGATGTCTGGATAGATAGTCCTCACCCCACCCCCAGTGCCCTAAGATGTCTAGATAGTCAGATAGTCCCCACCCACACCCCCAGTACCCTGAGATGTCTAGATAGATAGTCCTCACCCCACCCCCAGTGCCCTGAGATGTCTAGATAGTCGGATAGTCCCCACCCACACCCCCAGTACCCTGAGATGTCTAGATAGATAGTCCTCACCCCACCCCCAGTGCCCTGAGATGTCTAGATAGTCAGATAGTCCCCACCCACACCCCCAGTACCCTGAGATGTCTAGATAGATAGTCCTCACCCCACCCCCAGTGCCCTGAGATGTCTAGATAGTCAGATAGTCCCCACCCCACCCCCAGTACCCTGAGATGAGCAAAGCCACCTCCAGGACTATCCAAATATTCATAGCTAGGTCCCTGCCCAATCCCCTTCTCCCAGTATCATCAGATGGTTATCCCTTGACATGCCTTCTTTCAAGGTATCAAGAGGTTGTCAGTGAATATCCTGAATATTTGAACCAACTCTGAAAATGTTTGACTTAAAATGAACACCATGGATGTAACAGCTTTCTGATATTGCTGGCTGATTTGGTGACAACATGGCCTTTGCTTGCTCTGAGAGGGTGCATGTCCTCAGCTCATTGGGTGTTTCTGTTTTACAGAGCTCTCAGATTCTCTTTGTCATTCTGTGTGTCCATCAGTATCAGTCTTATTGATTGAAGCGCCTGCCTGACAGTGCTCTTAGCAAGAGTGTGTGAGGCAGCAGTATGTGTGAAGATGTAGAACTTAATATTTGGGGAAGCTCAGCTGCTGGAGTATGGGTTTAAAATTGAGGACAAGTGAGTATGCATGCATTATGACATTGCATATATATATACACATGTGTGCACATTTTCTTTTACAATAAAACCAGTGAAACTCAATTCGGAATTGTGCTCACTTTCAGTATGTGCATAGTTGTGTTTCCTCTGTGTGTGTGTGTGTGTGTGTGTGTGTGTGTGTGTGTGTGTGTGAAATTGTTTTGTTTATCATGTGACCAAGTACGCAAGCGTATCTGAGCACATGCATTGTGCGCATTGTTAAAGGTGAAAGGATTAGGTCCTATAACCTAATGCTCTGATGCTACCTATAGGGGTTCACCATGGTTAAAGAACAGCATCATGGAAGGCAGAACCAAACCCCACCTTCCGCCAACTTTCTCTAAACCGAATCAGATCATACTAAACACATTTAACACAGAGTGGAAGCTGCAAAGCGTGCCCTCTCTCTCTCCACACACACACACACACACACACACACACACACACACACACACACACATGCATGCATGCGCGCACACACACACACACACACACACACACACGTACGCATACACACATGCACGCACGTACACACACACACACACACACACACACACACACACACACACACACGCTCACACACCAAATGGTTCAAACTCATAGTCATCAGCTCTTTAGCCCAACGCTCTGACTATTGACAAAGAAATTTGTTTTCAAAAATACAAGAATCTTAAGGAATGGGAACGCAACGTTTCAAGCCGTACACGCTTCTTCAGGTGACTGGAGATGACTGACTGCGGTCAGGCTGCGTTGAGGGCAGGCAGCAGTGAATACTGGAGATGACCGACTGCGGTCAGGCTGCGTTGAGGGCAGGCAGCAGTGAATACTGGAGATGACCGACTGCGGTCAGGCTGCGTTGAGGGCAGGCAGCAGTGAATACTGGAGATGACCGACTGCGGTCAGGCTGCGTTGAGGGCAGGCAGCAGTGAATACTGGAGATGACCGACTGCGGTTAGGCTGCATTGAGGGCAGGCAGCAGTGAATACTCTATACAGTTCACACAAGTTTGGCTTCAACTTAGGTTGGGGGGGGGGGGGGGGGGGGGGGGTTCATGGGGAGTAGGGAAGTGGTGTCTGGGATGGTTCAAAAGAGGAGTGGAAGGAGTAGGAGTGGGATGGGAATCAGGATACAATTCGTCAAAAACAAAATGAAAAAAAGAAAGAAAAACAAACAAAAAGGAAAAGAAAAGACAAAGAAAGAAAGGTAAAAGCAAAACAAACAAACCCAAAAAATGTAAACAAAAAACAAATCCGTGGCAGAATGAAAAAAGCACGGGTAGAAGTGGACTGTGGGGGTGTGCATGAATGCCGCGCGCGCGCGCGCCCACACACACACACACACACACACACACACACACACACACACACACCTGTTAAGCATGGGTAAGTGTCAGAAAGATAGGAAACTAATGCGAGAGCTTAGACCTCGACCAAGGTGTAACAGATCCACGATCTGCTTATTGATCCAGATCTCGCACCGAAATGTAATGGGACAAGAAAGAAAGAAGTGTATTGTTATCTAGGAGGAAAACATTGGGTCAGTAGATATCCCCCTCCCCCCCCCCCCCCCCCCCCCCCACACACACACCATTATCTCCCTTAAAAAGGTCATGTTTTCACAAACGTCTGATGGCTGGTTGGTATTCCCTCAGCAGGATTACAGAAAAATCACCGCACCGTTTTCAACCCAACTTCGTTCACAGATCAGGTGTGTGGCCAAGGGACGAATCCATTATATTCTGTCGCGAAGGGTTGAGGACGAGGAGGAGGGGTGTGAGGGAAGGGGAGGGGGATCCATGGTGCAGATCCGACATCAACGGCAGATCTTGGATCATTCTTGGACCTGGAGAGATCTGCGCTGCCCTGAGCGCTCTTCTGAATTTTTTTTTTTTTTTGTCTAACTTCGGTCAGCAGGTCAGTTCAAGTATGAACATTTTCTGCCAAGGGAAATAATCGTTGGTACAGATTTAGTTACTTCCCTTATACCGTGGGAAATAAGATGTGGAAAATACGAGGCGTCAGCTTAATGCTAGAAGAGCTGAATATTCCATGAAAAATGTATTACTACGTGGATAAATGAAATGGGAAAACAAAACTAAACAAACAAAAGCAAAGGAAAAAAAAACAAAAAAAAAAAACGAACAAACATGTGAAGAGACCAGCCGCCATGGCGAAGTGGATAGTGTCACGGACCCCCGGCTTGTACGTTGATGGTTCGATTCCCATCAAAGTCGTTCATATGTGCGTGCGCGTGGTATTGGCGTCTGGGCTCGGACGGCGCGTGTTTGTCAATAAATAAGAGAGAGAGAAGAGAGAGAGAGAGAGAGAGAGAGAGAGAGAACTTGTTCCTTCCTTTACCTCCCCCCCCCCTTCCCGCCCCCCGCCCCACCCCCTATCCCACCCTCCACCTCCATAGGCTCACAGTAGAGATTCCTCTCCCCACTGTTCCTTATATAAAGGATTGGCTTATTAATTTATCTGTCTATCAATCTATTTATTTATTCTCTGTGTTTCTTGTTTGCTCGCATGTCTTACGTCTGTTTATCAAAAAAGGTGTTTCATTTAGTTAAAATCGCTTAGTTAAAATTGTCTTAGGTGGTTGGCTGGCTGAATGGCTAGTTAGCCGTTCATTCGTTCTCGGTTCATTTGCACGAAGGTAGTAAGCTGCTCATTGGTCTTTTTTTTCCCCTTGCATCGTTCTGTGAAACTTTGTAGTAATCGAAAATGTTAAGTGTGTGCATGTTTCAATCTGAAGAACAATGTTATTTTACGTCGTCTTTATCTATAGTTCAGTTGTTATATTCTAAATGCAGATGGCCATTTGTGATGTCTGTTTCTTTATTCCATTTATTTTCTTTCTTTTTTTTTTAGCTGTTTATTTATTTTATTGATAACGTTCTGAAGTGAGTGAGTGGTGTGGTGTTGTGTGTGTGTGTGTGTGTGTGTGTGTGTGTGTGTGTGAGAGAGAGAGAGAGTGTGTGTATGTGACTTGTTCCTTCCTCCACCTTTTCCCCCCTCCCCCGCCGTTGCAGTCGTAGTGCTAAATTACTGGCGAGAAATTTTGAATTATAAATGAGATACCATACTTCCAGGCGTTGAAATATTCTAATCCATGGCACTTGGAATTGGCAAGTCTTTACGTATGAGTTGTGGAGTATTCTGTATAGGCTATGTGTGAAATCGAGCCTGGTGCGTTGATTATTTTGTGTCCATGTGACTGTGTGAAAGTGAGTGGGTTAAACAGTCAGTAGCCTATCTTTGATTTGTGACACATTTATTCGAGTGCCCCCCCCTCCCCCCCCCCCCCCCCCCCCCACACACACAATGCGTTCTGCATTAACAAAAATAGCTAAGTGTCCTTTTGCCGTGTGCGTGCGTGCGTACACACACAACACACACACACACACACACGCACACGCACACACACGCACGCACACGCACACACATACACACACCAAATCTGATTCTCCTGCACAGCTCTGAAAACTCAAAGGTACAGGAATTCAGCTGATCATAACATCGCTAGTGCTCCACTCACGCCTGTCTTCCCGGTGTAAAAGGCCGAACACTACCCCTTGGCTAGACAGTACCCAGGGTACAAGGTAACCAAGGCAACTTTAAACCACGAGGTTAAAACCAGCCTTTGTTATGTTATACCCCTCTTGGCCGAAACACACTTCCTGTGTAAATTTTGCTCACCCAACCGGCGTGTATGACATTCGTATTGCAAGTACGCGTTTCGCATTTGCTCACCGTCTCCCTGTTTGAGTGCGAGTCCTGTTTCACCGTTTGTAGTGTCAATGAGAACAGCGTTCACAGTCAACTAAAAATTCACCGCATGAATTTCACTCTTGCAGAGTCACTATATCATTCATACAAACCTGGTCAAGGCTTCACCAGTTTGCTGTTGCAAAATTTGAGATTGAATGACGTGCTCCACAAACAAATTCTGACTTTTTACAGCTCAGGAGGAAGCACTGAGGAGAGGAAACACCCACAATACAATGACGTCTTATTTCATTTCAATTCCTTTGATGTTCAGGTTTTGCTTTCTTTTCATTGCAAGTAGCTCTACTGCTATTACAAAAAAAGTTAGGAGCTGAGTGTCATTCTTGATGGGGCTCTTTCAGTTGGGAAACAATCGGAAATTTATCTCTCTTTTGTGTTTTGCATCAACATGGATATTTGGCAATATACCATGGCGTCACGCTTTAATATATGAATAACTCAGGAAATTCTAAAGCAGTTATTGCCCCTGAATCATTAGCCTTGTTCAAGTGTTGTGTGATGTCATCAAGCAGCCTAAAGCAGGTGGCAATATCACCATTTCTAATAAAACCGGCTTAGTCTTCATTTCCAGCAGATTTTTTTTGTAATCACCAGAGTGTAATTGTTAGTGCCTATGCTATGATTTTGAAATCTAGATTACTCAAGGACATTGGTCTGTAAGTAGTCACTTTTGTCATTTCCCCCCTTTATGAATTAAGACAATTTTACCTTTTTGGATTGAGAATGAGACCATTTCATCTTCTCAACTTCCAGTTTTTGTTTTCATCAAAGAGTTTTCTAATTTTGTCCAAAATTGCCTGTAAAATGTTACTGTTGAACCATCATTTCCTTCAGTGTGTGGTGTGTGTGTGTGTGTGTGTGTGTGTGTGTGTGTGTGTGCGTGCGCGCGCGCGCGCGCGCGCACGCACGCGTGCATACGTGCGTGTGTTTATACGCGCTCATATAATGTAAATGTATTTTTTCATTCCTTTATTTCTTTCCTTTCTGTTTTATTTTTTACTAGGAACCTCCTTCCTCCATACCCTCTGTTTCTTTCCTGTATTTCTTCCTTCCTTCGTGTTGTCCCCTTTCATTTGCACACTGCCTATAAAATCATTTCAAGCACATCTTCTGCAAAAAGCGGTCAAAATACATCAGAGCAATTTGAAGCCTCTAGGAGCACATTCTTCACTCTCAAACATAATATCAGTTACAGCTGGTGCTCCATGTCCATTTTTTTTTTTTTAAATTATTTCAAAACTGAATTTCGCAATTATGATAAGACAATAATTTCATCCAAGCAACAAAGTGCACTGACTGCTTTGAACTTTTCCATTTTCGAATGAAATTTCATGTAATTTTACGTAAAAAAAATCCCTTGCAGTATACCTAGATTAATTTCTAAAGTTGTATTTCTTGGCAATATTCACAGCCATCAAATATTAATGTATTTCAGGGAGAAAAAGGAGGGGGGGGGGGGGGGGGGGGGGCTATAAGATATACCAGGGGAAATAAAGTGGCCTAGGACAAACTATACCCGGTATAAAGCAGTCTGGGATGATTTACATCCAGGGTGTATTCTGGCACAGGCCAGTTTATACGGGAGCATATTCTGGACTAGGCCACTTGCCTACTGTGAACGGGGTAGAATCTGGCCTGCTACACCGGGTAGAACTGCCCGTTTCAAAATCGGTTTTCTCGACTCGCGCGCAGAAGAGTTCTCATGCTGGCGGAACTGGCAACTCGCCAATTTTGATCGAGGTTAGTGTCATGTTCTGCTGTATCAGCTTCAGTATACTTTGTTCAGTTGAGAGAAGAGACTGTCAACAGGCATACTGACAGACGTGTTCAAAACAACGGAAATATTTACTTGCCGCCAAAAGGAAGCCAGACAAGAGAAGCGAGCGACCGAGCGAGCAAGAGAGAAAGAGAGAGAGAGAGAGAGAGAGAGAGAGAGAGAGAGAGAGAGAGAGAGAGAATATGAATATCCCAATACAGATGACAAGATCCACATATATACATTTCAACTGAGATAGATAGTTTTATTTTAATTTCTCCAACACTACAAACAAGTCGTACACAGAGTTCCAAATCAACCACACGGGAAGTACCAATTTTCTGAAACGTTTACAGTTCAAGTCTATGGGACATTTGTTTCTATTACAATAAACAACTTGCTTCTTTCTCGCTCCATCACACACATGCATGCATCCACGCGCGCACACGCGCACACACACACACACACAGACAGACACACATACGCACGCACGCACGCACACACAGACACATACACACA
Source organism: Conus canariensis (assembly GCA_033310375.1). Taxonomy (NCBI): domain Eukaryota; kingdom Metazoa; phylum Mollusca; class Gastropoda; order Neogastropoda; family Conidae; genus Conus; species Conus canariensis. The sequence goes on from CM065730.1 coordinate 64,398,928, forward strand.
CACACGCAAGCACGCACACAAGCACGCATGTAAGCATGCAAGCACGCACGCACGCGCGTACACACACACACACACACACACACACACACACACACACACACACACACACACAACAGACACTTACACACACACACACACACTTACACCTGTACACTTTTCATGATATTAACAACACATATCTGAACATAGAACCCGCATTCTTAAAATTGCACAGTGAGACAGGCAGAGGGCTTTCAACAGGTGGGGATCTTCCTACAGAAAATGAGCCAAACATTCAAATAAATGGCGAGACAGGGTGTGTGTTGTGTGTGTGTGTGTGTGTGTGGTGTGTGTGTGTGTGTGTGTGGTGTGTTGTGTGCGTGTGTGTACGTGCATGCGTGCGTGTGTGTGTATTGCACGAAACAGGGATACAGGAAGAGACACATATGAGAAAGAAGAAGGCGGGAAGGGCACGGAGTAGGGTGGGGGTGGGGGTGGGAGGGGTGGAGGGGGGGGGGGGATGGACGAGGATTGGTAGGAGAGAAACTGAGGGGTTCGAGGAAGATTGGGATGGTAAACAATTGCAAAAAAAAACAACTAAGAACATTTTAGAAAATCATCAAATGCCTTCATGTGAATTTAATAGCAAACATACTGTATTGAGAGAGAGAGAGAGAGAGAGAGAGAGAGAGAGAGAGAGAGGGAGGGAGAGAGAGAGAGGGAGGGAGGGAGAGAGAGAGAGCGAGAGAGAGAGAGAGAGAGATGGGGGGGGGGGGGGATGGGAGCAAAAATTAATCTTTTCACTGGTGTCTGTTAAAAGATCAACGGACCTTATCCACCCACCTCCCTCCCCTCTGCTTGAACACGGACAAGACGCATAATATGAACCATAAACCACCACAACAACAGCAACAAAACCTATCACTACATAATCATCATAATAATCTCTTTCAAGGATACAACACATTTCATGCCGTGGAATCCAAGACATACAATCATTAATTAATCTGAGATGAAAAATAATCCAAGGGGAAGAAAACGACGAGATAAAACACAATCGTTATGCACAGTATTTGCGTGGCAAGACAAGAAGCCAACTCGTCACGAAATGAATTTCACGCATCGCTTCAGGCCAATGTCACCAGCGGACAAACATTTGCCCAATAAGTTAACGTATTCTGCAGCCATGACCAAGCCGAGATCAACGTTTAAGCCATTTAGAGCCCCTGTTTTTCCCCCGTACATGAAGACGCAACCGTATTTACTGCAAAGTGCGCAAACCGTAAGGTTGGCGAAAACATAAAGAAAGGAAAACGTAACGACACTCACAAAGCGGCAAGACTTCCATTTGATACTCTTACACATTATGTTCTCAGCTGCAAGGAATACCGTCTGTACACGTCGGTCTCGACGAAAATGATGATGTACCAGAGAACACAATCAGTACGGCCTGTATGACGACATGGTGATCGGACCCAACTCCATACAGTAGATCCTGTGATCACGTAGTTGTCTACAATATGCTCCAGATGTCATCAGATCATTAAATTGGTAAGATCGTTAAATCTCGTGACTTAGAGGTGTGGTGCATTTTTAGAACACTGTTGGTAATAAATAACGAGCAGCGCCTGGCACCTTCCGTTTGTCTTCAAGGACACACACACACACACACACACACACACACACCACACACACACACAATGCGCGCGCGCGCGCACACACACACACATATACATATATATGTATGTATGTGCGTGTGTGTGTGCATTATATATATATATATATATATATATATATATATATATATATATATATTCACATTCAACAATTCATAACATGAAAGCTGATATGTATGTATGTATGTATGTATTGTATGTATGTATTATGTATGTATGTACGGATACTGTTTGGATAATGATTTTAGTTTTTCAGCAACATATTTCTTTACCCCACATTCTTTTCGTTTTACTTTTCTATCCTTCGCTGACTGCTTTGGGGTGCTGCTGGATACTATCCTTGGCGGTGAGAATACCACAGAATTATAGACTGTGGTGTATCTCCATTTCATGCAAAGGCAGCACAGAGACGATTAGCCGTGCCTCCCTGATGAGTCTGATCCAGCAGACGAAAGGCCTCGGGGATCTGGCGATATGAATGGTTCTGTCTTCAAGATGGGTTAAAGTGGTCCCCGTATGCTGCTAGTGAAGGGTTTAATACCTATAATAATATATATTTCCCTGGGATATCGTTCTCATCCCCCCAAAAAAAAACAACAAACAAACAAACAAACAAACAAAAAAAACCAAACCCACCTTTCTTCTTTTTTTTTCTTTCTTGTTAATCTTTGCCAATGTGATGACGGAGGAATTGTTATCTGCACTTGTTTCCCCCACAACTATATTGTTCAACACACACAACACACACACACACACACACACACACACACACACACACAATCTATTTATCTATCTATCTATCTACACACACACACACACACACACACACACACACACACACATATATATATATATATATATATATATATTTTAATACGTACTAGTTATCTTGTTATGAATTATGTGAATGTAGTAGACTGTTGTCTTTCTTTGTTTCTCTTTTCAGGTGAATACAGCAGATAGTTGACTTTCTTTGTTAACGTTTCAGAACAGTTTGTTTGTTTGTTGTTGTTGTTTTTCCATTGCGCTGTGACAGTCCTGAAGGGACGCTGGGTGGTCAACTGGGCAGTCATACAACTGAAACTTTGTTTGGGGGTGGGGAATCGGTCACTCAACGTGACGTCGATGATATGGCTAAATAAAAGAAAGAAAGAAAAAAAAACCCAAAAAAACCACTGGTTCTTTATAATACGTAAGATGGTGAAAAAGCACGACAACGACTGTTATTTGAAAACACGCGTGTGCGCACGGGCGCTCGCGTACACACACACACACACACCACACGCACGCACGCACGCGCGCACACACACACACACACACACACACACACACACACACACACACACACACACACGCAAAGTGTTCGTCTCCAGAGCACAAATTAGTGAAGTCACAAATGGATTAAGTCACAAATAAGGGACATCACAAATACATTACAAAATAGGCGATGTCTTGAGTGACGTCCCAGCCGAAATCATCAGTGACGTCACGAATCGTCGAAGTCGCATATAAGTGACATCACACCGAGGCGACGCCACGAATAAAGAAAAGCCGCACACAAGCGTAGGAATTAACGCACACGGCGGCAAACATTGCACGTGAAGTTCGCCCAGAAATCTGCTGATCTAATTCTTTCAAAATAGCAACAACACCGGCACAGGCATTTCCCTGTTCCGTGTCTCAAGAACGCTTATCCTCACCCCACCCCTCACCCCATTCCACCCTCTACTTGATTTCAGTCTATTTCTCGTCGCTCCTAACCCTCTCCCCTCTAGTATTTGCCTCCTACTGTTAGCAAAATCGTCGGTGAGGAATATTTCTTTGTATCTACGCTGTGGAAGCCGCCTCCTAGCTGACCTCAACTAAACCCCGAGCCACAAACGATGTGCCCCATCAAATCAGATTAGACACGGTTTCTTGTGACATGGTGCTCCACTACCGCAGTGCCTTTCTCCCGTCCCAACTCACAGAAACGCATTCCATCTTCTTCACTGCATGGATTCCAGTCCAGGGCACCGTTACTGTCCGGTGGCAGAAACTTGCCATCCAAGACAAAACGGTGAAGACAACGTCCAAGGCTTGTTCGGATTCCCGCCGCTTTTGACAGAATCGTTAACGTAACAATGGCGTGTGCACAACACTCCATAACATGTTTTTCATACTTACTAACACACGCACGCGGCGGGCACACATAAATGCTCGCGCGCTCTCGCACACGCACACACAGACACACACACACACTATCACAAAATACACACTGAATATAACAGTCTTGTTCGTAACTTGCATAAACTGCCAACGGGGCAAGGAGGCGACATGAAAAATCAAGCAAGGTCTGATACGTTTAACATGACTTCAATGACTTCATACCAGATGGCTTAAAACCTTCGTAAACAACACTTCTGACAAAAAAACCCAATGTAATAGCACAAACAAAACCGTACAAAACAAAACAAAACCCAGCAAAAATCTCTTAAATATAGACGGAATCAGCAGTTCAACATCTACGAGTTAGATTTAAGAGCGAAATGAGTTCAGGCGGGCTCACAGACATTTCCCTCTAGTCATACTTCGTCAGAATGATGCATCGGTTATTTGGAAGACTTGGGGACTCGTTTTGCTCAAATCTCTTCGATCAAGAGAGCTTGCTTGAGAGAGATGTTCACACGACATTTTATTAAACAAATGATAAGCTCGTTCAATGGCACTGGTAGGACGTATCATCAGACAATATGGACATACTATACAACAAAGGTTCTTTGAAAAACAAACAAAAATATACCATGCGTGCATTATCTGGGACGACGTGTTGGCGCTAATTCGTTTGTAACAGAAGATACTTCATGGCATGTTTCAATGCCATATAATAAAACTCATCCAACCTTTTTGCGCCAGAAAAACAAACAAACAAAGAAACATTAATCCATGTCGATGTAAGGAGTTAAAGTGTTCCACGCCAGAAATAAACCACTCACTCATTTAACTTAAAAACTTGACCCCTCTTTGTTGTCCAAATTTTCTTCGCTCAAGGTTGGGTCAGACATGAATGTTCTGTCCTTGTAAACTTCATGTGCGGGATCCTAATCCTTTCAACATCACGAGAGCAAACATCAGTCTCTGCTATAAACTAATTCACTGCCGTTTTTCTGTTGATGCCAGGAGTTGGTACTTTTCTCCCCTTAATATGTGACGTTAACTGAAATCTTCAGCACATACAACTCTTAAAATCGTGGACAAAATTACAGACTTCAAAGTCAAAGACAACGCTCTTCAACCATTTTAGCGTCAGGAATTCCTCTCAACCTGCATGAGTTAAGACTCTTCAACGTCAAGAGCAACACTAAAATCGTTCCACCGTCAGGAATTTCCTCACACCTCTAGGCGCTTCTGAGAGTCTTCACCGTCAGGAGTTTCCTCACACCTCCAGGAGCTACCGAGTCTTCACCGTCAGGAGTTTCCTCACACCTCCAGGAGCTACCGAGTCTTCACCGTCAGGAGTTTCCTCACACCTCCAGGAGCTACCGAGTCTTCACCGTCATAAGTTTCCCCACACCTCCAGGAGCTGATAGTCTTCACCGTCAGGAGTTTCCTCACACCTCCAGGAGCTGACAGTCTTCACCGTCAGGAGTTTCCTCACACCTCCAGGAGCTGACAGTCTTCACCGTCAGGAGTTTCCTCACACCTCCAGGAGCTGACAGTCTTCACCGTCACGAGTTTCCCCACACCTCCAGGAGCTGACAGTCTTCACCGTCAGGTGATTCCTCACACCTCCAGGAGCTACCGAGTCTTCACCGTCAGAAGTTTCCCCACACCTCCGGGAGCTGATAGTCTTCACCATCAGGAGTTTCCTCACACCTCCAGGAGCTGACAGTCTTCACCGTCAGGAGTTTCCTCACACCTCCAGGAGCGGACAGTCTTCACCGTCAGGAGTTTCCTCACACCTCCAGGAGCTGATAGTCTTCACCGTCAGGAGTTTCCTCACACCTCCAGGAGCTGATAGTCTTCACCGTCAGGAGTTTCCTCACACCTCCAGGAGCTGATAGTCTTCACCGTCAGGCGTTTCCTCACACCTCCAGGAGCGGACAGTCTTCACCGTCAGGCGTTTCCTCACACCTCCAGGAGCGGACAGTCTTCACCGTCAGGCGTTTCCTCACACCTCCAGGAGCGGACAGTCTTCACCGTCAGGCGTTTCCTCACACCTCCAGGAGCTACCGAGTCTTCACCGTCAGGAGTTTCCTCACACCTCCAGGAGCTACCGAGTCTTCACCGTCAGAAGTTTCCCCACACCTCCAGGAGCTGATAGTCTTCACCGTCAGGAGTTTCCTCACACCTCCAGGAGCTTCTGAGAGTCTTCACCGTCAGGAGTTTCCTCACACCTCCAGGAACTGACAGTCTTCACCGTCAGGAGTTTCTCACACCTCCAGGAGCTGATAGTCTTCACCGTCAGGAGTTTCCTCACACCTCCAGGAGCTGACAGTGTTCACCGTCAGGAGTTTCCTCACACCTCCAGGAGCGGACAGTCTTCACCGTCAGGAGTTTCTCACACCTCCAGGAGCTGACAGTCTTCACCGTCAGGTGATTCCTCACACCTCCAGGAGCGGACAGTCTTCACCGTCAGGTGATTCCTCACACCTCCAGGAGCTGACAGTCTTCACCGTCAGGTGATTCCTCACACCTCCAGGAGCTACCAAGTCTTCACCGTCAGGAGTTTCTCACACCTCCAGGAGCGTGATTCCTCACACCTCCAGGAGCTGATAGTCTTCATCATTAGGAGCTTCCTCACACCTTCAGGAGTTGCAGGGGTATTAAATGTCAAGGAGAACACTTTTCAGTCCTGTCAGTGTCAGGAGTTTACTCACACCTTCAGAAATGAAAGGAGCGGTCAATGCCAAGGACTACACTCTTCAATCATTTCAGTATCGGAAGTTTTCATAAACGTTCAGCAGATAAAATCTTCACTGTCTCGATAAAAACAAAACTATTGGTGTCCTAGGGTCAAGATTGACCTCTAGAAACTCAGCAGCTCTAACACCTTTTTTACAATAGGCATGAAGCGTAATTTCAGTCGTGGATTCTTCAGTGTTCGTAACACTCGGAAACATCCACTCACTTTCTCCGATGACAATGAAATGAATTTGACGTCTCTCATGTCGAAGTCAGAAGAGAAATCTCATCTAGTTTAACATTTTACTTCTTCAGCCTTTTTAACACAGAAGCGGCTTTAATGAGTTGACTAATCGCTGTCCTTGACGTCACTGTTTGTCTCATATGTGTAATTTGGGATCTTTATGTATCCCCTACCAACGTAAACCAGGATTCTATATATTATCACGGCCCATTTTCCACGTGGTTGTAACTTGTGTACGTCATATCACTGATGGATGTTCCAGTTCATTCCAGGGCTGACAGAGTTGCTGATGATGATTTACTTTTAAGCATTGTGGAACAGCATATTGGCTCAAATGAGATAAATAAACCTTCCACTGTCACTGTCTGAATATCAGATTGACCCACATGAGATAAATAAACCTACCACCTTCACAGTCTGAATATCAGATGGACTCGAATGAGATAAATAAACCAACCACCTTTACTGTGCAGACGTCAGATTGACCCAAATGAGATAAATAAACCCACCACCGTCACTGACGCGCGTCAGTGCCCGAAAGTGCTTTTGCACGTGCTGCGGTAGCCCTCTAAACACGTCAGCACTTGATCAAAGTACACCCGACCCCCGTCCCCCATGGCGATGGCCCCGCCCTCCTGCGCCTCCCTGACCTGAAAGCGGACCTCCAGGTTGGACTGGCACGTGCCCATGCAGTCGTGGTGCAGCGCGCGGGTGGGCGTGTCGGCGGCGGTGAGAAACTCGTGGCAGTAGACGCTGCCATGCTCGCGCACCGTGTGGCTCTCCCGCAGTCCCAGCCCCGCGCGCACCTGGCTGACGCTGTCCTCGCAGCGGGACTGGCGAGAGCAGGTGTCGTTGCAGCACATGTGGTCGCGCTGCACGTGCACGCTAAGGGTGGTGTCGAAGGCGCACACGGCGCACACCTTCAGGCGGTGCTTGACCATCTCCAGCGGGTGGACGGCCGCCGCGTGGCCCAGGTAGAAGTAGGTCACCTCCGGGTGGCCTGTGCAGTCCACGTGCACCGTGTCGGCCGCCGTGATGTCCCGCGACCACGTCACGCTCCCCGGGGACGACTTGAGGGTGACGGAGGTCTCGTGTGACGTCAGCGGTTGCGTGGAGGGGCAGAAGGCGTGGGTGTTGACGTGCACCTCCTGCTTGGGGATGGTGGCAGGCTCCTGCAGCGACGTGGCGTTGGCCAGCACGCGATGCAACAGGTCATGGGTCAGGCTTGGTCTGGCGCTACCACCACCACCACCGCCACCACCACCACCACCCCCGCGATTGGCAGTGGCAGCGGCAGCTCGCGTGGTCAGCTCGTGCAAGGTGCGGCAGGCGAGGTGGAGGGAGTTGAGGACGGCCGAGCAGCTGTCGTAGACCACGCTGTAGAGGTCGCTGCGCGAGAGCTGGGTCTGCGAGCTGGCCGCCATGTTGGCGCACACCTCGTGCCGCTTGAGGTCCAGCACCAGCATGGTGCCCACCACGTCGCACACCTTGCGCCACCACCGCGCCGACGTGCGCCAGAACCGCTCCGCCATGACGCGCGCCGCGCCGCGCTCGATGTGGCCCGGCAGCGGGATGAAGAAGTTGGGGGTGGCGGCACTCAGGTCGCGGTAACACTCGTCCTCGTCGTCCTGGCGTTTCCATGGGAGAGCAGCCACCACCAGGGAGGGGCCCGTCTGCAGAGCGATCTCCCCTTGCACGAAGGCGCCGTCGTAGGGGTACTGGCCGCCGCACTTGGTGACCTTGACCGGCAGGCGCGGGGTGCAGAACTTGGGGATGGGGGACGGGGAGGGTTCGTTCTTGTCCGGCTGGTCCGCGGCTTCGGAGGCCTCTGCCAATGTTCTGGTGATCTGCAGGGAAAGAAAAAAAAAGAAAAAAAAAAAAGAAAAATAGAAAAGGATGACAGACTGTGAAGCATTATACAGAAATATAGTGGAACCTCTGGACTACGGCCTTGGAAATGGCATGAATTTTTTTTTAAGGGGGGGTGGGGGGTGGGAAGGGGTCTGGATTGGATGTAGACTGGTATGAACACACATACACACACACCTGGACAGACAGAGAGAGAGAGAGAGAGAGAGAGAGAGAGAGAGAGAGAGAGAGAGAGAGAAGGCGCAAACAACAACAAACAACACAAAAAACAGAGAACACACACACACACACCTGGACAGAGAGAGAGAGAGAGAGAGAGAGAGAGAGAGAGAGAGAGAGAGAGAGAGGCGCAAACAACACAAAAAACAGAGAACACACACACACACACACACACACACACACACACACACACACACACACACACGCAACCTCCTAAACTTCTCTCAAAACACCTTTTCCTGTTATCTCAATTAAAGCGCTACGTCAACAATAATGTGCTTGAACTCTTCTTCGATGCACACATAATGTCACGTATCAATTACACTTCAACAGTGTGGGACGGGAGTAGTGATGTCCATAAAAAAAGGCTGAATTCTCTCCATAGATGTGCAGCAAAACTACTCCATCCAGCTGTATCTCTAAAAACAGACGAGAAACCAAAAGCGCTGAACATACTTCCTCTTAGTAAGCAATTGGAATTGAACACGGCATCATTTATGTTTACAATCTTGACAGATACTCTGCCATGTTATATCAATGCCCTTTTTACAAGATCGAACAGCTTTTCTGGCTCGACAAAATTCCTTCTTCCCTACCCACGCATTGATCTATACAAAACAAGCCTAGCTTACTCTGGACCATAATGCTGGAACTCACTTCCACCGACGCTACAAAATACGAATACTTCAAAACTTTTCAAGAAAAATTTGCATACACATCTTATGTCTCAGTAATTTATTACTCGATTAAAATCATTAGCGCCCATTCGCAAAGTCTTCTGTGAACCACACTTTGAGTACATCGTCTAAACATATAACCTACTTCGTTAAAATCGCTCATCCCCACTCCCACTCTGTCTACCATCCCTTTTCTCCTCCCCCTACCTACCATTCTCTCCGCCCCACCCTCATCTGACCTCTCTCTTTGTAGTTTTGTTTGTTTGTCTGTACATTTTCTTCTGTTTCACCACCCCATGTCATTATATGTTGTTACTACTTTTATGAATAGTTTGCTTATCATTGTAGAATTAGATTACTGTGTTGCTATGTTGAATTGTCGGTATGAATGATGTGTTGACATAATGTATGCATGACAAGGACAGATAGTAAGACTAGGCTCTGGCCTAAAATCTTCATCCTTGCGTATTAAAGATCAATCAATCAATCAGTCAATGTAAGTGCTGTTTTTTGTGGGTTTTTTTTTTTTCATTTTTCAGTTCAGGCGCAGCTTTCGTCCGATCTTCCTGTGTTGATTTTAAAATAAAAACATTTCTTTTTCTTAAGACACGCGGACACAACGTTGCCTAAATAATCGCTCAGTACCAAAATCGCCATTGTGTGTTATTCAGAATGTTGTAACCGGTCAAAAACATGTTGTCGAAATCATGAACTGATTTAAGTTCACAAAAAGCGCATAAAATGCTTAACAGCTCTGCTCACCGGACTTGCTAGCCAAACACCAGTTCACACGCGCGCGATGCGTGATCAAGCACGCCTTAGGCTATAGTCTCTCTTCACGTGACTTCCAACCTTCCCACCCACCCAACCACCAAGCTTGCCCCTCCCATCTTCCTGACTGCCCCCCACACAGGCTCCGTCACAAAGCAGAGTAACAGTGCTTGTCTGGGCTCCTTTCAGCAGACCAAACTGAAGGCGAACGGTCCGAGGGGAAGCACTGACGTAGGCATGACGTCACCATTGCATTTGGAAGGCATTTCCACCTTTGTGCTGTTCTTTTCTGAGCTTTGACGTTATGACCAGTTTGCATGAGAAACGCTGAGCAGGTCGCTTCTTTGGACTGGCAGTGTTCCCACAGCTCAGGGACGAAGGGGGTCGACTTTTTTTTTTCGTTTTGTTTGTACCTCTTTGTTTTTTTTAAGACTGCTGCCGATGAAACAAACAGGTATGCAAGACAAAAACAAGCTGCAAAGGGCGCACCTGACCCTCTTTTATAGCATTGTGTGTGACATGTGACAAGTTTTTGTATGACATTGGTGGGACAACCAGTGGGACATGTACTGCCAGGCAGCAGATCGATCAAGTCAGGTAGGCCTCAGATTTCATCTTACACTAACAACTTGCATCAGCATGGTGATTGCGCATGCTTGCATGCTGTAAACTTGATTGTCATCACAAAACGTCACGTGTCTGGTGACAGTTCGGTGACAGTGACACGACCTATATCTCTAAGACAGACAAAATATAGTTCAAAGTGAAGTGCATGCTCTTATGAAACTGTCTGCCAATTTTCTTTCTCCTAGAGGTTCACATACATTCCCCATAAGTTAATAATCACACATACCCATTTTCAGGCTGAAACCTGTGAAAGAATCTGAAATCTAGGAGAAGTTTGCAGTCAGAGAAACTGAGTACAAGAGGGTTAATGGCTGTTTAGGTCACAGTGCCAACGTTGCAACCGGTTCCACAGCGTCATGGCTTCAGGCCAGGCATGAGACTCGGCGAGTGCACGGTATCGCTTCTCGGCCTTTTGGCTAAGATCAAAGTGTAAGTGACAGGGACTTGGATGTGTGTGTGTGCGCGTGTTCAGTTGGCCAACCTTTTAGCCCGAAGAAGGTTTGTAATAAACCGAAAATTTGCTTCTTACAATGGCGTTACGCGCGTTTTGCTTGTTTGAGTCTTATACAATATTTACCAGTTTATCTGAGAGTAAGCGTACTGTATCCATTTTGGATCCGCCGTGGCACTTCATAGATCTCCATCAGCACCATTCAGCGATTATGCCAACCTCTATAGACCAGACTCTATAGACCAACCGGATCTGGTGCGACCCAAAAAGAGATCAACAAAGGATTGAAGCTAACTGAAAAACTCGCATTTTCGTCCCACGCCAAGTTCCTAACACACCGTAACAGAGACAGCCTTGTTCCCAGAGGCGTGCGAGTAAAGTTCGCTTCCTCGGGCCTTTCCAAGGACTCTGGTCTTCTCAAGGAGGTACAGAAGGTTATCCGATCATCAGAAACCTCCATACTCCGCCTCTGCTTACAACACAACCGAAGTCAAGCGTGCCTTATCCAGTCTGAGCTGCAAAGGTTCAAGTCTAGTTTGAAAGACTTGCTCAACACCAGTGACTACAAGAAACTCTCAGACATCTTAAACTACAAGGAAAGAACTCTGTCCTGTTCACTAACCAAAACCAAATCGACTAAATTGGACAAGCTGAGAGCAGAAGCACGTATTAACAACGCCAGTCGCCTAAACTCCACCGCTACCCTTTCCAAACACAATCGCCATTTCCGTCGCCACCCACAACTAATTCCTGAAAACCGTGAGGTGGTGAACTTGTCAGATGTTGTACTGACTGATGTTCAAACTAAAATTCTGTCACTGGGCCCTAAGTTCTGTCCAACCCCAAGATCATACAACAAACTGGAGCTCCTGGAGGATGTGATAGAGGGCAACAGACGCCTCCGACTGAAAGAGTTCTTCTTTGAAGAAGACGCTCCAAACCAACTGGCATCGAAGCCCGCTTCTATAAGAAGAGTATGCGGCAACCACCAAAGGGTCGTGACCAAGCACTGGAGGCTTATTGTTCCACACTGGAAACCCTGATACAATCTCATATTCCTCAAACTCCAGAACACCAGAATATTGATAAACAGAGTCGGAGAGCCATTCAGCAGCTGCGGCAATTGGTTCTGACGAGACAACTCCTCAACAACTACATAGCCGAAGCGGAGAGACAGTTGGGCGACCAGAATACCTACAAACTCTTACCATTGGATGAGACCAGAGACATTGCCCAGACGTCTAACAAATTCTTCCAGGAGCTCCACGATAACAATATTATCAGTGTAAACTGCTTCAAGTGGGGAACTGTGGACCCAGAAAAAACAAAACCCCCTTATTTCTACCATCTCCCAAAAATACACAGAAGTGCTCTTTCACCTCCAGGAAGACCCATCATCTCAGGAATAGGCGGACCGACAGAAAAACTGTCGAAACTTGTTGACTACTGGCTCTAGCCCACAGTCCAGACCCTGCCATCCTACGTCAAGGACACCACAAACTTCCTCCAAACGCTAGAGGAGTGGAAAGCCACTTATGAACCACTACCACCAGGTACCCTCTTCGTTACCATCGACGTCGTAGGACTGTATTCCAACATCCCTCACTCCGAGGTGAACACGTCCCTCAAAGAAATCCTGGCCTCTTCCCCACAGCTATGTGACTCCATGCCCCCCCCCCCCCCCCCCCTCATCACTATGTTGCTAGATATTGTCCAACATATTTCAGTTTGAAGGCAAGTGCTACCTGCAAATCTTGGGTACAGCCATGGGCACCCCTATGGCGCCGTCTGTGGCCAACATCTTCATGGGATGGTTGGAGCAACGCCTCCTCTCAACTTCTCCATGGAGGGTGGACAGCAACATTTGGCGCCGATTTATAGATGACATCGCCATGCTCTGGTTCGAGGGAGAAGAGCAGTTGTGCAAATTTCTGAAGTGGCTCAACCAACAGCATCCCACAATTAAATTCACAGCCAACTACGGCACCAGCAACATCCCGTTCCTGGATGTTAGTGTCAGCATCAGCGATAGCCGCATCCACATTGACCTGTACATCAAAAGCACCGATGCACATCTGTCTCTTCCGTTCAATTCATGCCATCCAAGACACTGTGTCCGTAGTATTCCCTACAGTCAGTGCCTGCGTATCCGCCGGATCTGTTCTAGTGACACCACTTTCAGCCAGTGATGTCAGGAGCTGTGCCAGAGACTGTCCAGGAGAGGCTACCCTAGATCCCTGCTCGACGCAGTCACTATGAATGTGGCTTCCATACCCCGGCAAGAAACTCTCTGCTACAAGAGCAAGATAACACCACACAGAATCCCCTATGTGGTGACACACAACCCTAGCAGCCCACCCCTGGGAAGATGGCTGAAGGAAAACATGAGGACCCTACACTCTAGCCGCCGCATGCAGGAAGCGGTACCTCTTCCGCCTATTGTGGGAGAAAGAAACAGCAAAAATCTACGGGGAATCCTCATGCCGTCCAAACTTCCTCCACTCCACCTGCCAGCAAACTCAGCTCCACGAGGCTGTTACAAATGTTCTGCCAGTAAGTGCATCATATGTAAACACCACTTACAAACTACATCAACATTTACAAGCATACACACTCATCAACAGTTCACCATTAGGGATCACATGACATGCCAATCCACTAACATCATATACCTCATAGATTGTCTTAGGTGCAGAAACACACAATACGTAGGGGAAACAGGCAAAACGTTACAAAACAGATTCTATCATCACCGTTCAGACATCAAAACAAACAAACACTCTCGTAGCTAGACACTTCAACAGCAAAAATCACACACTGACCGACCTCATCTGCACAGCCATAGAACAAATTAGACAACCCAATGCACCAACACCTAAATATAGAGAAAAACTGGCAACACAAACTGAAGACAACTACCCGACGGTCTGAACGTTTGGGATTAGACTGGACTAATCCTATGCAACTTCCTGTTCTGGACAACATGTCATGTGCTGCCAGACTATGGTGGTGGATACTGAAGGTGTTGATGTTGATTGGTTGCTGTGCTCTTGCTGTCCACCACCTCACTGTGCTCATTACTGTCCACCACCTACTTACTGTGCTCATTACTGTCCACCAGCTTACTGTGCTCATTACGTCCACCACCTCACTGTGCTCATTACTGTCCACCACCTACCGTGCTCATACGGTCCACCACCTTACTGTGCTCATTACTGTCCACCACCTTACTGTGCTCATTACGGTCCACCACCTCACTGTGCTCATTACTGTCCACCACCTCACTGTGCTCATTACTGTCCACCACCTTACTGTGCTCATTACTGTCCACCACCTTACTGTGCTCATACGTCCACCACCTCACTGTGCTCATTACTGTCCACCACCTCACGTGCTCATTACTGTCCACCACATTACTGTGCTCATTACTGTCCACCACTTACTGTGCTCATTACTGTCCACCACCTTACTGTGCTCATTACTGTCCACCACCTTACCGTGCTCATTACTGTCCACCACCTTACCGTGCTCATTACTGTCACACCACCTTACTGTGCTCATTACTGTCCACCACCTTACTGTGCTCATTACGGTCCACCACCTTACTGTGCTCATTACTGTCCACCACCTTACTGTGCTCATTACGGTCCACAACCTCACTGTGCTCATTACGGTCCACCACCTTACTGTGCTCATTACTGTCCACCACCTTACTGTGCTCATTACTGTCCACCACCTCACTGTGCTCATTACTGTCCACCACCTCACTGTGCTCATTACGGTCCACCACCTTACTGTGCTCATTACTGTCCACCACCTCACTGTGCTCATTACTGTCCACCACCTCACTGTGCTCATTACGGTCCACCACCTTACTGTGCTCATTACTGTCCACCACCTCACTGTGCTCATTACTGTCCACCACCTCACTGTGCTCATTACTGTCCACCACCTTACTGTGCTCATTACGGTCCACCACCTCACTGTGCTCATTACGGTCCACCACCTCACTGTGCTCATTACGGTCCACCACCTCACTGTGCTCATTACGGTCCACCACCTCACTGTGCTCATTACGGTCCACCACCTACTGTGCTCATTGCTGTCCACCACCTCCCTGTGGTCATTACGGTCCACCACCTTACTGTGCTCATTGGTGTCCACCACCTTATCGTGCTCATTACTGTCCACCACCTTACTGTGCTCATTACTGTCCACCACCTTACTGTGCTCATTACTGTCCACCACCTTACTGTGCTCATTGCTGTCCACCACTTACTGTGCTCATTACTGTCCACCGCCTTACTGTGCTCATTACTGTCCACCGCCTTACTGTGCTCATTACTGTCCACCACCTCACTGTGCTCATTACTGTCCACCACCTCACTGTGCTCATTACGGTCCACCACCTCACTGTGCTCATTACTGTCCACCACCTCACTGTGCTCATTACTGTCCACCACCTCACTGTGCTCATTACTGTCCACCACCTCACTGTGTTTATTACTGTCCACCACCTTACTGTGCTCATTACGGTCCACCACCTCACTGTGCTCATTACTGTCCACCACCTCACTGTGCTCATTACTGTCCACCACCTCACTGTGCTCATTACTGTCCACCACCTCACTGTGCTCATTACGGTCCACCACCTCACTGTGCTCATTACGGTCCACCACCTTACTGTGCTCATTACTGTCCACCACCTCACTGTGCTCATTACTGTCCACCACCTTACTGTGCTCGTTGCTGTCCACCACCATATCGTGCTCATTACTGTCCACCACCTTACTGTGCTCATTACTGTCCACCACCTTACTGTGCTCATTACTGTCCACCACCTTACCGTGCTCATTACTGTCCACCACCTTACCGTGCTCATTACTGTCCACCACCTTACTGTGCTCATTACTGTCCACCACCTTACTGTGCTCATTACTGTCCACCACCTCACTGTGCTCATTACTGTCCACCACCTTACTGTGCTCATTACTGTCCACCAGCTTACTGTGCTCATTACTGTCCACCACCTTACTGTGCTCATTACTGTCCACCACCTTACTGTGCTCATTACTGTCCACCACCTTACCGTGCTCATTACTGTCCACCACCTTACCGTGCTCATTACGGTCCATCCACCTTACTGTGCTCATTACAGTCCATCACCTTACTGTGCTCATTACTGTCCACCACCTTACTGTGCTCATTACGGTCCACCATCTCACTGTGCTCATTACAGTCCATCACCTCACTGTGCTCATTACGGTCCACCACCTCACTGTGCTCATTACTGTCCACCACCTTACTGTGCTCATTACTGTCCACCACCTTACTGTGCTCATTACGGTCCACCACCTCCCTGTGCTCAATACGGTCCACCACCTTACTGTGCTGATTACTGTCCACCACCTTACTGTGCTCATTACTGTCCACCACCTCACTGTGTTTATTACTGTCCACCACCTTACTGTGCTCATTACGGTCCACCACCTCACTGTGCTCATTACTGTCCACCACCTCACTGTGCTCATTACTGTCCACCACCTCACTGTGCTCATTACTGTCCACCACCTCACTGTGCTCATTACGGTCCACCACCTCACTGTGCTCATTACGGTCCACCACCTTACTGTGCTCATTACTGTCCACCACCTCACTGTGCTCATTACTGTCCACCACCTTACTGTGCTCATTGCTGTCCACCACCATATCGTGCTCATTACTGTCCACCACCTTACTGTGCTCATTACTGTCCACCACCTTACTGTGCTCATTACTGTCCACCACCTTACCGTGCTCATTACTGTCCACCACCTTACCGTGCTCATTACTGTCCACCACCTTACTGTGCTCATTACTGTCCACCACCTTACTGTGCTCATTACTGTCCACCACCTCACTGTGCTCATTACTGTCCACCACCTTACTGTGCTCATTACTGTCCACCACCTTACTGTGCTCATTACTGTCCACCACCTTACTGTGCTCATTACTGTCCACCACCTTACTGTGCTCATTACTGTCCACCACCTTACGTGCTCATTACTGTCCACCACCTTACCGTGCTCATTACGGTCCATCACCTTACTGTGCTCATTACAGTCCATCCACCTTACTGTGCTCATTACTGTCCACCACCTTACTGTGCTCATTACGGTCCACCACTCACTGTGCTCATTACTGTCCACACCTACTGTGCTCATTACGGTCCACCACCTCACTGTGCTCATTACTGTCCACCACCTTACTGTGCTCATTACTGTCCACCACCTTACTGTGCTCATTACGGTCCACCACCTACCTGTGCTCATTACGGTCCACCACCTTACTGTGCTCATTACTGTCCACCACCTTACTGTGCTCATTACTGTCCACCACCTTACTGTGCTCATTACTGTCCACCACCTTACTGTGCTCATTACGGTCCACCACCTCCCTGTGCTCATTACTGTCCACCACCTTACCTGTGCTCATTACTGTCCACCACCTTACTGTGCTCATTACGGTCCACCACCTTACTGTGCTCATTACGGTCCACCAGCTTCCCATGCCCCCAGAAGTGGGAGCCTATACTCGCCCCATCCCCACCCCCTTGGCCCCCTCCCCCTCACTCGCCCCCTGTTCTCCCCCTTCCCCCCCCCCCCCTGACCCCATCTCGCCCTATAGCCCCCCCCCCCCCCAACCCCCCCCCCCCTCCCCTGTTGTCTTTCTTCTCTCTCAACCCCCGCCCCCACATCCCCCTTCCACTTTCTTCTCTGCCCCACCCCAGTCTACAAACCATCCACGTCCACATCCTTTCCTACCACATGCTTTTTCTTCCCCCGCTCTTATTCCACCTAATCCTCCCCCCCCCCCCTCCATCTCTACTACTTACTATCTCCATTACTTTTTGCTCATTACCTTTACCTTCCTAACCCCTAAACCCCTAGAATCCCTCCCCTCCAACCTCTTCTCCCCTCCTCAAGTAGACTTCTTGCCCTTACATTTTTTCTTTTTTCTTCCCCCCCCCCCCCCCCTTTATTAAGTATAATATTTCTTATCATTTTAACTTCCTCGGTGCACCCCTTTATTTTCTCTTTGCCCTCTCTCTCTCTCTCTCCCTCCTCTCTCTCTCTCCCCTTACCCCCTCCACCACCACCTTTCCCTCCCACCGTCCCCTTTCCCCTTCCCTCCCAGCAACCCGTCCAACTATTCCTGTCCCCTAGTACCCTCCTTCATTCCTCCATCCCTCACCCCGTTCCCATAGCCCATCTTCTCTCTCTCTCTCTCCTCTCTCCTTTCTCCCTCTCTCCCTTTCTTTCTCAGTATATCTCTCTCTTCTCCACTTCTCTCTCTTCCATCTCTCTCTTTCTTTCTATCTCACCCTCTTTCTCTCTCCCTCTCTCTCTCTTCCTCTCTCTCTTTCACTCCCATGCGCACTATGCTTACGTATGTATATGGGTGTGCTTATCTGGATGCGCTCAGGCGCATACATGTCTGTGCGAGTATATTTGTGTGTGTGTGTGTGTGTGTGTGTGTGTGTGTGTGTGTGTGTGTGTGTGTGGCGATGAATGTGTTTTATGTTGGGTATGGGTGAAAGATCGCCAAGGTTGATGCAGTGTATATGTGCGGGTGTGTGTGTGTGCGTGTGTGGTGATGAATGTGTTTGATGTTGGGTATATGGGAAAAATCGCCAGGGTCGATGCAGGGTGTGTGTGTGTGTGTGTGTGTGTGTGTGTGTGTGTGTGTGTGTGTGTGCGCGTGCATGCGTACGTGTGTGTATGTGTGTGTGTATGTGTGTGTGTGTGTGTGTGTGTGGGGGGGGGGTTAGTTAGTGTGTGTGTGCGTGGTAGTGTGTGTGTGTGTGTGTGTGTGTGTGTGTGTGTGTGTGTGTGTGTGTGTGTGTGAGCACACTGACATGTTTTCCACTGCCTCTCCAACCATATGCTCGTGCAAGTGATTTTAATTCTATTTGAACTTAATTCAGCTTCTGCCTTACGTGACAGCGACTTGGATGTGTGTGTGTGTGCGTGTTCAGTTGGCCAACCTTTTAGCCTGAAGAAGGTTTGTAATAAACCGAAAATTTGCTTCTCACAACGGCGTTACCGCGTTTTACTTGTTCGAGTCTTATATAATCAAAGTGTAGTGTCTGTTCTTATCAGCTTAATATCTGATACGCCCCCTACCCGGAGGGCTTCGATATTAAACTGGTTTTTTGAGCCTCGGTGAAATGTCAGGGGCTTGCTCCGCCTTCGCCACGGGTCGGCCTGGTATTGCAGTACCTCCAGGATTGGCCCACTCCTCCGCAGGAGGAGAGAAAGCAACTAATCAAAGTCGTGAAATCTCTTCCCTCACCTGCATCAAGCTCATTATGAGACACTCATGTTGATCTCTTCCCTCACCTGCATAAAGCTCATTATAAGACACTCATGTCGATGTGCTGATGACCGATTGGTTTCTTGTTCACATCACCCTTCGAAATGGTCAAATGCCAGACAGCGGACTACAGTTTCAGTTTCTGGTTTCTTGTTCACATCACCCTTCGAAATGGTCAAATGCCAGACAGCGGACTACAGTTTCAGTTTCAGTTTCATCAAGGAAGCGTCACTGCGTGCGGACTAGTCCATATACGCTACACCACATCCGCTAAGTTTTGAGACCACACTACGCATGATTTGAAGCTGATGGATAAATGAATTAACAACAAAGATGAGATAATTGAAGAAGAGGGTCTCGTGGCTACGACTCAGCGGACGTCTGACCTACACATTAGCCCAACGCGCTGGTCAGACCTTGAGTGCCTACCTACCATTTTTTTCTTGTGTGTGTGTGTGTGTGTGTGTGTGTGTGTGTGTGTGTGTGTAGTGGATGTACACGTGTGTGTATGATGTGTGGGCATGGGCCCATGTGTGTGCGTGGGCGCCTGTGTGTGTGGACTACGGTTAAAAGAAAATCAAGGGGAGAGAAATTTCTGCTTCCTTTCATTAAAAGTTTCTTCTATCTGAAGAGGCCCATCTAGGATAGATGTTTTTGACTGGCGCGCTTCTTATAACCAAGGTTTCGGTACTGATTAAGCATAATGTGCATAAAGTGTGTGCGTGTGTGTGTGCGCGCCCGCGCGCGCACGCGCAGGCTCGCGCTTACAAGTCTTCTTGGGGGAAAAACACCGTTATTCAACAACCACTACGAAATGGGGTCGAAGCGAATGGAAACTGAGCCGAAAGGGGTTGATCGCGCAGAGGTGTGGAAGTGAGGCTATTTGAAAGGGGACCAAGGCGAAGTGGAACTGGGAGGGGACACGCAGCTCCGTTCAGTGTGCACCGTTCCCCTCTCCTTTCCGTTTGTCTCAGCACCGCCCATGGAAACGGTCTGTGGATCTGCATACCTTGGTAAACACCATCAACGCAACAACATCTCCACTTCCCATCCGCAAGACTGGCTTATCCCCTTCTTTTCATCCAACGTTTATTAGAGATCCTATTAATTTTTTTTCTTCTCTTTTTAACTTGGGCAGGTTACTAAATCATTTTACGATTTTGAAGAGCAGCTAAATAAGAATTAATAGACTCATATAAATGTTTCAAGTGCAGATTAAAAGCTCCCACCCACACCTCCCGCTTCATCCGCCCAACTTCCCTCTCGCTAATACGTCAAAAGATGCATTTGCCCTTGATCAAAGACGTTGAGGTCCTCTTTTCATCTTTGGTTTAATGAAGTTGTTGTTGGTGTTCTGACTGAAACGCAATTTGTTATTAATATCTATATGTGTGTTTGCGCGTGTTTGTGTCAACTTACCCCCTCTGTTCCTTTACGCACGCATGCATGCACGCACACACGCACGCACGCACGCACGCACGCACCGCACCCACACACACACACACAACACACACACACACACACACACACACGGACACTCACTTGCCGCAGCAGATACGAGTGCACGCCGAGCTGCAGGGTGGCCAGGTGAGAGGTGGGCCTGGAGGCCAGTACGTCAGGTGACCCCCCTCCAGGACCGCCCCCCGGCGCGCCCCTTGGCGGAGGAATCTGGAAGATCTTGCACTCGATGTCCGCATCGTTGGCCGACCAGTCCAGGTTGACCGCTGTGCCGTCCGGGAGCAGCACGGAGCCCAAGCTGCGGCCGCCCATGAACCACACCCGGGTAGTTCTGCCTGCAAGTCAAATGGGCAGACGGTGGGGGTGGGTCAGACAAGTGTTGGGTTCCAATTTTCATCGAAACATAGGAATCACACACACACAACACACGAACAGCGACTGACGTGTCGGGAAAACCTTCGGGATGGGACAAACACACTGGGTGTAGCTGATGGTCAATGCGCAAGAACGTCGTTCATGCGCCCCCCCCCCCCCCCCCCCTCTCTTTCTGTTTGTGCGTGTGTGCGTGCGTGCGTGAGTGTGTGCGTGCGTGCATGCGTGCGTATGTGCGGCAGGTTGTGACAGATGTGCAATAAAACATGAGTTGTTCACTTAAATTGGTCACGCAAGAAGAAACTCTAAGGAAAGCTTGACAGTAAGAAGCCATCTAAGAAAAAGCCACCACTCCAACCCCTTTCAGACAAAAAAGTGTTTTGGTCCTGAACTCCTTACACTCTGAGGGGACCGAGCCGCATCCAAGTCATGACTCCTGAATGCTTTTCTGCCTTCTTCTTCTTCTTTTAAGCTTTCTGTTTGTTGCTGTTTTCCCTATCTTAAATTTTGGCGCTGCCAGAATTTGAGACAGCACCCCTGGATGGTTGGTCGTCACATGTGTCACCTTTCAAGGGATGCCTTACCATAGAGCTAACGGACACCTGTTCTAAGGTGGAAAATCAAGCCTGTTGAAGTTCACTTTTGTTCCTCCTCGACAGGATCCAGCTGGCATTGTTTTCAGCTGTTCCTGATGGAGCCTTTTGGGTTCTGATTCTCTTCTGGCAGAAATCGGGAGCTGTTTTGTGAGATTAAAAGCTGAGGAACCTACAAACCTCTTGCTCCTGCCTCTGTGGGGAGTAGTTGGCTTGGAAGCCAGATTCGCTCAGGTCGTTGCTGGAATGGCATTTTCCTCAGTCTTTTCAGTATTTACAAACAGTTTGTCTCAGTGTACCAACTATATATTGGCTGGATGGCATTTTCCTCAGTCTTTTCAGTATTTACAAACAGTTTGTCTCAGTGTACCAACTATATTATTGGCTGGGATGGCATTTTCCTCAGTCTTTTCAGTATTTACAAACAGTTTGTCTAGTGTACCAACTATATTATTGGCTGGGATGGCATTTTCCTCAGTCTTTTCAGTATTTACAAACAGTTTGTCTCAGTGTACCAACTATATTATTGGCTGGGATGGCATTTTCCTCAGTCTTTTCAGTATTCACAAACAGTTTGTCTTAGTGTACCAACTATATTATTGGCTGGGATGGCATTTTCCTCAGTCTTTTCAGTATTCACAAACAGTTTGTCTCAGTGTACCAACTATATTATTGGCTGGAATGGCATTTTCCTCAGTCTTTTCAGTATTCACAAACAGTTTGTCTCAGTGTACCAACTATATTATTGGCTGGGATGGCATTTTCCTCAGTCTTTTCAGTATTCACAAACAGTTTGTCTCAGTGTACCAACTATATTATTGGCTGGGATGGCATTTTCCTCAGTCTTTTCAGTATTCATAAACAGTTTGTCTTAGTGTACCAACTATATTATTGGCTGGGATGGCATTTTCCTCAGTCTTTTCAGTATTTACGAACAGTTTGTCTCAGTGTACCAACTATATTATTGGCTGGAATGGCATTTTCCTCAGTCTTTTCAGTATTTACGAACAGTTTGTCTCAGTGTACCAACTATTTCCAAAACTTCTATTTCAGAGCAGCAGCAAGCTTATTTATTGCTCAAAGTGTGCTCACGATAGAGAATGTTCAAATTCACACGCACCATTAGGGTCGCAAAATATTCTTGACAGTGTTTGGTTTATTTTATTTAAAAAAAAAAAGCCAGCCGCTGAAACTGTTATACGTTTTGTCATCCCTCGCATACTCTTCGGATAGAAAAACAAACTGTGGAACTCATCTTGTCCATTGGTAACGGTGAGAAAATACAAACTGTCTGTCCATTGGTAACGGTGAGAAAATACAAACTGTCTTTGTCCATTGGTAAGGGTGAGGAAATCCAGACTGCAGATCTCATCTTGTCCATTGCTATGAGTCAGGCAATACATATCGTAAAACTCACCTTGTCCATTGATAAGTGTAGAGCACAGCGTGGAACTTGCCTCGTCTGTTGGTAAGGGTGAGGGCGTACAGCGTACAGAACTCACCTTGTCCATTGGTATGGGTAGAACACACGGCGTAGAACTCACCTTGTCCACTGATAAGGGTAGAACACATGGTGTAGAACTCACCTTGTCCGTTGGTAAGGGTAGAAGACAGGGTATAGAACTCACCTTGTCCGTTGGTAAGGGTAGAACACACGGTGTGGAACTCACCTTGTCCATTGGTAAGGGTAAAACACACGGTGTAGAACTCACCTTGTCCATTGATATGGGTAGAACACACGATGAAGAACTCACCTTGTCCATTGGTAAGGGCAGAACACACGGTGTAGAACTCACCTTGTCCATTGGTAAGGGTAGAACACACGGTGTAGAACTCACCTCGTCCATTGATATGGGTAGAACACACGGTGAAGAAGTCACCTCGTTCATTGGTAAGGGTAGAACACACGGTGCAGATCTCACCTTGTCCATTGATATGGGTAGAACACACGGTGCAGAACTCACCTTGTCCATTGGTATGGGTAGAACACACAGTGTAGAACTCACCTTGTCCATTGACATGGGTAGAACACACGGTGTAGAACTCACCTTGTCCGTTGGTAAGGGTAGAACACACGGTGTAGAACTCACCTAGACCATTGACATGGGTAGAACACACGGTGTAGAACTCACCTTGTCCGTTGGTAAGGGTAGAACACACGGTGTGGAACTCACTTTGTCCGTTGGTAAGGGTAGAACACGCGGTGTGGAACTCACCTTGTCCATTGGTAAGGGTAAAACACACGGTGTAGAACTCACCTAGACCATTGACATGGGTAGAACACACGGTGTAGAACTCACCTTGTCCGTTGGTAAGGGTAGGACACACGGTGTGGAACTCACTTAGACCATTGACATGGGTAGAACACACGGTATTGAACTCACCTTGTCCGTTGATAAGGGTAGAACACACGGTGTGGAACTCACCTTGTCCATTGGTAAGGGTAGAACACGCGGTGTGGAACTCACCTTGTCCATTGGTAAGGGTAGAACACACGGTGTAGAACTCACCTAGGCCATTGACATGAGTAGAACACACGGTGTAGAACTCACCTTGTCCGTTGGTAAGGGTAGAACACACGGTGTGGAACTCACCTTGTCCATTGGTAAGGGTAGAACACGCGGTGTGGAATTCACCTTGTCCATTGGTAAGGGTAGAACACACGGTGTGGAACTCACCTTGTCCATTGGTAAGGGTAGAACACATGGTGTAAAACTCACCTTGTCCATTGGTAAGGGTAGAACACACGGTGTGGAACTCACCTTGTCCATTGATATGGGAAGAACACACGGTGTAGAACTCACCTTGTCCATTGATATGGGAAGAACACACGGTGTAGAACTCACCTTGTCCACTGATATGGGTAGAATACACGGTGTAGAACTCACCTTGTCAATTGATATGGACAGAACACACGGTGTAGAACTCACCTTGTCCATTGACATCGGTAGAACACACGGTGTAGAACTCACCTTGTCCACTGATATGGGTAGAATACACGGTGTAGAACTCACCTTGTCAATTGATATGGACAGAACACACGGTGTAGAACTCACCTTGTCCATTGACATCGGTAGAACACACGGTGTAGAACTCACCTTGTCCACTGACATGGGTAGAACACACGATGTAGAACTCACCTTGTCCATTCGTAAGGGTAGAACACACGGTGTAGAACTCACCTTGTCCATTCGTAAGGGTAGAACACACGGTGTAGAACTCACCTTGTCCGTTGGTAAGGGTAGGACACACGGTGTGGAACTCACCTTGTCAACTGATATGGGTAGAACACACGGTGTAGAACTTACCTTGTCCATTGAAATGGGTAGAACACAGGGTGTAGAACTCACCTTGTCCATTGGTAAGGGTAGAACACACGGTGTAGAACTCACCTTGTCCGTTGGTATGGGTAGAACACACGGTGTAGAACTCACCATGTCAATTGATATAGGTAACACACGGTGTACAACTCACCTTGTCCGTTGGTAAGGGTGAGGGAGTACAGTGTATAGAACTCACCTTGTCCATTGGTGAGGGGAGGGAGTACAGTGTATAGAACTCACCTTGTCCGTTGGTAAGGGTGAGGGAGTGCAGTGTATAGAACTCACCTTGTCCATTGGTAAGGGTGAGGGAGTACAGTGTATAGAACTCACCTTGTCCGTTGGTGAGGGTGAGGGAGTACAGTGTATAGAACTCACCTTGTCCGTTGGTAAGGGTGAGGGAGTACAGTGTATAGAACTCACCTTGTCCGTTGGTAAGGGTGAGGGAGTACAGTGTATAGAACTCACCTTGTCCGTTGGTAAGGGTGAGGGAGTACAGTGTATAGAACTCACCTTGTCCGTTGGTAAGGGTGAGGGAGTACAGGCTGTGGAAGGTGCCGTCGTTCTTCTTCAGACCCGCCGCCTGCAGCCTCGTCCCGTTGCTTAGCAACACCTCCATCACCCGGCTGTCTCCGGGGTGCCAGTACGCCTTGAACCTCCGCACCGACACTCCCCACCCTCCCGCTCCCGCCACGCCTCCTCCCGCTCCTCCGCCCAGACCGCCCTCCTTCCTGCCGCCGGTCTCTCCCGCCCCCACCACCACGCTCCCGGACGGGTTGGAAGGGGTGCGGATGGAAGTGGGGGCCCCCGGAGAGTCGATCCACAGCTTGGAGCCGTTCTCCGGGCGGTTCCCGCTCAGCACCCCACCACCAGCTCCACCACCCGGACCTCCACCCTGGGTGGGCACGGTGGGGCGGGGGTGCTGGGAGGAGGAAGCGTCGTTGTTGTTGTCGCCGTCGGGGTTGGCGGCGTCAGGGGTGTTGGACCCTTCAGCGGCCTTCATGACCCCGAAGAGGACCCCCAGACTGACGCCAGCTGCCAGAAGAGCCACGGCCACCAGCACGAGCAGCACGCACCAGCACGGCGCCCGCCGCCGGCGGAACACCGCGCCGCCCGACGCGCCGGAACCGGGCCGAGGCCTCGGAGAAGCTTCCAGGTCGTAGGAGTGCGGGTGGTGGTGGTGGTGGTTCTGCTGGTGTTTGTCGTGGTGGTGGTGGAGGTTGGGGTAGTGCGCCCCGTTGCCGTTCATGACGTGGTTTCCGGTCAGCAGGCGGTCATGCGCCGTGGACGAGTCGCCCGAGATGGTTTCCGGGTCCGGCGAGAGGCGCATGGTGGCTCGGAGGTTGGCCAGCTCTATCTCGCTCATCATCTGTGGAAGAAAAGGAACGACATGATCATTCACAAAATAAGCAGCGATATTCCAGATGTTCATGTAACAGCGACAACACCACGAAAATATTTCCATTACTACCATGACTACTACAACTACAAACCTACGTCCAATGTGCAACACGTACTTTGCCAGCTCAAGGGAACTCACAGCAACGAGGGAGATGTTCCTAACACAATTCTGTCGGTAAATCTTCCTTCACAGGTAAACATACGCTGGCAGGAAAGGGAAAAAAAGTACAAGAAAAAAGAGTGGCATCATACTATTGCGACGCACTCTCTTGAGGGACAGCAGCCCCATTTAATGATCAGAAATCTGCTGAAGCGATGAAGTTAAACAGCACAGTAAGTCCGTAATACGTGGACGTTAAATGTAAACCAGAAAAAAGTTCGACTTTTCGAAGACTTTTCCGTTTTGTTAAGCAGTTACAGAGCATTTTTGCCAGCATACAAAATCTGCGCAGAGAGAGAGAAAGAGAGAGAGAGAGAGAGAGAGAGAGAGAGAGAGAGAGAGAGACACTTTGACATTTTTATTGTCATTACCAAAGAGGTCTTTTGACAAGGGGGGAGGGTAACAGAACAAAAACATTTCCCTCTTCCTTTCCTGCAAACAAATAGTACGCTTTCATTCCTAGTGTGTATCAAATCCAAAATTAACAAAAACAAATAAATTCGTAACATTTCGTTATGTCCTCACCTCACGCACAGGAGTAATGCAGTAAGGTTTAAAAAAAAAAAAAAAAAAAAAGCACCTTAAGACTGACTCGACCATCCGCTGAATCAAATGATGACATTGTATTTTACTGATGTCTTCAACATGAAAAACAAAACAAAACAAGACTGACTCGACCATCCACTCAATAAATGATGACATTGTATCTTACAGATCTCTTCAATATGCGATGAATGATAACATTCATTCAGATATCTCTTATAATGTATTATCTTCAATTTTACTATCCTTCATCCGTCTAATTTTCAATGCTTCCGCGATGAATTTCGCAACTGATTTTATTACAATTTCATCATCTGATGATAACACATCAGCGACATTTTGTCTTTTCGCTATATCTAACTGGAAAAATGAACAGTTTGTCCGCACTTCATTATAAGCAGTACAGTGGAACAGAAAGTGTTCTTCGTCATCAATAATATGTGTACATGCAGGACAAGGAGATTCTGTGGATGTTTCACATTCAAACCATCTTTTGTTTGCATTAAAACCTAAAGTCCTCAACCTAAATCTTACGTAATTTATTCTGTGCCATTATCTGTTATGACATTGAGAAACTTTTCAGAATGAAACACATTCTTAAATGAGAAAAACCAGCGATATTTTTCTTTACTTTCCATATCCGAGTGCCAATTCTGTTTAAACGAACAAATAAGCCTGTCTTTAAATTCCGCAATGAACTGTTGCTCATTTCCTACTTCCTGAGTCATCCACACTATTCCAAAACCCTGTTCTGAAAGGACTTTCTTTACTTTATAAGCCCAGTTTTCTTTACCTTTTTCCATTTCTAGAAGCATCATATCATAGGCTTGCCTGCTCAAACGGGACTGGGGCAGCTTCAAGATCTTCAACCAATATTTAATACATTTCACAAATGTACTTATATACAAAGGGTATCTGCCCATTTCTCCATATAAGACGGTGTTGGATGAATGAATAGGTACTTGAAGGAAACGCTTCATAGCATACGTATGTACTTTTTCCATCTGCGAATTTTCATGTAAGCCCCAAATTTCAGCTGCATAAGTAAGAAGAGGTTTTATCTGTGTATCAAACATTTTTCCAAAATATACCACAGTCTGTACAGTTCAGTTTTCTCAGGGATTTCAGAATTTCAATAGTACCTTTTTTCCCTTTTCTCAGAGATTCTTCCCATGCGTAACGGAAAGTTAATTTTGTTGAAAATATCATTCCAAGATATTTATATGAATTAACTACTTGAACATCTGCATTTCCATACGACCATTTTTCATACACTGATAGGTGGCCACCCATTCTAAAGACCACACAGAGAGAGAGAGAGAGAGAGAGAGAGAGAGAGAGAGAGAGAGAGGTCTGGAGGGAAGGTAGATTGGCAGGGGGGCGGGGGGTGAGGATAGAGAGCGGGAGAGTGGAGGAGGGAGGGGGTGGTGGATGCGTGTGAAACTGAAGGTTTCATTTTATCTTGCGAAGTGTTTCTCTTAAAAAATATATACGCGAACATCCTTTACACAGTCTTAAGAATGAGAATTCATTTTTATGGAAGTATTGTGTTTTACTTTTTTATACTTAGGCAGACAGTGACTAGGAGGATTCCCCATCACATTTATGCGCTATTCAATCTTATTATCTACTAACACACACGAACACACACACACACACACACACACACACACACACACACACACACACACACACACACACACGGCGAATGAAATCGAAACTGCATTGCCATGCAAGTCCACGTTCAGTTTAGAGACGGAGACAAGAAAAAGAATATGACGAGAAGAAGAAGAAGAAGAAGAAGAAAGAAGAAGAAATATTGTAATGATAACAAAGCTGAACAACAGTGAACAACAACACCAGCAACAACTTCCGTAATGAAACACGCTCGAGTCCTTCATGCACGTTCTCGCAGTAAAAGGGAGGGGAAAAATTAGCCCTGTTGTAGAGAGAGAGAGAGAGAGAGAGAGAGAGAGAGAGAGAGAGTACTTCCTCATTTATCTCCCTTGCACCGAGCTCTGTACCCAACTCGCTTCCGTCTCGCTCAGAGTAATGGGAGAGATCCCCATTCCTGGCCCCTTTCTTCCAATCCTTCTCTCCATGTAACGCACCAGGAATGCATACATCACAGTCCTATTAGCGTTTTCAAAGCACAACTACATTTTTCTCCAAATTACTGTTTATTAAAAAGGTATGCTATGAGGTTCCCAGCAGATCAAAATCAATGGGTTATGACTAACTGGGAAAGCCCAGCTGGCGGGAAGATAGGGTCACAGCTGACGTCAGTTCGGAAAAACAATCCACGTGTTCAACAGATTGTCAGTCACGTCGTTGGTAAAAAACCCTTCAATGAAATCAGTGAACTGGTCGGTGGGGTTGGTTCTGTGACGGCCGAAGTGTGTTTCAACCCGGTTTGAAGAGCATGTTATACGCCTCGAATCGCTTTGGTACAGCTTTGCAATCGTGGCGTGTAACCGCCTAAACTTTCCCGTCTTTCCTTCTTTGTG
>CM065730.1:64434033-64459033 GCA_033310375.1 Conus canariensis
GACAGACAGACAGACAGACAGACAGACAGACACACACACAGACAGACAGACAGACAGAGACAGAGACAGGTCTCGGTTTCTGTTTATTTAGGTTCTTCTTCGAGGCCAATAGAGTAAACATTGTATTTAAGAGCCAGAAGTGAAAAAGGACTGTTTGCTTATTACGGACAGCACTTATTTGTTCTTCCAGTACACTAAGACTAAAGACACACACACACACACACACACACACACACACACACACACACACACACACACACACACACACACAGCGAGTTGGCTGTGGCGGGACCCACTCTGACACGTCCTCTGATTGGTCACGCTAGTTCTGTGCCATTTTTCAGGCTGGCTTCCCCGATTGATCCCGACGCTGTGTGCATTATACACTACCATGGATTAGGTTGCCAACTTGACAATATCACAACGATTTAAGCACCGGAGCTGATACTCGGATTTGAACCTCAACACGCAGCTGGTGTGTTACAGCAGACAGACCTAGGCACCCCAGCAGCACTGGGATCTGGAACCTGTGCCACCCTACACTCATACCACCAGAACGACAGCACATGAAAGCGGGCAGCAAAAACCACCATGTTCATAACATGTTGGGCGCCAGCCGGATTCCAGGTCGCAACCTATGACAATGAACTCGACACTCCACCATTGAGTTAGCCAGGCTGGCAACCGCCGAAGCATGAAGAGGACAGGGACATTCAAACGTGCAGCAGAGGGCAGTTCTGGAACAACTGAAGCAAGATGAGAAGCGGGTGAATCTACCTCCCCTTCCACCTCCCGCTCTCGTTCCCAGTGCTGCACTGTAGTCTTAAAGTCACTGAACTATGAAGTAATCAACACAGGCGAGCTGGCTAACAGTATGGTGTGATATTTACTTCAAAAGAGTAAAAAAAAAGTTCTGTAAGTGAAAAGCCACTTGTACCACTGAAGCAGTAATAATTACAGTAATGCCATGATTATCGCATGAAAAATATTGTTTTACCTGCTTTCGTCACCTTTAAAACATCGCTTTGTGAAAAAAGAGAAAGCATCAATCAGTGATGTTATGATCACAACAAACTGTGCCCTGAATGCATGAGGTCTGTTCCTGATAATCAGCTGTACACTATCCTTGCGCTCAGTACGATGTTTCAGTGTGCATAAGTCATAATTACTGTTTTCATGATCACTCATTCCAACTTGATCAATCATGTTCTGAAATATTGGACCAAAATGCAATAAAAACAAATATAAAGCAACAAAATCAACAATTTTGCATGAAAACACCAATGACTTTGTTTTTTATGAAGAACATTATCGTTTTTACAAAGCTGAAAACTGAACTGAAGAGGCCTGTGTTCCCATAGAAGAGCACCATGAAAAAACTATACAAGGGTACATCGGTACTTTTAATACTTTCTACATTTTATTGCTTTTATTACTGTATTATTTACTTTTTTCTCCACCTTTCCCATTTATTGCTACATTAAATATCGAACTGCTTTAGCTATATTACCTAGCACTTACTACTTTCCCATCCCATTGCTACATTCTCTGCCCTGAAGCACTTTGCCTTTCTATTGCTACATTATCTATCCACTAATACTTTTCGTTGCTATCGCTACACTATCTACGCTGTAATACTTTTCCTTACTCATTGCTGCATTATCTACCTAGTAATACTTTTCTTTCCAATTGATACATTATCTACCTGTAATACTTTCCTTCGTATTGCTACATTCTCTACTGTTTGCTGGTTTTCTTTCATAATGCTACATTATCTGCTTTCAACTACTTTGTTTTCCATTGACAAATTTCGCTAGTTTTCCCACCTTCCTGTTGTTACATTATCTACATTTTACTACTTTTCCTAACTACACTGTCTACCTTATACTATTTTCCCCACCAATTGCTATATTGTCTACCTATCACTAGACCCCCTCCACTTCCAACCTCCTCTCTCTTTGTGATGTGTCACTGATATTTAAACACATAAAGACCAAACGTGGTCCATTAGCACTTTACTGTCCTTCCCCTCCCCTAAATCTTATTCACACAAGTCATTATATGCTGGTTGAAAAGGCTGACACATTAATTTACACTGGAACAAAACAACATGGTTGCTGAAGCTCATTGTAGTCCTTTTCCCTCCACAATTTCTCTTCCCATTTCTCCTTTTTGAGTGATTGGTTTCTTCTTTTCCCCTCTGTTTCTTTTCTATCCGTTTATGAAACATAGGAGCAAAAATGGAGTTCCTGGGCACCCAAAACGAAGGTACAAAAAATACAAAACAGACAAAACGTGTTTTGACGTTTTGGTCTTTCTCGGACAGGTCAAATAACATTCAAAAGAATGAAATCAAAGGTCGAACAAACAGCCACTTAGCCTATCTGTTCGATCTGGGTGCAGTATGAAATTATTGATTCGAAAGGTGAGATGATGACGAGTGAACTGAACCTACTTCGTTTCTCTTTTCTTTCTTTTTTTTTTTTTTTTTTTTTTCTTTCAAAGCCAGCTCAACTGAACAGAGTCAAAGAGACAGCATTTTATTGCCCGCACTTCCTTTCAGACATCTGACGTCTCAGCTTCACTGAAAATCCACCCCGTTGTGTCACTCGGGAAAAAAAAAAACCCGTTGCAAAACTGCGCAGTCTCCCAGTTCAAACGGATGCAGGATGGGCCTGAAAAAGAATGATTCTCCTCTCTCACTGCCCCTCCCTCCCCTTCCTCCTTCACTTCTCTGCTTCCTCTCTCCTGACTCAAGGGTGAGCGTTTCCACACAGGTGCGAAGTGATGACATCTGACGTGTCAGAAAGTTGACCGGGGAGGGTGGTGGGGGGGTGGGGGGGGGGGAAGGGGGTGCGTCCTTGTCGGCCCAACGATCAGCCAGATCAAAGCGGGGTGTCTGTGAAACTGGAAGGGTTTGCGTCGGTTTGGGGGGGATTGAATGTACACAAAGGAAAATGTTTCTGAGGCGACTGTTTGAAGTTACTCCCCGAACTGACTGTGTGATATCATAACACGCTGCCTTATCTGTTGGTCTGTTTTAACCCTCCTCCTGTGTCTGTTATACCCTCTGTGTGTGCGTTTGTGCATGCGTGGGTGCGTGCGTGCATGCGTGCGTGTGTATGTGTGTGTGTGTGTGTGTGTGTGTGTGTGTGTGTGTGTGTGTGTGTGTGAGAGAGAGGTGGTGTGTGTGTGTGTGTGTGTGTGTGTGTGAGGTGGTGGTGTGGGTGGTGGTGGTTGTGGTGGTGGTGGTGGTGGTGGCGTGTGTGTGTGTGTGTGTGTGTGTGTGTGTGTGTGAGAGAGAGAGAGACAGAGAGAGAGAGAGAGAGAGAGAGAGAAATTGTGTGACAGATAGATAAACAGATAGACAGACACAGATAGATAGGTGCATAGAGAGAGAACACAAATAGTTTAATGGTTTATGATAGCAAGGCCCATTCACACAAGGGGACAACTGAGGAACAGGGTGGGGAATAGGGCTGGGGGATTGGCCAGGAAGCAAAGGCAGGGGGAGGGAGGTGCATACACATAACCTTTGTGCAACCCCCCCCAAAAAAAAACCCAAACAAACAAAAAAAAAACCTGCAGTACAATTGGCTTTTACAAAAGTTCATCGAGACATCACGGTATTAAAAATATTTGTAGATGACACTGGGACTGTCCATCATTGTTAGGAATAGTCTACTTCACAACCGCCCATCACAACAGTCTGGAAGGGTCCTGCTGAGGATTTCCTTTGTTAACATCTATGCTCCATAAATTGTCTAACTTCACACCACAGACTTGGAGGAGACTGTCCAAGCTCTGACCTCTTTCCTCAATATTTGCCATTATCATCTGTGTGTACATGTTGTTTCATTCATAAGATTCTGTGTGCCCTTGCACGTTTTTAACTTCTGCAGTGAGGTGGGCGCTGTCTGTATCACATGTGTTGATGTTTTAACACTCACACTGGTTTTGTGCTCTGTTTCACGCAGCTGCTTCGATTTTGAATCAGTCTCCCACGCATTACTTAGATGTTCACAGTGTTTGCTATTTTCTGTAGAAACGCCACATGAAAATCTTCTCCGCTACGCAGTTTCCCTCGAGGTCAATGAGCACTGTCACTAATAGCGTATCAGGGCCACACAGTTCATATCGATTAACTGTTCATTGTTTTGAGAGTCACACAAAGACTGGGGAACTGAGGAAGGCAAATGATACTTATTGTCTACTACATGTTTACCAGTATTCACAATTTTCTCACTCTCAGTATTGGTTCCATAGAACAAACTGGGAGGAGTTGCAAAAATAAATCAGACAGAGATGAACAACGTGGACTTGCCTGTCTTTGGCTTCTCCTGTGTTCCTCGGCCCTTTGCTTATCCCTGTTCACCTTGAATGGGCATAGTGATACACAGAATAAGGACGTTGAGGTAGTGATTTTACAGGGGAAGGGTCAGTAATCATAGTCAACCTGAGGAAGATGACAGTGTGGTTTCCTTTGCCTTCAATTTTAAATGAAGATAGCGTCATGCCCTGCAATGCTGAGTTCAGCATACTTTCTTAAGCTGGCGGGAGACCCTCAACAGGCATACTCACAGACTTGTGTTTGAAACAACATGAAAATTTTCACTTGCTTCAGAAAAGCGCATCTTGTCAGAAGCCAGACAAAGGAAGCTGCCACTAGACAGATAGACAGATAGATAAATAGATAGATAGATAGAGAGAGAGAGAGAGAGAGAGAGAGAGACAGAGACAGAGACAGAGACAGAGACAATGACAGAGAACTCAGTCGAATTTATTGAGTAAACACAAAAAATGTTCATTTAAAGCCCACCATCCCCATTAAGCAAAATCAAGGTGTTAAAGCTATTTTCCTTGCTTGTTTTAAATGCATTGTACAGAAAACATGATAACTGCAACACTGTGTTTTCATCATCCACGGCCGTATCTCGTCTTTCTGCCTCATGAATGTTTAAAAAAAATTAATGTCACATCTTTTCTTAAGTTATAGTAGCTTTCACATCTAAATAAAAGACGACCTTCCATTTTAACTTCACTTTTGCATAAAGGACCGAGTAACGGTACTGGACTGATATCCTTTCTATAGCAAAGTTTGTGACTAAGAATGGAAAAAATCCGCAGTCTAAACTGAATGTAACAATCACCAAAACATCTTCTTTGCGTTTAGCTAATGTATTTCCACACTGAAACATATTTTTAAAACCACAATAATATTCATAACACTCATTAGAATGAATGTCTGATGACCACGTTTGCCTATACTGATCCATAAATCTTTGCCTAAAGACAGCAAGAAAAGATGCAACATTGTTACATTTTGTTGTTATCAAACCCTACTGTTTCACCCCCCTTCACCCCCACCCCCCTATTTTTCTCAACAGAGGAGGAAAAAAAAAAGAAAAAAAAAGGAAAACCACCTTTACCAGTATCCCTCCTCTTATTATATACGTTTTCATAATCGCTACCATTGTCACTATTATTGCCATTATTACCATTATCATCACGGTCATCATTACTATTTCAACTCCCATGATCCCCTCCTTTTTCCTCGTTTTCATCCAACAGCCATTTTGCACCGAATATGAGAAGATTCATGGGTTCTCATTGTTCGTTTTCATGTTCCCAAATGTTGTTTGTTTTTGCCTGAAGAAGACCCAAGAGGTCGAAATGCATTGTTTTGTTTTGTCCTGTGATCTGTTTGTCTGTATCTGTGGCGGTAACTAACCCCTTTTCTTTCTAAATTTTGCTTCATTTTCCGCCCTCAGTCACTTCGTTTTGAAATTAAATATTTTTAACTATTCACCATACCAATTCTCTTATTTGCATACCACCATTGATAATTCACTCCAAGAAATGTATCTTTTCCAAATATAATCACCTTTGTTTTGTTCAAATCTATGGTTAAATCAGATCTGTCAGCAAAATGTTTAAGAACGTTAACTTGACACAGCAAACCACGTCCACAGCAACAGATTAAAATCACATCATCAGCAAAGAACAGAATCAAAATCCGTATTAAATTAGGTGCTAGTTGCACACCAGATTGCCTCTTCTGTGTGATTTCAGTTGCTAATTTATTTGTTACAAAGGAAAACAATGTCAGTGACAAACACAGCCTTGTCTCACACTTTTGGGGCATTCGAAATTATCAGTCGGTTCATTATCATCATACCTTAAACACGCCGTAACTGCTCTGTACAAACCTTGCAATGTTCTCAACAATCTCCCTCCCACTCCTGCTCTTCTTACAACATTCCACATGGTGCTCCTACTGATAGTGTCAAAACATTTTTGAAAGTCCACAAAACACATATACAGTTTTCCTTATCATTTGCATAGATACCTTTGTACAATACCATATAAAAAATGTAGTAAAAAACCCATACCAGAACCTGCCCCCCCTCCCCCCCCCTTGCTCTTCCGTGAAGCAAATGTTAGTTTCTGCCCATGCACTGAGTCGTTTATCTAAGAATTTAGCAAACACCTTTCCCAACATGCTTAACAGTGACATACCCCTCCAATCATTTGGGGCATCTCTATCACCTCCTTTTTATGTATAGGCACAATCACTGCCTAAAGCCATGCAATTGGTATTCACCTGCATCAAAGACATGATTGAATAAGGAGACAAGAGAGTGGAGGTATATTGCAGATGAGGTTTCTAACATTTCACAGGTATACCATCAACGCCAGGTGGCTTATTCTCTTGTAACTGATTGATGGCCTCTAACATTTCACTTGCTGAGGAAAACTGCGCAGTCTCCAAGTTAAAACAGACTCAGACGTGGGCTGAAAAAGATGATTCCACTCTCTCATCACTCCCCTTCCCCCTCTCTCTTTCGCCTCCCTCCTTCCTGCCTTCCAACTCATTCCCACACAGGTGCGAGGTGATGACATCTGACGTGTCAGAAAGCTGACCGGGAGGGTGGTGGGGGTGCGGCCTTGTCGGTCCAACGATCAGCCAGATCAAAGCGGGGTGTCTGTGAAACTGGAAGGGTTTGCGTCGGTTTGGGGGGGATTGAATGTACACAAAGGAAAATGTTTCTGAGGCGACTGTTTGAAGTTACTCCCCGAACTGACTGTGTGATATCATAACACGCTGCCTTATCTGTTGGTCTGTTTTAACCCTCCTCCTGTGTCTGTTATACCCTGTGTGTGTGTGTGTGTGTGTGTGTGTGTGTGTGTGTGTGTGTGTGTGAGTGAAAGAGAGAGAGAGAGAGAGAGAGAGAGAGAGAGAGAGAGAGAGAGTCAGTGAGTTAATGAGAGAAAGAGACAATGAGTGAATTAGAGAATGTGTGTGTGTGTGTGTGTGTGTGTGTGTGTGTGTGTGTGTGTGTGTGTGTGTGTGTGTGTGAGTGTGTGAAATAGACAATGTGTGTATATGTGTACATCAAGAAACAAAGAGAGAGAGAGAGAGAGAGAGAGAGAGAGAGAGAGAGAGAGAGAGAGAGAGAGAGAACAAGCAGGGGTGAGAGAGAGAGAAAGGGGGGGAGGAGAGAGAGAGAGAGAGAGAGAGAGAGAGAGAGACAGAGAGAGAGAGAGAGAGAGGAGTGTGTACATGTGTGCGAGTGCATGCATGCATGCGTGCGTGTGTGCATGTATGTATGTATGTATGTATGTATGTATGTGTGTGTGTGTGTGTGTGTGTGTGTGTGTGTGTGTGTGTGTGTGTGTGTGTGTGTGTGAAATAGACAATGTGTGTATATGTGTACATCAAGAAACAAAGAGAGAGAGAGAGAGAGAGAGAGAGAGAGAGAGAGAGGGGGGGGAAAGTGTGTGTGTGTGTGTGTGTGTGTGTGAGAGAGAGAGAGAGAGAGAGAGAGAGAGAGGAGAGAGAGAGAGAGAGAGAGAGAGAGAGAGAGAGAGAGAGAGAGAAGATCTTCCCCGGATCTATAATTGGTATTTTCTTTTGACATAAACCGATTGTGTTGCTCTTCGAAAAACGATGCTGTTGACTATAAAACAGCGAGTGACGGCAGAACAAGTCTGATACATATGATGAAGCACTGTAAACTGCCAGATAACGGGGAATGCCATAAGAGATAATGGCGTATACTCCTTTTACACACTGGCACTGATGTGTCATTAAACCAGCAGAAACAGTAAAAAATGGGATCTTAATAAGGAAACAAGATGCTGTGTGGTGTGAGCCAATGGACAGAAAGTTTGAAATGCAGTCTCACAATAGCAATGCGTGTGTGTGTGCGTGTGTGTGTGTGTGTGTGTGTGTGTGTGTGTGTGTGTGTGTGTGTGTGTGTGTGTGTGAGTGTGTGTGTGTGTGTGTGTGTGTGTGTGTCTGTGTGAGTGTGTGTGTGTGTGTGTGTGTGTGTGTGTGTGTGTGTGTGTGTGTGTGTGTGTGTGTGTGTGCGTGAGAAAGAGAGAGAGACAGAGAGAGAGAGAGAGGCATACCTCTGATTAACTGGGGTTCTACTCTCCTCCATGTTGCTTTAGGACTAGTCAATCCTGTAAAATTGCATTAGGATTTCCCCGCTGGGCTTCAATGGATGTGACGTACAAGGAGGCCGGTCTGTTGAGGTGAACGGAACACAGGTTAATCTGCACCTGTCATTTCACCGTTCATACCCTCCCAAATTGAACGGGAT
The DNA here is from genome assembly GCA_033310375.1 of Conus canariensis. Taxonomy (NCBI): domain Eukaryota; kingdom Metazoa; phylum Mollusca; class Gastropoda; order Neogastropoda; family Conidae; genus Conus; species Conus canariensis. Next base: position 64,442,643 of record CM065730.1, read on the forward strand.
TATCTACGTATGACTGAATCGAACGGGAGTATCTACGTATGACTGAATCGAACGGGAGTATCTACGTTTCCAAAGAGTAGTAAAGAGGTGCGCATCCCTTGGCTGATTGTGTTTCCCGATTGGTTGAGAACTGTACCTTGCCTCTTGATGACACTGCCACTCTCCCAAATTGTTCACATCCGTCATGGTTGGCAGAGATGGCTGAAACCGTTTACTCTCAGAAGATCTCGGTAAAAATGACAATTGTCTGTTGCCGTCATCCTATGCCAAGGACCTGAAGATAGTAAATACGGTTCCTGTCGACACATTTTCACGGAGGATTCTGTTTTGGATACTTTCGATGTTAGGGGCTGCTTTTGTAAAACCGGTGCTTATTATAAGTAGGAAAAGAAATTCCATTTTACAAAAGGATGCTCTATGTTCACAGCGGAATTACATGCCGGTTTGAAAGCAAGAGATTTTATTCTTTACAAGTCCGTATTACATTAAAAAAAAACCCTACATTATTGGAATCAAAATCAGAGCTTACGGCTGTGCACAGTCAATGGAATTCTTGTCGTTCAGACATGGTAAGTGTGATCTAGTTCATCCACAAGTTAATAACACGGGGTACCAATATAACTTTCTTAGGGGGTCCTAGGCACTCCAGTTTACGTGGCAATGACTTAGGTGATTTTTATACAAAAGCAGTTCCAAGAAATACATCTTATGTTCTGATCTCTGATGTCTGTCTTTCTTCATTTGAAGCTATACATATCCTCGCAAGTTCAGTCTGGAATATGAGATGTGAAACAATACCTTGAAGGTTCAACTCACAAGCACAGATGGGATACGATGAATCCAACAAGAAAATGTTGTAATCCCTCAGGGCTTTTCCAAAACGGTAAGCTATCAACGGGCTGTGGGTTAATTGGTGACTAGGCAGATACATAAAACCGGCACCTGGGTGAGCACGTTGTCAGATTCTTGATATTCCTCATTTTTTATTTGACTGCACAGGTACAAGACAAGAGCTCCCTTTCAGCCTCTTCATGATAGGATCAAGTCTTTTAATCTTCTGCTGACAATGTCGGGTGTGTTCAATCCCAGTTATGAGACTGGATGGAGCCTGGCACTGTTGGCTGCTTATCTTATTAAATCTTATCCGCTCAGGAGATATTTTTAAAACCCCACCCTTACCCCTACCCTCACCCAGCAGTATCTTAAAAATGTTTTCAATTTGGAAAACATCTAAAATTTTATTCTGATGTATCATATCCGTATTGTTCGACGTATAATTTGCACGTACAGCAAGGATTTTCATTCCCCTCCCTCTCCCCCCCCCCTCCCCTTTCCCCACCACACACACCCACGAACTGTTCAACATTTACGAGTAACATGCTAACCTGTTCCATACCCAAATGATCGCTGTTCTCCCGTGTATACATACAGCCATATACAGTTGATGTTTAAGCATACTGGTGTATATAGGCTCAAGAGAGAGAGAGAGAGAGAGAGAGAGAGAGAGAGAGAGAGAGAGTGTGTGTGTGTGTGTGTGTGTGTGTGTGTGTGTGTGTGTGTGTGTGTCCGTGCGCGCGCGCGTGTCCGTGTGTGAGAGTATGCGTGAGCGTGCGTGTGTGTAAATATTCCGTTATCTAGGTCTTTCCTTTTTCGCATATGTTAAATGCTTTGATATGTTGAAGTGTTCTCCTTGGAAACGGAGGATGAAAGGAAGGAAAGCACTCAAGGAAAGACAGCAGTCTACGGGAGGGGGGGGGGGGGGGGGGGAGGGGGGAGGGAGGGAGGAGGAGAGAGAGAGAGAGAGAGAGAGAGAGAGAGAGAGAGAGAGAGACGGACAGACAGAGACAAAGACAGACAGACACAGAGAGGGAGAATCAGAGAGAGAGAGAGAGAGAGAGAGAGAGGAGGGGAGTAAATTGGAAAGCTGGGGGGGGGGGGGGGTGGCAAGGGGGAGGTAAGATACTAGAGAGCGATCAAAGAATGGGAAGGAGAAGAGTGTCTATTCCCGATCTTTATTTTATTTCCTTTTGATCAGTATTTCTTTTCTAAATTCAGCGATCACGCGCGCGCGCGCGTTAATGGTGTGTGTGTGTGTGTGTGTGTGTGTGTGTGTGTGTGTGTGTGTGTGTGTGTGCGTCTGTGTGTGTGTGCGCGCGAGACAGAAAGGGGGGGGGGGGAGAAGAGAGAGAGAGAGAGAGAGAGAGAGAGAGGGGTGTGTGTGTGTGTGTGTGTGTGTGTGTGTGTGTGTGTGTGTGTGTGTGTGTGTGTGTTCACGCGCGTCTATGTGTGTCTATTTGTGTGCGCGCAGACGCGAACACGCGTGTTTGTCTCTGTGTGAAAACAAAAATATAGCAGCAACAACAAAACCAATAATAAGCCCGTAACATATAAGAAAAAAAAAAAGGTTGAAAGAACCTGGCTCTAAAATATCCTGACAAGAAGCTCCATCCGCCATTTGCCCCTCTACTCCAGCGCCAAACTGAGAGAGGGGAAATTACTTCCATCGCGCAGCAACGCCTGTTCCCCCCCCCCCCTCCACCCCCAACGTCCCCCCCCCCCCCCCCTCTTCCCCCATCGCTCTGGTCACGATGCCCTGCGGAGGAAGAAGAACGAGGAAGGTAGCGGGAAGGGGGAGGTAGGGCAGATGAGGGTGTGGGAAACGCGGGGAGGTGGAGAGGGGGGATCAAAGAGTGAATTGTGGGTACCGGGGATCGCGTCGTTTTCGGAGAAATGGCGAAGCTGATATATATCCATATTTGAGTGCCGCTATGAATAATTCGGCCTAATTTTCAAATTGGAATTAGCCTGCTGGGTGCGCTGGACTGGGCACATGCACACACTGACACGTAAGCACTGATGCGCTCACACTACATTATATAACAATTGGCGGAGAGAGGGCGGTGGGGGCGGGGTGAGCAAGAATTGCATAGATTATGATGATTTAGCGTTTATTTACACGGTTGTAGCGGGTGCGCAAGTGTGTGTGTGTGTGTGTGTGTGTGTGTGTGTGTGTGTGTGTGTGTGCGTGCGTGCGTGCGTGTGCGTGTGTGTGTGTGTGTATGTGTGTGTGTGTGTGTGTGTGTGTGTGTGTGTGTGTGTGTGTGTGTGTGTGTGTGGAGTGTGCATGCGAGAGAGAGAGAGAGACAGAATGTGTGTGCCTTCCTGCGTGCGTACGTGCGTGCGTACGCGCGCGTGTGTGTGTGTGAGTGTGTGTGTGTGTTTCTCATAGTGGTAGTGTGTGTGTGTGTGTGTGTGTGTGTGTGTGTGTGTGTGTGTGTGTGTGTGTGTGAGTGTGTGTGTGTGTGTGAGTTTGAGTGTGTGTGTGTGTGTGTGTGTGTGTGTGTGTGTGTGTGTGTGTGTGTGTGTGTAGAGAGAGAGTTTGAGTGTGTGTGTGTGTGTGTGTGTGTGTGTGTGTGTGTGTGTGTGTGTGTGTGTGTGTGTGTGTGCAGAGAGAGAGAGAGACAGAGACAGAGACAGAGACAGAGACAGACAGAGAGAGAGAGCCGCCCCTGCCTGCTAACTGATTTATTGGAAGAGGGGTTACGTGCTGCTCTTTAAAGGCGCCTCTGTTCCCCCACCGCCGGCCTGCTCTTTCTGATTCATTCCTCCCTTCATCCGATTTGGATCAAGCGGCCTCACCACAGCCCCCACTCCCGCCCACCCCTACCCACTCCCCACCCCCAGTCCACTATCACGCTGGCAGACGTGGAGCAGGGCATAACCCTGTTCTTCCATCTATCTGTTTGTTTGTCTGCCTGTTTGGCTGGCTGTCTGCCTGTTTGGCTGTCTGTCTGCCTGTTTGGTTGTCTGTCTGCCTGTTCGGTCCAAAGGATCCCACGACACGAGACACGGGCAGGGCAGGAATTTTGTCTCATTATTGCATAGCTGTATACAGCATCACCAAAGGAGTGGCTCAAGGTGGGAGTGAGCACTAGGGGCAAAATGCAGTGTGCCAGTGTTGGGGAAGCCTCTAGAGGAAACGAACAGAAGTGACTCTACATTGGGGAGGGCGTTAGGGGCAAAAGAAGACTTTATGGTGAGGAGGGCGTTAGGGGCAAAAGAAGACTTTATGATGAGGAGGGCGTTAGGGGCAAAAGAAGACTTTATGATGAGGAGGGCGTTAGGGGCAAAAGAAGACTTTATGAGGAGGGCGTTAGGGGCAAGAGAAGACTTTATGATGAGGAGGGCGTTAGGGGCAAGAGAAGACTCTATGATGAGGAGGGCGTTAGGGGCAAAAGAAGACTTTATGATGAGGAGGGCGTTAGGGGCAAGAGAAGACTCTATGATGAGGAGGGATCTAGGGGCAAAAGAAGACTTTATGAGGAGGAGGGATCTAGGGGCAAGAGAAGACTTTATGATGAGGAGGGCGTTAGGGGCAAGAGAAGACTCTATGATGAGGAGGGATCTAGGGGCAAAAGAAGACTTTATGATGAGGAGGGATCTAGGGGCAAGAAAAGACTTTATGATGAGGAGGGCGTTAGGGGCAAGAGAAGACTCTATGATGAGGAGGGCGTTAGGGGCAAGAGAAGACTCTATGATGAGGAGGGATCTAGGGGCAAAAGAAGACTCTATGATGAGGAGGGATCTAGGGGCAAAAGAAATGACTCTATTATGAGGAAGGTTCTAGGGGCAAAAGAAATGACTATGATGATGAGGGATCTATGGGCAAAAGAAATGACTATGATGATGAGGGATCTAGGGGCAAAAGAAATGACTATGAGGAGAAGGGATCTAGGGGCAAAAGAAATGACTATGAGGAGAAGGGATCTAGGGGCAAAAGAAGTGACTATGATGATGAGGGATCTAGAGGCAAAAGAAATGACTATGAGGAGAAGGGATCTAGGGGCAAAAGAAATGACTATGATGATGAGGGATCTAGAGGCAAAAGAAATGACTATGAGGAGAAGGGATCCAGAGGCAAAAGAAATGACTATAATAGGACGGCTGTAGGGGCAAAAGAAGTGACTATAATAGGACGGCTGTAGGGGCAAAAGAAGTGACTATAATAGGACGGCTGTAGGGCAAAAGAAGTGACTATAATAGGACGGCTGTAGGGGCAAAAGAAGTGACTCTGATGAAGAGGACTCAAGGGGCATAACAAATCGACCCTACACTGGGAAGGGCTCATGGGCCAAAGAACTAAATTCACGTCGGTGAGGGCTCTTGGGGCAAAGAACTAAATTCACGTCGGTGAGGGCTCTTGGGGCAAAGAACTAAATTCACGTCGGTGAGGGCTCTTGGGGCAAAGAACTAAATTCACGTCGGGGAGGGCTCTCGGGGCAAAAGAACTAAATTCACGTCGGTGAGGGCTCTTGGGCCAAAGAACTAAATTCACGTCGGTGATGGCTCTTGGGGCAAAGAACTAAATTCACGTCGGGGAGGGCTCTTGGGGCAAAGAACTAAATTCACGTCGGGGAGGGCTCTTGGGGCAAAGAACTAAATTCACGTCGGTGAGGGCTCTTGGGGCAAAGAACTAAATTCACGTCGGTGAGGGCTCTTGGGGCAAAGAACTAAATTCACGTCGGTGAGGGCTCTTGGGGCAAAGAACTAAATTCACGTCGGTGAGGGCTCTTGGGGCAAAGAACTAAATTCATGTCGGGGAGGGCTCTTGGGGCAAAGAACTAAATTCACGTCGGTGAGGGCTCTTGGGGCAAAGAACTAAATTCACGTCGGGGAGGGCTCTTGGGGCAAAGAACTAAATTCACGTCGGTAAGGGCTCTTGGGGCAAAGAACTAAATTCACGTCGGGGAGGGCTCTTGGGGCAAAGAACTAAATTCACGTCGGTGAGGGCTCTTGGGGCAAAGAACTAAATTTACGTCGGGGAGGGCTCTTGGGGCAAAGAACTAAATTCACGTCGGTGATGGCTCTTGGGGCAAAGAACTAAATTCACGTCGGGGAGGGCTCTTGGGGCAAAGAACTAAATTCACGTCGGGGAGGGCTCTTGGGGCAAAGAACTAAATTCACGTCGGGGAGGGCTCTTGGGGCAAAGAACTAAATTCACGTCGGTGAGGGCTCTTGGGGCAAAGAACTAAATTCACGTCGGGGAGGGCTCTTGGGGCAAAGAACTAAATTCACGTCGGGGAGGGCTCTTGGGGCAAAAGAACTAAATTCACGTCGGGGAGGGCTCTTGGGGCAAAGAACTAAATTCACGTCGGGGAGGGCTCTTGGGGCAAAGAACTAAATTCACGTCGGGGAGGGCTCTTGGGGCAAAGAACTAAATTCACGTCGGTGAGGGCTCTTGGGGCAAAGAACTAAATTCACGTCGGGGAGGGCTCTTGGGGCAAAGAACTAAATTCACGTCGGGGAGGGCTCTTGGGGCAAAAGAACTAAATTCACGTCGGTGAGGGCTCTTGGGGCAAAAGAACTAAATTCACGTCGGTGAGGGCTCTTGGGGCAAAAGAAATGAATGGAGTGGGTGTTTAGGCAAGCGCCACATCCTCAGAGATTAACACATATAGAAAAAAGCACATGTTGGCCCGCAAACACTGATAAGCGCCACATCCTCAGAGATTTACACATATAGAAAAAAGCACATGTCGGCCCGCACACACTGATGAGATTTGTTCTGGTTCTGTTCTCAGGACGGAACTGTTTTTTTTTTTTTTTCTGTGTGTGTATGTGTGTGTGTTGTTTTTCTTTACTTCCCCAAGTTAATTGCTCTCTGAGGGCATCAGCCAAACCGTCCTGGTACTGGAGGGATGAATCATCAGCGTCACAAGTGTAGGAGTCGTCAGAGAGTGCAGCATTTCACCAAAATAACCGTTTCCTGCCTGGTTTTGATCTTTAGCATACTGACTCCAGCGAGGGGGGTTCCTGCAGATCCGATAGTTCCCTCCCTTTCCCCTCAGCCATCCTCAGAATTACAAACAGGAAATGCACTCATGTACGGACACACGCACGCACGCCCGCAAGCACACACACACACACACACACACACACACACCACACACACACACACACACACACACCACACACACGTGAACACGCAAAAGCAGGTCCATCAAAGCTTACAGGTCATGGACGTACTTTGAAAACACACACACACACACACACACACACACACACACACACACACACACACTCACTCTCTCTCTCTCTCTCACACACACACACACACACACACACACACACACACACACACACACACACACACGCACGCACACATCCCCCTCACCCTGCACCCTTCCGTTCCTCAAAAGTAAAAGAAATTCCACACAGCCACAAACTTTCCAGGGTCGGCAAACTCGTGGGAAACTGGAGCCTCAAAAGGGACGATGTAATCTCTCTTAACGTCGAACAAGAGAGAACTATTTCATTAATTCATCGAAGAAGTCAAGTACACCTACCTAGACGAGTTCTAAATGTTTTGTTATCTACTTTTCGTTCATTTTTGTTTCTTTGTTTGCTTTTAAGTCTCTCACTTTAATTTGGTGATCCAAACAGTGTTGGAACACGATCAGCTCACTGTAGAGAGAGTCAGTTTCGTGCAAAGTCCCAGCCAACATCAGAGTGGGACACACGATTAAGGAAGAAGAGCGATACGAAATGGAACCGATTTCTCACCTGATTACACAGACCACAATTATTTTGTCGGCAGCGAATCTTAGGAGGCTTGCAAACAGAACGAGCTTGTCCATATTGTTTAAAATGTCACTGTTTTTTTTTTCTTTTAGAACTATATCTTACACACACACACACACACACACACACACACACACACACACACACACACACACACACATCTATCTCTCTCTATCTGTGTATACACACGTGTGTGTGTGTGTGTGTGTGTGGGGGGGGGGGGGGGGCGTCGTGATTCGCTGAATACTGTCAGTTTTTCTCGCGATCGGCAGCAATCTTGGGTGCTTCGATTTGCCGCTGTGAGCTTCTTCCAGTAGAAGCCACACTTAAGAAAAAGAACAAAACAAAAAACAGACTACCATGATTACGGTTAGATGGCGAAGAACGCTGGAGGAAAAGTGAAACTGTTGGGGATTTGTGTTGGACACTAACATGGCTAAACAGCAACAGTGAATACATTTGCTTGCATTGTCGTCAAACATGCTAGGATCCACACACACTGATCAAAGGAAGAATGCTGTACTGGGCATTGGGGGGGGGGGGGGGGGGGGGGGGATCCAAAATGATAGATAACATCTCATAATAAAGTAACCTATTTCCTACAATACTTCAATATCTTAATTCCTGCCAGCAAACAATCCATTTCAAAACAACATTGAATGTAGCATCTAAAGATAGTTGAATGCATAGGTGTTAACAAAAACAGGCAATGCCAACCATCAATTATAAATACTGGATTGAACATGGGACACGAACACTGTTATTGCTGGATCCAGAGTTTTCGTTTCTCTTGGTTTCATGAAATTGGTTCTAGAGTGCTAAGGTGACTGAGGGTCCAGATCAGGGCATTGTGGGATACGTGAAGAGCTGGCCTGGTCTTGAAATCAACGTCTTTGAGCAGCGCGGTGTTCTGAACGTCATTCACAGCACCAGCATTCTTCAAACGACTTGTTCAAGGTCTAGCCTTTCAGCACATTTTTGTATCCACAAGTAGATTCTTTTTTATGTGACCATCATCCCTACTCAACTATAAAACCTCCAAGGGAAAGGAAACTACAGGAACATGCCTTTTCTCTCTCTCTCTCTTTTTTTTTTTAAAGCTTCACTTCCAGTACAGAGTTCTTACATAAAAACACGATTACATACTTATTAATTTAATTTTCCAATCAAAATTCTTTATCATTTCAATCAGGTCCAACGAGCTCTTCACCCCAACAGCAACAAAACTTTGGCAGACGTTTAGAAGAAAATGACAAAAGACACAAAAGAACATTCAACATGCAAGTCTCTGACATGAGGTATGCCACACAACCACTTAAATTCTTCAGCATACCTCTGTTGCCTAAATTATCTCATTTTTTTGTTGTCTAATTGATCATGTTTTCCACCCCAATTTGCCATTTCAAATGTTTGAAACGGGTCAGTCTTACTCTCTAGTGGAGTGACAAATGAAAGACACTGGTACTGCATTATCTTCCCTTGGGTTTGCGTGTGCCTGACAGAGGGTTTTTTTTTTTTTTTTTTTTTTTTTTTTTGCGTACGCTGGCTGATACTCCTGCGGACATTCCCTGTTTTGACAGGCAAGGATTAATCCCATCTACCCACAAAGGGAGTGAAAATTTGTGTGTATGACCGTTTTTTATCCCGCCATTAAGGCAACCATACTCCAACTTCGGGGAAGGTGCATGCTATGTGTAACGTGTCATCCATACCAACGGCCAAACTGGCCTTCTCTTCCGAAAGTTGGTGATGGGATTTTACGTGTGTGCAAGATGTTATGCGTGCGTTCACACACGGAACCTCGGTTTATAGTCTCATTCGAAGGACTGCATGGGAAAGGGAGTCAGAACCAATGTTAACTCCGAGGGAAAAATCCACCTGTACCGAAACGGCCTGGAGGAGGTTCGAACCCGCCAACCCCAAGATTACGAGTCCGGCGCTCTACCACTAGGCTATTCCGGCCCCCGGACAGAGAGTTCAAATCTGTGCACAATTATCAAAGGCACAGAAACAACATCGCAACTTTTCAACAGATACATGTTCATACATCAGGTGAAATCAACAGAGAATGGATATCAAAAGTACACAAATAAAATGTCACAAAATCAAAAAAGTATAAAATCCCCTCCCCTCCACCTACCAAAAGAAACAAATTAGCACACACACACACACACACAAAAATCAAAAACAAAACATGGAAAGAGAAGCAGCAAATCAACCCCACCCCAACCCCCATCTGAAATGCCAAGTTCATCGACAACGTCTACTCATCCATGTCATGTGATCATCAGTGACACTGCCAGCAGTGATTCACTGGAAAGCACCAGCATTCCCCCACCCCACGAACATTCATCCCTCTGAACCCGGTGGCTCCACATGCTCCCTGCTGCTCTTCACACAGCTTCTTTCCTGACATGGCACGAGACTTCTCTCCATCTCTGGTCACTTTGTTCCCTCTTCTGTCTGTTGTCTCTACCCCTTCCCTTTACAAACACATCCACATGAACACAGAGTTCACTTACCAAACTCCATTTCTTGAAGACATGTTTAAACCCTTTCCATTCGCTGCCTGGTCCCTTTAGTCCACATCATCTTTATTCTACTACCCCCGCCCCTCCCTTGCCTCCCCCCCTCTTTATACAACATTGTGTCTCTCTGTATGCAAGTCTCTCTCTTCCCTGTCCAACCACTGCCCATACTCCATCCCTTCTCCCCAACTCAGAGGAAGCAGAAACTGTCATGGCGTCTTACTTCAAACTCGTCTTGCATTAGTGCTTCAAACTACAGTCCAGATTCCACTTTGCAGTGTGTTTCAACACACACCCCTACCTGCAGCCTCCCTCCCCATCCCCTACTCCCCCCCTCCCCTTCATTTCACAATTATAGCCCAAAGACTCTTCTACCTAGAACCCGTGCATTTGTTCTACCTGACTCGCGCACACGCACGCACGCGCACGCCACCACACACACACACACACACACACACACACACACACACACACACACACATACATGAAACTGAATCTTTGGGTCTCGCAGTGCTGTCCCCCTCCTCCTGCATTACACATATGCATTGTTCAGTCAACATACTGTGTTTTGTTCATTTGATACACGTGAAATGGATCACAGCGATGTCGAAAAGAATCTTCTGAAACTCCTGTACGCCATGAAACAAACGGGAAAAATCTTAAACAAGATTGTTGCCACTTTTCAGCTGCCCAAGAACAAGGTATGAATTCTTCGGTTTATGTGGTTCCTTTTCTTATACAGCATTATGAAGCATTCTGTTACATTATATACATTATATGTTTTCCCCCCACTACTTAATTGTTCAGCATAATATTGTTTGGTCAATCAGTGGGAGATTGAATCTCTTAGGAGATCCAAGTAAAGGTTGTTCTGTACAATTCTTAGCCACTCACAATGCTTGGGTTATTGAACAGCAGAGCTGACCACTCAGAATGTTCCATATCTTTTGATCTCCCTTGCATCCTGGAATGGATCCTCAAGCATAGGCTCAAAGATTGTCCCCTATATTTGATACTGTTTGAATAATTCTTTTAGTTTTTCAGCAACTTTTTTCCTCTCCACACTTTCGTTTTGTTCGTTTGCTACCCTTCGCTGGCTGCTTTGGGGGTGCTGTTGGATTCTTTTTTGAACCCTTGGTGGTGAGAACACCACAGAATTATGGACTGTGATGTGTCTCTATTTGACACCAAGAGCACAGACACAACCAGCCGTGTCTCCCTCATGAGTTCCATTCCCCCTATACCGAAACAGTCGAGAGAAGGTTCGAACCCGCAAACGCAAGATTACGAGTCAGGCGCTCTTCCACTGGGCTATTCTGGACAAAAGGTTCAAATCTGTGCACAATTATCAAAGGCACAGCAACAACATTGCAACTTTTCAACAGATACATGTTCACACGTCAGGTGAAATTAACAGTGAATGGATATTAGAAGTACACAAATAAAATGTCACAAAATCAAAAAAAAAAGTATCATAAAATCTCCTTCCCTCCACCTACCAAAAGAAACAAATTAGCACAAACACACACACAAAAAAAATCATAAACAGAACATGGAAAGAGAAACAGCAAATCAACCCCACCCCAACCCCCATCAGAAATGCCAAGTTCATCTACTCATCCATGTCATGGGATCATCGGCGACACTGCCAGCAGTGACTCACTGGAAAGCACCAGCATTCCCCCACCCCCACGAACATTCATCCCTCTGAACCCGGTCGCTCCACATGCTCCCTGCTGCTCTCCACACTGCTTCTTTCCTGACATGGCACGAGACCTCTCTCCATCTCTGGTCACTTACTTTGTTCCCTCCTTCTGTCTGTTGTCTCTACCCCTTCTCTCTACAAACACATCCACATGAACACAGAGTTCACTCCATTTCTTGAAGACATGTTTAAAACCCTTTCCATTCCCTGCCTGGTCCCTTTAGTCCACATCATCTTTATTCTACTACCCCCGCCCCTCCCTTGCCTCCCCCCCCCCCCTCTTTATACAACATTGTCTCTCTCTGTATGCAAGTCTCTCCGCTTCCCTGTCCAAACCACTGCCCATACTCCATCCCTTCTCCCCAACTCAGAGGAAGCAGAAACTGTCATGGCGTCTTTCTTCAAACTCGTCTTGCATCAGTGCTTCAAACTACAGTCCAGATTCCACTTTGCAGTGTGTTTAATAATAATGTTAATTTATATAGCGCCTATTCTCTACAATTTAGGGCTCTAAGCGCTTTACATTACCAACACACACCCCAACACACACACACACACGGCGCGCGCGCGCGCGAGCTCACGCATGACACACACCCACGCTCTCAGACACCAGCACGCACGCACGCAAGCACTCACATCAACACGGCCTGCACGCACAAGCAACACAACCACCAGCACTCACGTGCGCACGCACAAACCCACTCAGGTGGATTGGGAAGTGGGGGTGGGGGGGGGTGGGGTGGGGTTACGACTGATGAAAGAAGTTAGTTTTGACCGCAGATTTGAAAGAAGAGGGTGAAGGTAGGTGTCTGACACTGATGGGAAGTGTATTCCAGACAGTTGGTCCTTGGAAGGAAAGAGAACGTTGACCAAAAGATTTTGTTCTGACAGAAGGAATGCGCAAGAGGCGACTGTCGGCAGAGGAACGAAGATGACGGGATGGGATGTAGATGTGGAGGATGTCGGAAAGATATTTTGGTCCAGTACCAGAAACAGAAGAGAAACAGACGGACGCCAGCTTGTAGTCAATTCGCCTCTGAATTGGAAGCCAGTGGAGGGACTGCAACAGAGGAGTGACATGTTTACGTTTAGACGCTTTGCAAACAAGCCTGGCAGCGCTATTCTGAACCTTCTGCAGTTTATTGAGTAGGTACTCTGGTGAGCCAGCCAAGAGACTGTTGCAGTAGTCCAGCCTTGAGAGAACTTGGGAACAAACCAGAGCTTTTGTGGCTTCAGTGGAAAGGAAGTGTCTGATTGAACTGATCTTACGTATTTCCAGATATGATGCCTTACAAACATTAGACACGTGGTGCTTGAAAGAGAGGGTGGAATCAAAAGTCACACCAAAGCCTGGGATGAGAGTTGAATATCAGAACTTCCAATACTGATGGAAGAAGGAAGGGAGGGATGACCTTGGAGTTTGGGAGGAGCAAGGAGAAGAACTTCAGTTTTGTCATCATTCAGCTGCAACTTATTCAAAGTCATCCAATTCTTTAAATCCTGTGAACAGCTTTTAACATCACCTACAACGTTCTTGAGTTGAGATACAGTGCTTGACTTGTACATCTGAGTGTCATCAGCAAAACTCTCATGCAGCAATGAGTGCTGATCGATAATGTCTGACACAGGTCTGACATACAGAGCAAACAGAACCGGCCCAAGGATGGAACCTTGCGGTACCCCACAGGTTAGAGGTGTAGGAGATGAAGAAAGACCATTGACAACAATTCTCTGGGAACGATCACTGAGATAGGACCTAACCCACGCAAGAACAGTGCCGTGAATGCCAAAAGAAGTTTGGAGTCTAGAAAGGAGGATGTCATGATCAATGGTGTCAAATGCCGCGGAAAGATCTAACAGAGAGAGAAGGGAGACTTTGTCATCATCAAGGGCAAGAAGAAGGTCGTTTACAACTTTCAGGAGAGCGGTCTCTGTGCTATGTCCAGCCCTGTAAGCAGACTGGTGAGGGTTTCAACACACACCCCTACCTGCAGCCTTCCCCCCCTCCCCTTCATTTCACAATTATAGCCCAAAGACTCTTCTACCCAGAACCCGTGCATTTGTTCTACCTGACTCGCGCGCGCGCGCGCGCGCGCGCACACACACACACACACACACGAACACACACACATACATGAAACTGAATCTTTGGGTCTCGCAGTGCTGTCCCCCTCCTCCTGCATTACACATATGCATTGTTCAGTCAACATACTGTTTTTTTGTTCATTTGATACACGTGAAATGGATCACAGCGATGTCGAAAAGAATCTTCTGAAACTCCTGTACGCCATGAAACAAACGGGAAAAATCTTAAACAAGATTGTTGCCACTTTTCAGCTGCCCAAGAACAAGGTATGAATTCTTCGGTTTATGTGGTTCCTTTTCTTATACAGCATTATGAAGCATTCTGTTACATTATATACATTATATGTTTTCCCCCCACTACTTAATTGTTCAGCATAATATTGTTTGGTCAATCAGTGGGAGATTGAATCTCTTAGGAGATCCAAGTAAAGGTTGTTCTGTACAATTCTTAGCCACTCACAATGCTTGGGTTATTGAACAGCAGAGCTGACCACTCAGAATGTTCCATATCTTTTGATCTCCCTTGCATCCTGGAATGGATCCTAAAGCATAGGCTCAAAGATTGTCCCCTATATTTGGTACTGTTTAGTTTTTCAGCAACTTTTTTCCTCTCCACACTTTCGTTTTGTTCGTTTGCTACCCTTCGCTGGCTGCTTTGGGGGTGCTGTTGGATTCTTTTTTGAACCCTTGGTGGTGAGAACACCACAGAATTATGGACTGTGATGTGTCTCTATTTGACACCAAGAGCACAGACACAACCAGCCGTGTCTCCCTCATGAGTTCCGATCCAGCGGACGAAAGGCCTAGGAGCAGGCAATATAAATAGATGTGCCTTCGAAGGGGAGTACGATGGTTCCCGCAGGCAGCTAGCGAAGGGTTTCTCATATTTATAATACATTCCCATTTTCTTCATCTTCAATTTTTGCTTTTTTTCTTCTAAAAGTTTAACTTTGCCAAGTTATTACTATAACGACTGAAAAATTGTTAGCCTGCACTTGTTTTTTTCCCCCCACTACTTAATTGTTCAGCATTATATACAGCTAGAGTTCAATGATCCAAATATCATGAATTATTAGCGCTCAGAGGCTCTCCTTGAAAAACCAATCACCTTTTAAAAGCAAACTGGCAACAATTTAGATTAAAAAAAAAAATCCTTTTCACTCACTGAGCTATGGGGTTGCACATAAATAAGCTAGATTCAAAACCATTCTTAACAGAAGTTGCCATTAGGATGGAAACAGCAGCAGTAGAACTTGCGTTGTGCCAGGTCCCTTTCACCAGCGTGAACTGCACAGCAACGCCGCTCATCCCATGCTAGGTAATTTCGAGTTTCCTTAACAATTTTGTTGAGACGTATAAAATCATTTGAAGTGATGCGACAATTCATGCAGGGTGGGGTGGGGGTTCACTGATCCATGCTGTCATTGAAAATTGTCTTGTTGCCGCTGGCCACCAGCAGGAACCTGATTTGGTTATTAAGTGGTTGGAAACCCTGGCCATGAAGACAGCAGCTGAAGGGGCCTGTACCACCTCTTGACATTTTGAGACAGAGTTCCAATCCAGCACTGCTCTGGGGGAAATAATTATAAAGACATGCTGCGCTGATCTGAGCCACTCTGGAATGTTATTGATCAAGGCTTCTCCTAGATCTTGTTTGGACAGGCTTCAACGCTACCCCACGCCCCCTCCACCCCGCCTTCCCACCTTCTTTTTCAAAACATACGTAAAAAAATGAATCAGTCTCATTCTCACTCCGTTGCGAGTTCTGACCGATTCAAAAACATCTTGGACCTCGTTTCACCAATCCCTTCCCCGCACTCCTCAAGTCCACACACAGACAGGCCCTTGTTGTTCACGTGCTTTGTTTCCTTCCTGCCTGTGATGACTGCGAGGGGAAGGCTGTGAGGTGAGGGGCGGCAGCGGACAGGGCAGGCCGAGAGGGATGAAGGTGATGATGAGGCCTGGGCGCACAGTTCTGTACACGTGCAACAGGAGGTCTGAGGACTGGAGGTGTCACAGCCTGAGGGACACGCCCAGTCTCTTTGAATCCGGTCACCGTTGTCACGGTGTGCTGTTTGGGCTATCAACATGCTATTCGATGCGTGCCAGCTACTGTCTGTCTGTTTGTCAATCTGTCTGTCTCTTGATTTCTCTCTCTCTCTCTCTTTCTCTCTCTCTCTCACACACACACACACACACACAAACACACACACGCACGCACGCATGCACGCGCACACACACATGGCACAATTACATTCGTGTTGTAGCTAGCGCGGATGATCACAAGGGCCATACCAGGCCTGGCACACGCACATTCAGAGAGAGAGAGAGAGAGAGAGAGAGAGAGAGAGAAGAAGAGAAGACAGACAGACAGACAGACAGACAGACAGACAGACAGAGATATACAAGGACATACACGCACACCCATGTACACAAAGACAATCACAAATGTAATTATCGTAAACAATAAAATCCTTCCAAGACAAATCAGA
>CM065730.1:64464033-64466533 GCA_033310375.1 Conus canariensis
GAGAGAGGAGAGTGAGGGGGGGGGGAGACCCGGTGCTTCTTTTTTCGCGAACATTCACCCTAGTCTTCCATTCAAATAAGTTTAGACCTGTTTCAAATGGCGTACAGGTCAAAAAGCGACAAGAAACGCCCCCCCCCCCCCCCCCCCCCCCCCACCCCACACACACACACCGATTGGCAGAGGGTCTTCATGGCCTTGCTGCAGTAAGCAATTCAAAACACACTGTGTTGTCCCATCGTCTTCTTCAAAGTAAAGCCTCTCATTCATTTTCTCTTTGTGTGTTGCTTTCTGTATGTGTTAAGACTCGACGACAAGTCGTTTGAATATTTTGTACTGTACATGAAACATGTGCTTTTATGTGTTGTATACAAGTTCGTACGCCTCTTCCGGAGGTGTGGGACAGAAGAAAGCAGAGGGAAGATGGCGAGGAGTTGGGGGGAGGGGGAGGGGTTGGGGGGGGGGGGGGAGGGCGTGGAAGGATAAGGGAGACGGGGTCTCATGTTTTGTATGTGCTTCCTTTTCCGGCAATTGATCGTTTTGCTTGAGAAAAACCACGCAGAAACAAAGGAAGAAAGAAACAGACAAAAAAGGAGAAACGAACAAAGAGAGGAAAGAGTCAGAAGAGCAGATGCAAATAAAGATAATACTGAGCTCAAACGATGGCAGACATTCGGCCCCGAAGTGGCAGGCAAACAATTCATGCGCCATTCGCTGATGAATGATTATGGTAACCAATGCGTGCCATTACAGCTCCCCTTCCTCCCCCCCCCCCCCCCCCCCCCCCATTTCTCTCTCACACACACACGAACGCAAGCACCCACACACGCGCGCGCATACACATATACACATGCACACACACACACACACACACACACACACCACACACACACACACACACACACACGCAACTGCACGTCCCTCACCTTGTCTTACAGGCACAGAAAACAGGAAACGTAAAGCTGAACCCCCCAGCGAGATGTCCAAAAATCCGAGTGCAGTCTGGATGGGGTAACACGGGAAGTGCTTTAGACACATGCAGATGAACGAGCTTTTCTGGGTAAGTCAGGAGACAGGCATTACGCTGTAAGCATAGGCAGGCCACAGAAAATGGGACGTTTATCACGTGCATTTCCGCTGCGACAGTGCCAGCGTGTGTCGCTTGGAATTAACGCGCTTAATATCCTAAGTCTTTGCGAATGTGGCACGCACGCTGACATTGAAAACAATGAGCAAGGACTCATTTATCATTTTTCCCCGTATCGTTTTAGCTCTTTCTGAGCGCGGGTAAAGAACACCATAGCAAGAAATAACATTAGAAAATGTGAATCGAGATGATGCAATATCGAAATGAGCTGTACGAGTCGAAATTTTTTTTTTTTTTTTTTGGGGGGGGGGGGGGGGGGGGGGGGGGGGGGGAGGAGAGGAGGTGGTAAACCTTGAATTTAGTTGGATTAATCTGATTTTGGATGACGTGAACTCTTTCAGTAGAAAACGCTCTCTCGTCTCCCGGAAGTTCTGAGTTTGTACCGTCCTCTCTTCTTTTACTCTTTTTGGTATCCGCCTTTTAACTGTCTACTATTTTTATGCCGTTGTGGTCCTTTTTCCTGATCTTGTTCCGGAAACTCTTTTTCACTGGTTTTCTGAATTAATTCATGACATGCCAGGGTTTTTTTTTCTCCATTCTGGCGACTAAGTAGTGATTTTTCGCAAATTTCTGTGTAAAATGAAAGGATCTCAGTTAAGAAAAAGGCATATTAGCTGTATTGATATCTATGAATTAGTCAGATCTGGGGCAGATCCGGAACCTGTGAGCCAAGGACAATTCGACCTTGGCGAGGACCAGCGCTCTCCCGATAGTCCCGATTGTTTGTTTGTTTGTTTTTAAACTGAAACGTTCATCGATTGTCTCATTTTCATTTCTGCACTTGTATCTGGAAATTGTTTTACAAAAAAATGTTTATGTTTGTAAAAGACTGGTTTTCTGGTCACACTGTAAAATAACATTTGAAACACATGTTAGAATCACAAAGAACAGAGAACCTGACTATCAAGTAACGTTTTTGCACAAGAATATGACTTTTTCCCCACAGAGAATTCTTCTATACTGGCACTGAAACGAAATGTTTTGCGCACACACGGTAATATAGAACGACATCGCCTAAACACGCCATTTATTACTTTCCTATTACCTTCCTTTCCTAACTCAAAATCTGTAGCTTAAATTCGTTATTCAAATGTATATTTCCATAATCACGGAAGTACAAACTGCCAAATAGATGTAAAGCTTATTATGGTGAATACCGTTTTTTGTTATGTTTGTATTTATTCAGATACCTGTATATTGATGCTTTGTTCAACACACTTACGTACATGTTAGAAAAAAAAACACACAAAAAACACCACAACTTCAAATGTGATTAGGCTTCACACCTACATGTCTGTGACACTTTGGACATTTACTTTGTTTCTTTCGAAAACAATTTTGCACCACTAAAATATT
>CM065730.1:64479033-64481533 GCA_033310375.1 Conus canariensis
TGTGTATGTACATGCATGTTTCCATGTATTGACATACGTTTATAATGAAATCATATCTTTATATATCTACCTATGTACAATTCTGAGGATTTGCTAGGACCAGATTTAAGTCTGAAGCCTGAAATTCTTATTAGAATATTAGACTCACCAGGTGACAAACATACCACGTGTGACCACAGTGGGCCATTGTCTTCATGCAATTAAACCCTGTAAGTATGTGTGTGTGTGTGTGTGTGTGTGTGTGTGTGTGTGTGTGTGTGTGTGTGTGTGTGTGTGGAGAGAGAGAGAGAGAGAGAGAGAGAGAGAGATGGACAGAGACAGAGAGTGCAAACACAAACGTGTGTGTGTGTGTGTGTGTGTGTGTGTGTGTGTGTGTGTGTGTGTGTGTGTGTGTGTGTGTGTAAACAAATTGTTTTCCTTGTCATCCAATATATAAAAGAACTCTTTCTGAGTGTTTCATGAATTCATCATTCATGGACTGAATTCTCTATTAGGCACTCCGTGTCCTGTCTGTGGCTGTGTATGTGTCCATGCATGCGCGCGCGAACGCGGATATGTGTGTGCATGCGTGTGCCCAAATCCGTGGTATCCCCCTTCTACATTTTCCCCCTATTTTGATTTTCATTGAATTTTCGACTAAATAATAATAATAATGATGATGATGATGATGATGGTAACGATACTACTAATGATAAAGATGATGACTGAGATGCTGAAAATGATGATGATGATAATAATGATAACAATAATAATAATACTAATAAGAAAAGAAATGAAAACAATGATAATAATAATAATAGTGATAAATAATAATAATGATGATGATGATAACAATAACAACAATAATAATAATGATAATAATAATAATATTAATAACAATAACAGCAATAATTGTTATTGTATCAGAGTTTGCCTCATATCTGAAATCATACCTGATAATGCCAGGAGGAACTTACCATAGCTAGTATTCTTAAGCCTGCCACATACCTTATTGTAAAGGAAAAGCATCTGCTGACTTCTTCTGTAAAATGGCGTCCAGAGAGAAAAAAAACACAAACAAAAGAAAAAAAAGGGTTCCCTTTGACTTTTTTGTTTTACTGTATAACTTCTATTGTTTGTTTGACGTTTTTCAACACATTAATTTTTCGGGTGTAACGGATCGATCCATTGATAGATTTTGTTGACCCCCCTGGACACCGGTTTTTTGTTGTTTTTTTGTTGTTTTTTTGTTTTGTTT
This sequence comes from Conus canariensis, assembly GCA_033310375.1. Classification (NCBI taxonomy): domain Eukaryota; kingdom Metazoa; phylum Mollusca; class Gastropoda; order Neogastropoda; family Conidae; genus Conus; species Conus canariensis. The sequence goes on from CM065730.1 coordinate 64,480,271, forward strand.
TTTGTTTTGTGAAGAAGTCAGCAGATTTTTTCTTTGCAGTAACGTATGGGGCAGGCTTTAGCATACTGATTACTAGCTATGGTAAACTCCTTCTGGCAGATAAGAGAGAGAGAGAGAGAGAGAGAGAGAGAGAGAGAGAGAGAGAGAGAGAGAGACAGACAGACAGACAGACAGACAGACAGGCAGACAGGCAGACAGACAGAGACAGAGACAGAACTCAGAAAGCTTTAATGTACATCGGCCTTGGGCCACAATACAAGGTACAAAGGCAAGGGGGAGGGAGTGGGTAGGAACGGGTGGAGTTAACACATACGTTACTGCAAACAGAACAGAAAAGCATTGTAGTATTCATTCCCCAAAAATGTGTGCTGAAAAAAGATACATTATTCAGTAACGTTTAGAATACAAGAAAATACAATACAAATGAAGTCAGACATTTCAAGGAAAACCAAAGTGGTGGTCATTGTCCGCGATAATTCACCAACTAAAGAATTGATCTTATCCTTCTGTTTACCGCATGAAAAATAGACCTTGACAGGCTATGTCTGTGCGAAGCACTGGACACCTTAAGAAGCAAATGAAAGGGATAACTGGCCAATTCTTTGAGAAATTTATTCGTAAGGTCTTGATAGAGGGAGCATTGAAATTAAAAAAAAGAAATGTTGCTCATTCTCTACCTGATCACGGCAAAATGGGCACGCTTTGTCCTTTTCTGGTTTACCATAGCGATGCAGGTTCTTACTCAGCGGAAGCAAAATAAATCTTATTCGTACAATGGCAACGCGGATACGGTACGTATTCGTATCCAAAAGGCATCTTTTATAAGTTTTGTATCTCTCACGGTCTCGTATGGCGCCAGCCCATTCTTGTGTGAACATATAAATAAGCCTCTGTTTAAATGCATTTAGGAACATTTTAACGTCTCCAACATCTTGTTGTAACCAAACAAAAGTAAAACCAGTTAAACACAAGATTTTTCTTACCTTTGAGACCAGCACTGCTTTCCAGATCTGTCTAATTCCAGTAGCTTCAAATATTCTTATGACGTAACCTTTCAGCTTTCATCTGTAAAAGTCTAAACCAGTATCGTACACAAGAACCATAGGAATGGATATATATAATGGATGTCAACCCAAAGCACAGAGAGAGAGAGAGAGAGAGAGAGAGAGAGAGAGAGAGAGAGAGAGAGAGAGAGAGGAGAGAGAGAGTACGCGCGCGCATGCGTATCTGTGTGTGTAACAATGATTTCCCCCTGTCCGCCTG
>CM065730.1:64489033-64504033 GCA_033310375.1 Conus canariensis
AAAGAAAGACTGAAACACGTTAAAAAAAAAAGAAGTGAAGAAAAACAGACAGAAAGATCGGCAAAAAGAAGTGACAGAACGAACAAAACACAAGCAAAAGGAAACAGGAAAAAGACAGATAGAAAGAAAGCCAAAAGAGAAAGAAAAGTAACAGAAAAAAAGGTGAAAGAGGGAGAAAAAAAAGGCAGGCAGAGAGAAGTGATGGGAACGACAGAAAGACTAGCATGAAAGAAAGAAGTGAAAAGAAAGAAAGAGGACAGAAGTGATGGGAAAGATAGAAAGAAAAGCAGGACAGAAAGAAGGGAAAAAGAAAGAAAGAAAGACGGAAAGAAGTGAAAAGAAAGAATGAAAGAGGTTAAAAAAAAGAAGTGAAGGGAAAAAACCCAGAAAGATCGGCAAAAAGAAGCGACAGACAGAACGAACAAAAAACAAACAAAAGGAAACAGGAAAAAAGACAGATAAAAAGAAAGACACAGATAAGTAAAAAAAAAAAAAAAAGCAGACAGAAAAAAAGACAGACAGAGAGACAGACAGGAGTAACGGGAAGAAGAAAAGACAGAAAGAAATGAAAAGAAAGATACATAAGGAAGTAACAGGAAAGAAGATAAGACTGGCAAATAAATGAAAAGAACAGACTGAAAGAGAGAGGAAGTAGAAAGAAAGACAAAAAGAAGTAAATGAATGGAAAAAAAGAAGAAAGAAAGACAGAAAGGGAAGGGAACAAAAAAAATTAGAAAAAAAAAACAGACAGACAGAAAGAAGTAAAAAGAAAGGAAAAAAGACAACTAGGGAGAAAAAAATATGATAGAGGAAAGAAAGTAAGGTAGAATCAAAAACCAGACAGACAGAAAGAAGTAAAAAGAAAGAAAGAAAGAAAAGTATGAAGAAAGAAAGAATGAAAATAGAAGAAAGCAAGTAAGGTAGAATTAAATAAAAACAAAAACAGACAGACAGAAAGACCTAAAAAGAAAGGAAGAAAGAAAAGTATTGAGAAAGAAAGAAATGAAATACAAGAAAAAAAAGTAAGGCAGACCGACAGGGACAAGTGAAAGGAAAAACACAACAAGAACGGCAGACAAAAAAAAAAAAAAAAAAAAAAAAAAAACACGAAGAAAAGACAAACGGAAATGAAAGTAAATACAACGAAATGATTGACAAACTGGTAGGACAAAGACGAAGATCAAAACAGAACTGAAAGAAAGAACGAACGAAAGAAAGGCGAACAAACAGAAAGAAGGGTAGACAAGCAGAAAGAAGGGTAGACAAGCAGAAAGAAGGGTAGACAAGCAGAAAGAAGGGTAGACAAGCAGAAAGAAGTGAAATGGACGAGAAAAATAGAAGAGAGACTAAAAGATGAGAACGGAAGCCAGACAAACATAGTGAAGAGGAGTGAGAGAGAGAGAGAGAGAAAGAGAGAGAGAGAGAGAGACAGAGAGACAGACAGACAGACAGACAGACAGACCGAAAGAGACAGAGACAGAGAGAGGAAAGGAAAGGACAGGAAACAGAAAGAAATTTAATGGAACAAAGAAAGAAAACTGTGACAGGAAAGAAAGACATAGAAATGAAATGAAAAACAGGGAGAAATGAAAGGAAAGAAAGACACAGAAATGAAACGAAAAACAGAGAGAAATGAAAGGAAAGAAAGACACAGAAATGAAACGAAAAACAGAGAGAAATGAAAGGAAAGAAAGACACAGAAATGAAACGAAAAACAGAGAGAAATGAAAGGAAAGAAAGACACAGAAATGAAACGAAAAACAGAGAGAAATGAAAGGAAAGAAAGACACAGAAATGAAACGAAAAACAGAGAGAAATGAAAGGAAAGAAAGACACAGAAATGAAACGAAAAACAGAGAGAAATGAAAGGAAAGAAAGACACAGAAATGAAACGAAAAACAGAGAGAAATGAAAGGACAGAAAGACACAGAAATGAAACGAAAAACAGAGAGAAATGAAAGGAAAGAAAGACACAGAAATGAAATGAAAAACAGAGAGAAATGAAAGGAAAGAAAGACACAGAAATGAAACGAAAAACAGAGAGAAATGAAAGGACAGAAAGACACAGAAATGAAATGAAAAACAGAGAGAAATGAAAGGAAAGAAAGATAAGAAGGCAGACAGAGAAAGTTACAGGAAAGAAAGAAAGGAAAAAAGGGAAACAGAGAAATGAAAGGAAGAGGAGAAGACACAAACACAAGAGGGGAGAAAACAATGCTTTGATTTATCTGCTCAGAATGAAAGCAACCAAACGAAAACTAAACTAACCAAAAGCGAGAAACACAAAACAAAGCTAAACAAGTTTCAAAACGGAGTGACTGAGGGCGGAAAATGAAGCAAAATTTAGAAAGAGAGGTGGTTAGTTACCGCCAAGGACACAGACAAACAGAGTACAGGACACGACACAATGCATTTCGACCTCTTGGGTCTTCTTCAGGCGAAAACAAATAACATTTAGGACAGTGAAAACGAAGAACGAGAAACCACTTATCTTCTCATGTTCGCCTCACGATCAAAATGGCCATACTGATCTTGAGGCGAACATGAAAAGCTAAGTTTGTCTGTGTCTTTGGCGGTAACTAACCCCCTCTCTTTCTAAATAAAGCTAAATAGATAAAACAAAAGCAAAGAAAACAAAAACACTATCATTTCATTTTGCAGTGCATAATACTTATGTGCTGTTTCTTGGTTTAATCACATGTTTAACTGCTAATGATAGCTCCCTCCGGACATTGTCTACCCTACCTTCCTCCTCCCCTCTCTCTTCATTCCAGTGTTGGGGCGACAGATATCAGAGACACGGCTTCAAGTCCGCCAATCTGAAACAGCGCTGTTTGTTTTTGCTGCCCTGACATTCTCTTCTGAAAACAAACACACAAATACACAAATACGGGGATGCCAGAGGTCTGTCAGTATGAATTGTATCCCTGCCTTTTGGGAATTCTGTGCTGGAAATTTCCACTTTTCCGTCTTTCTCTTTGGTTCAGCTTTTTAATTTTCTACACTGGTTATTTTCCTTTTAAATTTCCTGACTGTCGGTACTGTTCTGTTTTTTTGTTTTGTTTCGTTTTTGGTTTGTTTGGTTGGTTTTTTTGGTTTTGCTTATTCCCTATTATTGTCGCCCTTTCACCTGTCTTTGATTAGGAAGTCTGAACACTTTTCCTGAAACAATTTATAGCAAGGTAGTTTTCACACTTTTTTTCCCCTTGCAACAACTTCTAACAAAAAAGCCTTTACAGTTTTCTTACAAAAATTTAAAACAAGAAAGTCTGAACACTCCTTTCATGTAAAAATTTATAAAAAGAAAGTCTTTACACTTTTCTTAAACAATTTATAACAAGAAAGTCTTTACACTTTTCTCTGCAACAATTCATAACAAGAAAGTCTTTACACCTTTCTTGCAACAATTCATAACAAGAAAGTCTTCACACTTACTTTTTCTTGCTGCGGTCTGTAACAAGCTATAACACGACAGTCTTCACATTATTTATGGCTGATTTATACAGTTGTTACAATGTATAACAAGAAAGTCTTCGAATAATTTTCCTGTTACATCTAAAACAATGAAAATGTGTACACTTTTTTCCTTGCTATACAATCCATAACAAAAAGTCTTCACACTTTTAAAATTTTTTTTTACTATAATTTACATTAAAAAAAGTACATACACTTTTTTATTGTTACAGTTTTTGTCTTGTAACTTATATGCATCTTGTATATATTGTAACGTTTTTGTTACGATTTATCACAAGAAAGTCTTAAACATTTTTAAGAGCTTATATACAGAAAGAAAGTCTTTACATCTGCTATCACAATTTATAACAAGCTAGGATTTACAACTTTTCTGGATACAACTTATAGCTAGAAAGCCTTTGATTTTATTTTTCATGTTACGATTTATGACAAGAAAGTCTTTGCTCGTTCCATCTGCAATTTATACTGAAACTCTTTACAGGTTTTTGTTGTTACAGTTACAAGAAGGTCTTTACACTCTTCTCTTGTTACAATTTACAGCAAGCCAGTCTTTCTTTTGTTGTTGTTGTTGGTGGGTTTTTTGTTGTTGTCATTCTATGAATTGTGTAAACTGTGTGGTTAACCTCTTTCTCGTTTGTTTGTATGGTTCAGGACAGGACCTTTTCTTTACTATGTAATGATACGCCTAGATGGGACTTGTGCAGTCAGCCGGGCTACTAGTACAACTGACAAAACAACAAAACGAGAAGGGGCGGACTATTAAAGAAAAAAACAATAAAATCACTGGCACTTGGTGTAGGGACGGTATTGTTTTCATAAGAAAAGGAAATAATGTTATTAGAGTAACTTGTTCACGTGAAACTGAAGCCGTTGACTAAGGTTGTTACTTTGTATGTGGTCTCTTTCTTCCACTGTACTTCCTCTCTCCCTTTTATTCTTAAGAATCAAGGAATGTTTATTCGTTCAGTTTTACTTTCCACGTGTGCTTTTGCATAAAAAGCAACAACAACAAAAAAGGGGAAAAATACCCCCACATGTAACATGTGTGTTAGCAGACGTGCAGGTAAGATTTTGAGCAAATTCCATTATGATTTGACATGAAGCCTGGTTTGACATCAAACTAGCTGGCACCTGTGCTACAGACGAGACAGCCAACGGACATCTTGGGGTTATTCTTGGTGGGCGTGAGTGGAAAACAAAAATGACAACATCCGCTTGCCGAAGAAGTCCATCTCTCTTTATGTCGTATGTCTGATCCTTTTGTGTTGTGGTCTGCCTTTGTGCACTGTGATGTGCACTGTGATGTCACTGTGATGTGCACTGTGATGTGCACGTGATGTCACTGTGATGCACTGTGATGTGCACTGCGATGTGCACTGTGATGTGCACTGTGATGTGCACTGCGATGTGCACTGTGATGTGCACTGCGATGTGCACTGCGATGCGCACTGTGATGTGCACTGTGATGTGCACTGTGATGTGCACTGTTGGGAGGTGGGGGTGGGGGGTGGATAATCAAACAATGCATCCCCTAAGAACTCGGTCATTGTTCACCTACTTGTTGTACCTGATCACCATTGTCTTATGTTTTGCTGTGTAGTCGTGTGTCTTCCAACTGACCGATTTATGACATGTTAGACACTCTATCTTGCGTCACTGAGATTTTCATTTGTATTTATTTGTTTATATACTTAATCATTTATTTTCATATGATCTGAGTCGACAGTTCTCTTGCTTGCCAACTCTGCCGATTCTGCCCGACCACCCGTCTAATTTTTCCCTTACCTCTCCTTCTTCCTACCTGTTTCTGCCCAATAATCCTACCAGAACTGTAAGGTGCCTGTGGGTTTTCACGGCGTCTGCATTGAACAGCACGTGGACTTCAAACGGAGAGAGTTTGAATGACAGAACAGGGAGTGCAAACGTGATCTCTGTTTCATGTGTATACGTCAGGTCATGTATTCACCGAAAATCGTCAACTTCCTCATAAATTGAACTGATCAAGATCTCAATTGCACCCGTTGTGGTGTTTTTTTTTCCTTTGAAAATAAAAATGAACGATATAATGATGATGACGACGACAATGATGATATGTATTCATTTATTACTGTCGCTGCAAACGTGTAGTTTAGAGATTAGGGAACAACTTAACTGAGATGCATCGGTTAGGGAACAACTTGAGTGAGACGTATACGAAGAAGGGAGAGCTAAATAATACTTTAGTCTTTATGTTCATCATTATCATTATTTACCGATCTGGCCTCTAAATAGGTTTATTACATTGCCAGTAGCTACGGCGCACGGTATCACTTTTGTTTTCCCCTCCTCTCCCGCACACACACCCTCCCAGCCCTCCCTCTCCGTTTCTCTGTCAGTGGTTATGAGTCGGGAAGGGTGGAAAATGGGGGGGAATTGTAAGGTGGTGAAGGAAATGTAGTGTTCGAAAGATAAAGAGAAAATGTCCATAAAATGCAGATCTTCATATTTTACTTGTTTCACTTGCCTGTTTTCATGGTTTAAAAAAAAAACTCAAGGGAAAAAATAGTAAAAGGCAAATAATGTTTTAAAGCATTCCTGTATAACATTTTCAGAGATCGCCCTACACACACACGCACGCACGCGCGCGCGCGCGCGCGCACACACACACACACACACACACACACACACACACACACACACACACACACACACCACACGGGCACGCAGGCGCTCGCGAGGTGGCTGGGGGTGGGAAGAAAGAGTGTGGGAGGTGAGGGGTGGGGGGTGGGGGTATGGGGTCAAATTAAGTCCCACCCCAGTCTCAGACCCAACACCGAGCAAAAGAGGACCGACATGACATGAAAACTGTTCCAGTAGCCAAGATTGTAACTGTGCAGATGAGCACACCCAGTACCCGCCTGCCACTGATGTCTAGATAATAGAGATAATCATTGATGACTAGATGATAAAGATAATCATTGATGATTAGATGATAAAGATAATCATTGATGACTAAACAACAGTGATAATCACTGATGACTACATGGCAAAGATAATCACTGTTGACTAAACGGTACAGTTACTCCTTGATGACTTGATTACACAGATAATCATTGATGATTAGATGACACAGATAATCACCTATTACTAGATGATAAAGATAATCATTGGTGATTAGATAACACAGATCGTCACTGATGATTAGATGACACAGATAATCACCGATGACTAGATGACACATTTGATCACTGCTGACTAGATAACAAAGATAATCATTCACACTAGATGACGCAGATGATCACTGAAGACTAGATGTCACAGATTATCACTGACGACTAGATGACACAGATAATCATCGATGACAGGATACACAGATGATCACAGATGACTAGATGAAACAGATGATCACAGGTGATTAGATGACACAGATGATCACTGATGACAGGATGACACAGATAATCGTTCGTGACTAGATGTCTTAGATAATCACTGATGATTAGATGACACAGATAATGATTGATGACTAGATAATAACAGATGATCACTGACGACAACATGATCACCTAACATCATGGCACTGACCGGAAACAGTATATCAACAGGAGAAATAGAAGTACAACATAACAACAAACAACGTGACAAAATCTTGAAGATGAAGCCGAAAATCTACGTAAAAAATCTTTAACAAAAAAAAAAAGAAGAAAAAACACCGACTGAAAATACACCTGCATTCCCTACCTCCATCTCTCTCCCCCCCTGTCTCTCTCTCTCCAGCACGCGCATACACACACACACACACACACACACACACACACACACACACACACACACACACACGCACACACACACTCACGCACGCACGCACGCACGCACACACATACACAGAGCAGGTCCTCTGCACATATACACACAAACACACCTGGGCTTATACACATATACACTAAGAGAGAGAGAGAGAGAGAGAGAGAGAGAGAGAGAGAGAGAGAGAGAGAGAGAGAGCCCCTCTGATAACCGACTGATCACGTGTCATTTCTGAGGGAAGTTGAAACCAAACGAAATATACTTACAGATGAATCGCAGGTGGAATTCTCCTGAAGAGCCCGGTAACGATGCATGAAGCAGTCTATCAGCTGTTCTTCGTTTTTTTCCCCTCAAAAACTAGTTTCAGAACAACTTCCCACTCCCACATCTACTGATCAAAACCAGCCGCACAGCCGAGCATCGCAGCCACCGATAAGAAACATGTCTAAAGATAAACCTCCCCACCCCCCCATTCAAAGCCACAAGCAGACACAGCAGACGGCAGCACGTAAAACTCCTGCTGGAATGGAAAAGCACGCGCCGCTCGCTCGGTGGGTGTGTCGTCTGCTTCTTTGCCTTTTCTTTTTTCTTTTTTTTCCCCCTCTCTTTCTTTTTTTTTTTGTTGTTGTTGATCACTCTCCAGTTAAGAGTCGTCTGCTCTCGTTTTTTTTTGTTTGTTTTTTTTTCAACAGTTTTACCTGGATGTTGCCACAAACGAATGAAAATAAAGATGGAAAAAACTCAAGTCGCGGATCCTGTCGTCTGCCTCGTCGGCCGTTATGAAAATAAAGACAAAGGTGAGTTGTTGTTTTTTTCCTTCTTCTTCTTCCTGACAAGTGGCAGCGCGCCGTGGGACTGACTACACTCGCCTCTCTGTTGTGTGCGGTAGTGGCGGAATATGATGGGTTGACGGTTGGCGCTGCCGGTGAGCCTGGCTCATTATGGACTGGACAGGTGGCTGGCACGCCTGGGAGCCAACTGGCACCCGTGCAAATACTGGATCAAAGACAGGAAGCCAGCATCAGACCTGTGCCGGAGGTGAGACAGACTGTGGAGGATGGCGGCTCCGGAGGGAAGTGAGGGAGAAGAGATTGGTGACGCTGGAAAGGAGGGGTGGGGGTGGGGGGTGGGGGGAACGGGGGGATGTTGGGGGGGGGGGGGGGAGTAGTTTCGAGTGAATGCAGCACGCCCCTGTCAATTAACCAATCACTCGCCTCATTTGAGGCGAAAAGAACCTGACACCGCCACATCCGCTCGGCTTTTGTCTCTTTGGAAGAACCCAACCTGGGAAATATCCGCTGAATAACACGGCACATCCTACACTGCTTTTCAATCTGAATGAAGAAATATTGATCCATGAAACGTCGGGAGGTTCAGAATTTCCTTGCTTGCATATATGAAGCAAATGATCTTCACGGCCAAAACATTTCAGGTGGCCCAAAATATTAGCTGGTTCACAACGAACCGTTTGAGGGAGTTTGGCTGGTTGTTCCTTCGACTTGAGACCAGAACAATAAGCCTCGTCTGACAGTACTTGGAAAATAAACGCTGCCGCCATCGATGTGATGCGATCATAACAAGATAGACAGTATGGCTGTTCGACTCACGAGCCTGGAGAGGTGGTTGAGAGTGGGGTGGAGGGGAGGGGTTCATAAGTGGAGGGCAAGGCTGTGTGTACCTTGCTTTCGATTTCCTGCATCAAATCGACACATCTAGAGCATGAACCGTACTTCAAAAGAAGGCCGCCATTCCTTAACTAATCTGATTTCATTAAGGTGCGCGTTTCGACCAGTGTGTTCCTATGTTGTCATCATCTCATGTTGTTATAATTGATGACATTTTCCTGCATCCTTTTCGCAACTTTAGTCGGCATGATTAAATTTTGCGTGATTCCAGTCATGAATATACATTATGATGTTGGCTTATCAGTTGTATTATTTGGAAACTGTTACTGAGGGAAATCTGCCGCTTTTATGTGGCTCAACTTGTTTGTTTCACCACAAACAATAAACCTTTATTTTGCTGTTTTGGCAAGATATTGGGCAATCTTTGTTCTACATTAAGTGAATTTTTTCGGTTTATATCTGCTTCTCTGGACGAAATAGCACTGATTTAATGTAACTAAATAATTGTCATAATGTTAACATAAACTATCAGTAAATGTATTATATATCAACGTTTAAAGTTTTATTTGTAATTGATTACAATTTTGAAGAAAAGTTCACGCCAGTAACATTGGAAGTATTGCTGAAAACACTGCGCGCAGATTTGCGGCCTTCTCTATTTGGTAAATTCATCATTCCAGGGGTGGGTGGGAAGTCTTTCTGAACACTTAGAGTTAAGCAAAGTTTGTTTGTGCAAGCCCACTAATTACTGGGGAAAACCGACAACGTTAAAGAGTACCACAGACACACAGACACATGCACGCACACCTGTACGCACGTAGCTATGAGCACAGAAACAAGCAAACAACGAAACACGCACACAGACACACAGACAACCGGAACAGGGTAATTTTGCAGACTCACTTTGTTTACCCATGTGAGCCAACAATGAAATGGAACGGCCAGGAATTCCACCTACACCGCACAATTGAAAGCAGACTGGAGAGAGAGAGAGAGAGAGAGAGAGAGAGAGAGAGAGAGAGAGAGAGAGAGAGAGAGAGAGAGAGAGGAAAGACAGAGACAGACAGAGACAGAGAGAGACAAAGAAAGAGAAAGAGAGGGAGCGGGAGGGGAGGATGGAGACGGGACAGTATTTAATCATCATTTTTGTGAGGGAAAAGCTCTTCCGGAATGAAAGGGTAAAAATGGGAGGGGGGGGGGGGGGGGGGGGGGGGGGGGGGGGGGGGGGGGGGGGGGGGGGGGAGGGGGGGGATCCTGGGAGGGGAGAGGGTCTGTTTTGATGTTCTTTCAAACCTTAATTAGAGTAAGGCTATGGAGCTTTTTTGTCTTTTTTGGGGATGCACTTCAAAGGATCTTCAAAATACTTTTGTTTTAATATTTCCTTCCTTTTTATAAAAAAATAATGCAGCCGGCAAAAATCAAACAAACAGAAAAATAAAAGGAAATTCAACAAAAACCTACAAAATAATCTAACAACAGTCGTAGAACGAACGTACATCTCTCTCTCTGTCTCTCTATCTGTCTTCTCCCCCCCCCTTCCCTCCACCCCGCCCCCCATCCCACCCCTCCTCCTGCTGTCCCCGTGCCTTCTTCCCTGCCCCCATTCAACAGATTGACAGTCGCAAACTGCATGCACAATAATCGCTATTTCCCGCCACACAATGAAATCCTGATTGCAGACTCTCTCACTGAAAACACACACACACACACACACACACACACACACACACACACACACACACAAAACGTTTTAGGTCTATTGTCTTGTCGTGTGTAAGTTCTACTGTATTTTTTTTCTTGCATGAATACCCGCCAGTTTCAGTGAGTCTTCCTGGATAAATCTGCATTGTGTTGTGTTCTGTTGTGTTGTGTTGTGTTGTGTCGTGTTGCTTTCTATTGTATGAAATATTGCATTACATAGTATGGTATTGCATTTGTTATACTGTGATGTTTTTAAATGCACCGCATTGTTTCGTATTCTATTAAACTTAAAAGAAAAATTAATATTCCACCGAAGGAAAAAAAAACCTTACAACTTACAAGACAAACACGACGCGTTTCGACTTCTTTGGTCTTCTTCAGGCACTACAAACAATATCGCAGACAACGAAAACGATGAACAAATAATCACCTATCTTCTCCTACTGGGCGAAAAATGGACGTGGAATGGCAACGAGGCTGCTAGGAAGGAGACTATGCAGGCTTAAGTAATACTTATAGCAATGATAATAATAAGAATGATAATAATAGTGACGATGATGATAAAAATATAATAATACAGAAAGAATCACCACCACGTTCAGTAATGATATGATGATAGTAGTTGTAGTATTAATAGTCACTATACTGACATCGTTTTCGATTGTCCTGTACTGTATTATGTTGTACTGTATTGTATCGGATTGTATTGCATTCTATTTTATTGTATGATTCTATATTACACCGTACTGTACTGCATTGCATTGTATAGTACGGTATAGTGTGGTGTTGTACTGTGTGGAAAACAACATCGTTAGAACAGATTGTCCAGGTTGACCATTCGGACTGTTCTCCCTGGGCAGAGCATACGGCCACAGTACAGCGCCAGCTCTTTTTGTCAGACACGTCTACACAGTTTTATTGGAGATATCTCTCTGGTGACTGCAGGTCACTTCACATGGACCGGATGCACGTAGGGTACCTCCGTCTATCGTCCCATGCAAAAGGCTAGCAGTCAGACTACTATATAAAGTTTAATAGGGAAGGGAAAAACTATTCGTCCGTCGTCCTACCTCCCCCCCCCCCCCCCCCACCCCCCACCCCTTTCGCTCAGCACAACACTGGAACCGCGGGCCGGAGAGTCTGTCGGTCCCTGGGCGAGTGCGTACTCCGCTTGGCCACTTGTCTTCATCGTCTGCCGGCAGAGACCATACTCGTGGCACTTTAGTGATACTCTGGTGTCACATTCACACTCACCGAAAACGATCAGGTCAACTGGGATAGCCTCCCCTTAAAAGAGGGCGCAGTGGGAGGAGCCAAACACTAACATGATACCACCAGAACGACAACACTTTACAGTGGACGGCGACATTTTGTTTGTTTGTTTTGCTTTTTTTTTTTCTTTTTTAAGTCGGGGGCTAGCGGGAGTTGAACTCGCAGGGTCTGGTTATGAGCGTGGCGTTTTACCACGGAGCCCACCATCTGTAGGTGCATGAACTTGGCTCTACATCGGCGAAGACCTACATGCCCTGATAACAACCTCTCGGGCAAGGGGTCCTGGCGCCACGCATGCACCCGGGATGTTGCACGTGAAAGCCACCTGCTGTTCCCTGGAAAGATTCTGTGCATCGACACCAGTGAGGGTTCCTCGCACTTTCACTCTTTTTTTTTTTTCCTAATATATATTTATTTATTCCGTTCATGTAGACTTTTCCACAACTCATACTCAAGTCATCCGTCCTTCCTTTTCTTTCCTTCTTTCTTTCTTTTTTTTTTTTGTCGTGGGTTCCTTTTAGGTCGTGTGTCTGAGGGATCCTCAAGGCCAGGACCTCCATGCAGGCAATGTTTCCAGGTGACGGTAAGGCGGAGGGAAGAAAGGGTGTGTGTGTGGGGGGGGGGGGGGGGGGGGGGAAGGAGGGGGGGGAGAGGGGAGGAAGACGGGGGAGGACTGGGGTACTTGAGTTTGCAGATGAGGAGGGTGTTGATGCCCGGTCGGAAATGGAACCAGAGGCTTGTTCTGCTGACCATCGAACCGCTGCATAATATTGCAATACATAAACATGCATGCTCTAAATCAAAATAATGAATCTTTGTTGTGATGCCACCAGTTTAGTCCTTCACGTCCGCCATGAAAGCCTTGAGCTGCCAGTCTCTGAATACGGGTTCAGTGGGAGAGTTCGGCATGATAACAGATACAAGCATCTCTGTGAACTTCCCATCGGTAACATTAAAAGCGGAGTAGCTTCAGCATCTACTTATAGTTTGGCTTCACGAGAGACACATGCAAAACAGAGGGGAAAAAAACAAGAACAACGTATTTAATGGAGAGAGAGAGAGAGAGAGAGAGAGAGAGAGAGAGAGAGAGAGAGAGAGAGAGAGAGAGAGAGAGAGAGAGAGAGAGGTCCAGATGAGCGAACAATTTGTCAGATAAAACATTCAAAACCGTCGCAGGTTTTCCAGATTGAAGGATGTTCAAATATATACAGTATTCATGTTTCATGTAAAATCAAACCAGTATTTCTGTATAGTCCTGAAATATGGGATTTAAGACAGAAGCAAGGAAACAGCGAAAAGGTTACGAACTTAAGTTGGTACTGGCTGTGGGTAGAGACGTAAAGAAAGGAAAAAAAGCACTTGATCAATGTAATTAGTACCCAGTCTCCCTTGTTTTTTCTTTTGCTGTCCCATCTTCTGTGCCACCTCAGCAGCACAGCATCCACGCCGCTCATTCCGAGTCCCTCGTCCACTAGTTCCCAGTCTTAATAGACGGGTACATGAATGCTGTGATATTCTGCCGTCCATGTCCGTTATCCTACGCAATGTAACACTAAGTTGTTTCCAAAAGAAGCATTAGGGAGGTGCAGTGACGGCAGCCATATTTGAAAACTGCCACGCTGTCAGCGTCTGGGTGATGTAACCATGAGAAACAAGTCAGAACTGTCTTCAGTCTTCAAATGAAGAGTGAAGGCCATTGCTCTCCAAGAATTCCACGACTCACCGCCATCTTACCTTCAAGGAGCTACTGAAAACAAGTCATATTGAGGATGACCCGATCCATTAACAAAGGCGAGGTTCCTGTCTATTTTTTTTTTTTTTTTTTTTGCTGTCCCAACCTCTGCGCCACCTCAGAGGCAGTCACCCACGCCGCTCATTCTGACACCCCGTCCACAGCCACAGCCCGGTCGGCCCCGCCGCAGCCTCGGCACCAGCAATCCACAGGGAGCAGTCAATGTCAAGTCGTCAAGAGGCAACCCACCGGAGGAGACACTGCACTGCTGCCGAGTCACTTCGGTGGTGTTCAGTGGCGCCTGTTCTGATCTAACATACGCAGGACACCACCTACTAAGCCCCCTACTGACGACAATAATTGCTTAGTCGCGGAGCCGGCGTGAGTGAGCTCTCCCCCCGGAGGGCGCCACCACGTCCGTCCAACGACAGCCCCCATGGACTCGCCGATACCGATGACCCCGACGGAACCAAACCAAAGCCACAGACGTGGAGAGGACATCGAAATTGAGGTCACCATGAGAGCAGGGCATGAAGGGCCACAGAATTTGAGACATTTTTTTTTTATGCTGATCGATGAGAATGAGGATGATTAAGATGATGCTACGGATTTCCATTTCGGTCTGAGACTACATGACAGGGCTGTACTCTACGCTTCCTTTCACAATATATCCCGGCGTCAACCAGGCCCGAGAGATACAGGCACCTGAAGTGTTGGTCAGGAAATTTGAGCAACACTCTCAGAAACGCATCCATTAAGTGGATGAAACTCGACTGTGTGGTCCCAGTCTTCCCAACTGAGTCCGCAGCAACTCAACTCTGGGTAGGAGCCGGTCGGGGCAGAAAAACCCACATGACTTCTGATGGGATTCGAACCCACGACCTCCCAGCCGGAAGACCGCGACGCTAACCACTTCGCCACGGCGGCTGGTGGTTTCTGTCTATTGATATTATAAAAAAAACTGCCTTTTGAATGAATTATCCTTGTATGACACATCTTTTGCAGACTTTGATAGCGAACTCTGCAAGACAGACAATGTACAAAATTTATGTCTTCATACTTTTTCATCTGTCGTGAACATGGGATAGCCCGGAGTAAGTACATTGCCCTGTTGTTCAGCAATAAAGTTTTGAAACTTCATCTGCTCTCTTCAAAGTTAAAAAAGCTTAAAGGTTGTACTATATATTTACATCAATATATTAATCGATAGACTGCTTTTTTCCAGTTAAAAGATACTTTGAATAAAACATTGTACTTATTGTTAAACCATTGTCGTTATCATTATTCCTATCTTTGCTATTACCATCATCATCATTAGATGCAAGTCAGTGTGCGATATGGTAGGATGTATCATATAGCACAATCGTAAGATATGAAATAAAGATAGCAAACTATTGTTCCAGACGCTAGGTATGA
>CM065730.1:64509033-64519033 GCA_033310375.1 Conus canariensis
GAATTAGACGAAGAGATAACCGAAAATGAAGTAAGATCAGCTACAGAAAAATTAAAAAAAGGCAAATCACCAGGTATTGATGAAATCCCTCCTGAATTTCTTAAAACCATAGGACAAAATATAGTGCCATTCTTAACGAAATTATTCAACAAGTTATACCAAGATAGCTACTTCCCTATAGAATGGTCAAGGGCGGTGATTATACCACTACACAAGAAAGGAGATAGACAGAATCCAGGAAACTATAGAGGAATATCCTTATTATGCATCATAAGCAAGATCTACACAGCAATATTAAACAGAAGACTATATGATTGGGCAGAAGCAGAAAATAAAATTAGCAAAGAACAGGCAGGCTTCAGGAAAGATTTCTCAACAGTAGATCATATCTTCACACTAACATCCATGATAAGTAACTGCCTATACGGCAGAAGAAGAAGTAAATTGTATGTAGCCTTCATTGATTATCAGAAAGCGTTTGACACAGTAAATAGAGAAAAACTCTGGGAAATCCTACAGAAACACAAAATATCTACGAAGATGCTTAACATGCTAAAAGCTATCTATAAAACAGTACAAGCATGTGTAAGACATGGAACTGAACTAACAGAATTCTTTGAATGTCACACAGGAGTAAAACAAGGGTGCTTACTGTCCCCCCTAATCTTTTCATTACTAATTACAGAAGTTGCAGACAATGTCACAGCTAAAGGAAGACACGGATATCAATTCTTACCCGGAAAGGCAGAAATATTTTCACTTCTATTCGCTGATGACATAGCTTTAATATCAAGAACACCAGCAGGTCTGCAAAACCAAATTAAGAACCTACAGGAAGCGTCGGACCGCATTGGACTAAAGGTTAATCTCCAAAAAACAAAAATCATGGTCTTTAGAAAAGGAGGATACCTTGGCAGATTAGAAAAATGGAATTACAAAGGGGAAGAAATTGAGGTAGTAAACAGCTACAAATATTTAGGTTTTACTCTAACGACTAAACTCTCAGTAGATATTTCACTTTCAGAATATGCAGGAAGGGCGAAAGGGAAAATAGGTGAAATAATGAAAACAATGTATAGTTTAGGACACTTAGATATAAATATATTTTTTAAGCTATTTGATACACAGGTCAAGTCACTGCTACTGTACGCAGCAGAAGTATGGGGTTTGACTCGTTATTCAGCGGTGGAAAATATACATTTATTCGCATGTAAAAGATACATGGGGGTAGGGAGAAAAACGCCAAACAACTTAGTATACGGAGAACTAGGAAGATATCCGATGAGTATAGATAGTTCAATAAAAGCAATCAGATATTGGTTCAAAATAATGAAGATGACTCCAGACAGGATACCTAGACAAGCATATGAAAGAGAAAAGACAGAAATTGACAAACCACAGAACTGGGCGCTGGAAATTAAACGCTGTTTGGATATGTATGGCTTCTCTGAAGTCTGGTTGAATGAAGGCGTAGAAAACGAGCAAAGATTTATCATAACACTAAAACAAAGAATCATAGATTGTTACAAACAGAACTGGCATAACAAAATAGCGAATAGTGAACGATTTGCAACATATCATACGTTTAAAACTATACACCAAACTGAAGAATACTTTCGCGCAATCACGATCGCGAAGTTTAGAAAAGCATTGACAAGATTACGATTAGGAATAAACGAACTGCATGGCAATAAAAAATATATAGATAATCAAGCTATAACAACATGCCCCTTCTGCCCAACAGTAGAAACAGAAATGCACTTCTTAATGTGGTGTCCCAATTACAGGCAATTGCGAACAAAATACATTTTCAAACATTTTAGTAATAAAAACGCAATCACACTGGAAAGTCTGCTACAAAACGATAATACGGATATCATAAGAGATATTGCAATGTACATCTTCTATGCCTTAAAAACCAGAGAAACCCACATGTAATAGTAATACTGATGATATAGGAAAAATAGAAATTCTAAACAGAAAACAAAATATTTTACAATCAACGTTTCAATCAATGTTTTTGTTGTTGTCATGTTGTATGTTGCGTACTCCTGTGGACGGGCCGAGGGCCCCACAATAAATGTCGCGGCGTGAAAGCGCGCGTCAAGCGTCAAGCGTCAAGCGTCTCTCTCTCTCTCTCTCTCTCAGTAAATCAATAAATAGATAAATCAACGTAATGTCCTCTCTCTCTGTCTGTCTGTCTCTCTCTCAGTAAATCAATAAATACATAAATCAACGTAGTCCCCCCCCCCCTTCTCTCTCTCTCAATAAATAAATAAACAAATCAACGTAGTGTCTCCCATTTCTCCCTTCTTACTTCCCCAACCCTCTAAATCAACGTAATGTCCTCCATTCCCTGTATCTGTCCCCCCTCTCTCTCTCTCTCTGCCGTGGCGTTCACTCCCAGCGCTCTCATTGCCAGCCACTCTCCCCCCTTCCTTTCCCACAGGGACATTCAGATCACTGACACTAAAAGGCGGACATGGGCAGCTTTAGTCATCCTGATTCAAACAAATGGTGCATGCCGGTGTAGTGGGTTTTGTTGGGTTATTCTTCCTTTTTTTCATCTTAGTTTTACACACACACACACACACACACACACACACACACACACACACACACACACACACACATCTATCCATGTGTCTATCTATCTATCTATCTATCTATCTATCTATCTATCTATCTATCTGTCTGTCTGTTTGGCTACCTATGTATACGCATATACACACATATATATAGAAACATACATGCACACATACATACAAACATACATACACACATACATACATACATACATACATACATACATACATATATCACATACATCCATACGTATAGAAATCAAAAGCGATCGTAGTGCGTGGCCCTGCTGCCTTCCATTTCCAAAGAAAGGGTGTTGCAAACGGCAAGAACCGTCCCAGCAATTACACGTCACTGTCTCAGAGAGTGCGTTTCAAGGAAATTGGGGCACGTAAAGGAAGCTCTTCGCTACCGAGTGTTGTGTGTGCTTTAGACATCTGTTAAAGTGATACATGTGATCACTGGGATGGTCCGTGATGTTTGCGTAGCTCTTACTGAGGAGATGATTGGGGGGCAGGTTTTGATCATCGTTTTCAATCGTGCTTGTCCGTGCATCAGCCATTTGACAACTCAAGGTCCTGGTGTCCAACGTTTTCAAACTAGATTTTTCAATGCGCGCGCGCGCGCGCGCGCGCGTGTGTGTGTGTGTGTGTGTGTGTGTGTGTGTGTGTGTGTGTGTGTGTGTGTGTGTGACAAGCACAGATGAAACAAATCCGTATTTAAAACAGACCTGTTAAAGGGAAAAGAAAATACAGAGATAAGATTTAATCACCTGGTGATATGCGAATCATCGGGAGAGAATTTCATCACCCGGAGATGTTTTATTATCTGAGACATTTCAACCATCTGTTGATATACAATCCTCTAGATAAATTCCAACAACCTGGAGATATCTAACCACAGGTGCTGAACCACTAGGAGATGTTACAATCACCTGGACTCTGTTCATGTTGCTTACAGCCCAGCCGACCGCACACGGCCACACTGGGGCTGCAGTCACCTGTAGATATCTAGACATCTTTGCCACTGGAAATACTTTAATCACCTGAATACATCTGATTACCTGGAGACATTTCAATCCCCTGGAGATACTCATGCTGAACGTGGAGATATTTCATCATCTGCAGACACTGTGATCACCCTGATGAATTCAATCATAGAAAGATATTTCATTCAATAGGAGACTTTTCACACTACCTTTCAAACAATCTTGTAAACTTCGAAGAAGATGTTCCTGGCTACTTCCAATAGCACGTGGACAGATAGGCGGACAAACGGTACAAGAAAAAAAAAGCTATTGAAAAGTGGTTCACCTGTGTGCATAGCAATATCCTTTCCATCCCCCATTCCCTCAACTCCCTCCTCTCCTCCTCTTCCTCCCCCCCCCCCCTCCCCCCCCCCCCCCCCCCCCTTCAGTCCCGGCTTCCGGTGAAATGATGAGAGTTTCAGAGAGACGTTACTCACCTGGGAGTCCAGACTGCCATCCTGGTACACGTTGGGCTGCAGCAGCACCACACCTGGCGGCACACCTGCCAACTCCTCCCCTTCCCCCAGCCGACCTCGGACCTCCGGGTACTCCACCCCACCCCCGGCCTCCCTCCTATTCAAGGTCCTTCCGTTGACAGTTTTCTCGTTCTCCGAGTTTCGCCGTCTGGTGGGGGTGACTATATACTGGGTGGAATCGTACACGGGACTTTCATAGTCTTCGTCCGGGACAGGAGGGAGGGAGGGGTTGTCGGTGTCCTCCGAAGACAAGGTGCGAACCCCGCCGGTGCGGGCCGCCATGACGCCCATCCTGGGTTTGTGTTTGCCCCCGGCCTGGAAGGCGGTAGGGGCCGGGGAGAACACCCGCCGCAAGCTGCCCGGGGAGCCCCCGTTGTGGGCGAAAGGGGTGGAGTACTCAGGCCCGGAGTCGCTGCTACCCTGCGGCGTGGCCAGAGGCATGGGCTGGTGGTAGACGTCGGTGACCATGTAGGCCTCCCCGTTGGCGGGGCTCTGGATGGAGGAGTAGTCGTCCGTGTCGTAGGTGTAGTCGTCCTCGGACTCCATGACTGGGGACACTCGGGAAGGCTGCTGGGGGGCGCTGGCGCTGGCCTGCAGCATCCTGGGGGCAGGTCACGTGGTGAGTCCACAGCCTGGCTCACAGGATGGCGAGGGTGAGAATCCAGCTCCTCGGTTTTCTTCCCTCTAAGACTGCATGATACGTGCTGCGTCTAACGAGGTTCTCTCTAATTCTTCTATCAATACGTTTCCCTCTCTCTAAGACTGCATGATACGTGCTGCGTCTAACGAGGTTCTCTCTAATTCTTCTATAAATACCTATTCAAATCACATTCCTTACCCCTTACATCAGTTTAGCAGCACGGAACGCTGGAGGTATAAAACGTCTGGAGATTTTCATCATCCAGAAGCTCGTGTCTTCTCACTCTTCCTGTCGACAATGTTTACGTTCCCCAGACCATCTTTTAAAAGAGCATGTCTTCTATAATTACCGTTCTATTTCATTATTTGCCTCCGCCATGATGGCAATCGGTCTAAGTGACATTCTCCAGACGGAGCAGCACAAACACATGATCCACTTTAGTGAAGCACCGGCATCGGTCTGCCACGTCAGCACGTAAATACTCCACTCTCACTGTCACATCATCATCACCTGGCTCGTGTTCACTCTCACTAACAGCCGTTGCAGAGAAGTGGTGTATTTTCGCAAGTTTACATTTCCTTCTTTAACATTGGACCCGAAGCCTATACGCCTGTTTTAAAATCACAGCTTTGTTTTTCGCCTGAAGGCAGAGCAAATAGCACGACTAAATCTGTTTGTCGATGGTCACTTTAGTCCAAGTATTGTTCTATTACTGTGCTTGATTAAAAAAAAAAACTACGGACAAAATGTTTTACGCACTGATAAGAGTAAGCATGAAAGATTGTGCCTCTATTTGTTAGAATGATTATAACTGTTGAAGTGTACCCTAACTAAACACCTTGTACACTTTGTAAATCTTCTAGCTCCAAGCGAATAGGAAGCGAGACACAAAATAAGTTACCTCCAGTAAAGGTAGAAGAAATCAGCTTATCAGCATTTTAGAGCGAAAAGTTTCAACAATCTGCTCTAACACAGGACCATTTTCAGACACTTCATTTCCACATATTTCAGAGACATGAATGCAATCTTTGTCGATGAAAGCAATTTCAATGGCTTCCTCCGTATATTTATTCATTCATTTCGCTGATTGATTCCTTGACTTAAGTTTAAGGACGCCTCAGCAAGAAAAACCAATTTCAGACCTCGCACCGCTGAAGCCTCCAGGGGAGGGAACTTGCTCCGCCACGTCACGTCACATGACCTTCATCCGGGCTCTCTGCTGACGTTCATTGAGCTGACACCCGGTCTGCATTCCGCTTCCACTTCCGTTCTGCAACAAGGAAAAAGAAAGGAGGGTAACAGATGCATGAGAATTTCTCAAGCTCAAATGGAAATGAAAGGAGAGCATGTGAACATTCCCTCGCATGAAGAAAAGGGGAAAGCACTCTTTCCAGTTATATTATCACTGATTCGGTGACATAGGAACAGCAGCAGCAGCAGCAGCATGTATGCACCACCCACTTCCCTTCAATAGAACCCGTCCATGCATGTGCTGTCTTTGTTTGTTTGTTTGCTGGTGTCTTTGTTCGTTGTTGCAGCCTTCTGATTTATCTTCTCCGCCTGTTTCGTTCGGTCATTCTGCTCATTTCTGTTTCGATTCTTTCGTACACTTTTATTCATTCCTACATTCGTTTGTTCATTACTTCATTTTTTTCTTTTTAGTTCCTCCCGTTTGTCCCCTTCTGCCTTTCTCTCCATCCCTCACTCTGTCTACGACTCTTTCTTTCTCTCTCTCCCTCTGTCCCATCCCCTCTTCTTTTTCTCCCTCGTCCACCCTCTCGGTCTTCCTTTTTTCTTTTAACCTTTTCCTTAAGTTTTCTCCACGCTTTCTGCATCAAAATCGTTTCCTTGCTTTTGTCTCGTTTCTTACACTGCTTCCTCCTGACTGTCTCTCTGCCAAATGTGTGTGTGTGTGTGTGTGTGTGTGTGTGTGTGTGTGTGTGTGTGTGTGTGTGTGTGTGTGGTGTGTGCCTCTCTCTCTCTCTCTCTCTCTCTCTCTCTCTCTCTGTACCAATTGTTCCATCATCAAACCTCTTCCATGTCGTTCATTCGGTCGTCTTTTCTCTCTTTCTCACTTTCTTCCTTGCTTTCCTTTCCCTCCCCTCCTTCCCTTTCTGTATTCTTCCGTTTCTTTCCATCTTTATTCTTCCCTTCTTTTCTTCCATCCTCAGGCACTTCTTTCCCCATTTCCCCTTTTTTTCTTTTTCTTTTTCCTCCTTTTATTGCTGTCTCATCTTCCTTGCCACTGACATTATCTCCACGGCGCTCGTTCCGCCTCCCGGCTCACAGCTGCACCCTGCTCTGTGTGGTCGCAGCCCCAGCCCCGCCACCCAACGAGAGCAGTCAGTATCAACGAGTCGTGAGATGACCCACCGTAGGAGACCCTTCACTACTGCTGCGTCATGTCGGTGGTGTTCACTAGTGCCTGTTCTGATCCACCGTGCGTTGAAGCCGTCTGTAAGCCCTCTACTGACCAAAACAATTGTTTAGTTGCAGAGTCAGCCTTGGTGAGCACCCCCCTGTGGAGGAAGCCACCTTGTCCATCCAGTGACAGTCCCCCTGACCTGCCGATACTGATGACCTCGACACGAACTCATCAAGACATGGAGAACACACTGATAGCAGAATTTGAGACTTTCTTTTTCACGCTGATCGATGATGATGATGTGATGATATGATGATGATGATGAGGAGGAGGAGGAGGAGGAGGAGGAGGAGAGGAGGAGGAGGATCAAGATGAGGATGATGCAGTGAAGTTGCATTTCGGCCACAAACTACATGACTGGGCCTTCCACTTCGGTCACAAACTATATGACTGGGCTGTACTCTACGCTTTCTCTTCAAAATGTAGCCCAGCGTCAATCAAGCTTGAGAGATACATATACCTGCAGTGCTGTTCAAGAAATTTGAAGACCACTCAGAGATACATCCACAAAGTGGACTGTGTGGCCCCTGTCTTCCCGTTTGAGCCCAAACTACACTCAACACCGGGTAGAAGGCCGAAAAATCCACAAACAGTTCTGATGGGAATCGAACCCATGACCTCCTAGCTCACAATCCGCGTCGCTAATCACTGAGCCACGGCGACTGGTCTCCCTTATTCCCCCCCCCCCCCTCCCACCCTCCCTACCTCCTCCTTTCCTTGTCTTTCCGTGCTTCCTTCCCCTCTGTAGATCCCCCCCCCCCCCCCAAATTATTCATCCCTTTCTTCTTTTTCCCCTGCCATTCCAATCCCTTTCCCCTTTTCTGACATTCAAGAATACAGATGAAAAAAAAGCGGCTGTAACGGTTCCATTTATCACAGACGGGGCCCATACAGGGATGAGCGAAATAAATTGACAGGGGAGATGGAACTCCGCAGCCACGCACCCCAAAAGAGACTGACCGTCAGTGGTCCCGCTATTCACAGATGGAGAGAAGGAAGATGGACTGCGAGGAAAGGAGGGGGGGGGGCAGGAAGGAAGACAAGGAGGAAGCAGAGAGAGGGGGAGGAAGGAAGGAAGGAAGGAGCGGATAAAACAAGCTGGGGCACTGTTCGCTTCAGAACAAACAGCGGAAAGGCCGGAAATCGATGGAGGATATGTATCCGCCTTCATTTCCGGTGAGCCTTTGCGCAAACACGCACGCATGCGCACCCGAATCCATATCCACTCATCCGCCCACCTTGACAGACATAGATCTACATTCGCGCCCGCACACGCGCGCGCGCTCACGCACACACACCACATACACATATCTCTGTCTGTCTGTCTGTCTGTCTGTCTTCTCTCTCTCTCTCTCTCTCTCTCTATATATATATATATATATACACACACACACACACACATACATGCATACATAATACACACATACATATGGGAAAAAATAGACAACTTTCTCTAACTTCATGCATCCATCTGTTTATCTATTTCAGTACAACAGACAGTTCTGCACTCAGCTACCCAGCCAAATCGGCGATGTTACAGAAATTAATAATGGACTTCATGTAGACAGGTTGTGGGTGAGAGGGACTCTGGAAAACGCCATCCAATGCATCAAAGTCATGAACCGATGCACTCGGTGCAATCACTGGATCAGCACGTTCAACACGTTCCCTCTGCACTCGACATTGCCCATGTGCCTTCCTCATTCAGTTTCATGTTTGTGACAGCTACGTCTAAATCTCATTAACGCCGAACCGTTGATATCAAGGAACGCTGATACATGGATTTTTTTCTTTCTACAATCTGCATTTAGACTTGCTGAAAACATCTGTGATTTTTTCCCAAATACATTATGCCATTCACACTCGCACACGCGCGTACACACACACACACACACACACACACCGCGCGCGCGCGCGCGCGCGCGCACACACACACATACATACACAAGCATCCGTGCATATCCACATATTGCTCTCTCTCTCTCTCTCTCTCTCTCTCTCTCTCTCTCTCTCTCTCCCCACCCCTCTCTCTCCCTCCTTCCGTCCGCCTCTCTCTCCCGTCACTTTATTTCAGTCGCAGTGACAACTAAAAAAAAACCGTTCAGGATTATTCAAACTGTACAGTATTACACACAGTAATACACGGATGCATATAAGTCTGATGTATAGACACAGTGTAAATGTGAGAACTAATTCAATAAGATGAGATGCGATTGCCCATACATGACTCTCATGTCTGATTACACACTCCGCACCAATGAAGGGCAAAGAGTGCTTGTGATAAATGTGAATGGACAGACATGTCGATCTCAACTGCGTGATCTGGCCAAACCATATTCTTATTGGGCGAATTTGACTATTTTCCCAGACTGGGTATTGTCTTAAGTGTAATACTTTCAGCACTGTGATGCATAAGTTACGTACAGAATGTCACAAAGTGAAGCACATTTCAAGGCCTACAGATGACGACGCTCCCATCACCACCTTCCCCATCCAACCCCCCTCCACATTCCACTCTTTTATCAGAAGCTAGCTGCTTCTCTAATTCTAGTATAAAGATCAATATCAAGTTGCAAAGGAAATTTTGTTTTAGGGAAGACGGGCGATATTTCAGAATCAATTTACAACATAACTCACTGACATGTTGACATCTGCGGTTGGATTTATCCGTCAGCTGTAGCGGTCAACAGCTGACGAACAACGGTCACTCCACCCGCTAAGACTGTTGAAATAGTAGGCTCTCCTTTTAATCATAGGTCACGTCTGCTCTTGCGCACTACTAATATTATTCATCCAGCTACTCAACCACCGGTGCACTCCTCCTCTCCTTCCCCGTCCATTACCCCCAC
>CM065730.1:64531533-64544033 GCA_033310375.1 Conus canariensis
CTTTTCCACCCTCAACCCCCAACCTTTCCACTTCCCCCATACCCCTTTTCCATCCTCAACCCCCAACCTTTCCACTCCCCCATACCCCTTTTTCATCCTCCACCCCCAACCTTTCCACTTCCCCTATACCCCTTTTCCACCCTCCACCCCCAACCTTTCCACTTCCCCCATACACCTTTTTCACCCTCCACCCCCAACCTTTCCAATTCCCCCATACCCCTTTTCCACCCTCCACCCCCAACCTTTCCACTTCCCCCATATCCCTTTTTCACCCTCCACCCCCAACCTTTCCACTTCCCCCATACCCCTTTTTCACCCTCCACCCCCAACCTTTCCACTTCCCCCATACCCCTTTTCCATCCTCAACCCCCAACCTTTCCACTTCCCCCATACCCCTTTTTCACCCTCAACCCCCAACCTTTCCACTTCCCCCATACCCCTTTTCCATCCTCAACCCCCAACCTTTCCACTTCCCCCATACCCCTTTTTCATCCTCCACCCCCAACCTTTCCACTTCCCCCCACACCCTTTTCCACCCTCCACCCCCAACCTTTCCACTTCCCCCATACCCCTTTTCCACCTCCACCCCCAACCTTTCCACTCCCCCATACCCCTTTTCCACCCTCCACCCCCAACCTTTCCACTTCCCCCATACCCCTTTTCCACCCTCCACCCCCAACCTTTCCACTTCCCCCATACCCCCTTTTCCACCCCTTCCACCCCCAACCTTTCCACTTCACTCCCCCATACCCCTTTTCCCACCTCACACCCCAACCTTTCCACTCCCCACTCCCCATACCCCCTTTTCCATCCCAACCCCAACCTTCCACTCCCCCATACCCCTTTTTCATCCTCCACCCCCAACCTTTCCACTCCCCCATACCCTTTCACCTCCACCCAACCTTCATCCCCATACCCTTCATCCCACCCCCAACCTTTTCAGTCCTCCCCCTCTATCTCCCATGAGTGAAGTAGTGCATGAAATGAGGTCACATACTAAAATGAACTTCAAAGAAAGCGTACTAAGCTTCGAAAGTTGTCTGATTTGACATATTTGTGGAAATCCAATCTGAAACTGAGGTGCAGGGGAAGATCATTTTCGCTCTGTGATCAGACTGTCTCAGGTGGACGTGGAACCCATTGGCATTGAGATCTATACGGACTTTAGTATCGACTTTATCATTATTTTTTTTTCATGCTGACTGTTATCTGGGTACTATTGTTTATAGTTTTGTTTTGTGTGTGTGTGTGTGTGTGTGTGTGTGTGTGTGTGTGTGTGTGTGTGTGTGTGTGTGTGTGTGTGTGTTTGGCGTTTGTAATATTCGAAAAAGACATATTCCTCAAAAATCTACTGTTCTGTTTGGTATTGTTCATTGACATAGGCGTTACTTTTCACCTGCTTGTTGTGTCTTTGTATTTTGGCTTGAGTTCAGAAACACAGGAGTCTGTTGCTGTCATCTTACGACCAACCAGTTCAAACACCCAAACTCTTCTTTCAGAGCCCAATGTACGTCTTACCCTATTACACCATATCAGAAGCTGAAGCTGACCAATGAAACACCATACAGACACAGGAAAAGAAAAAAAACAAAGGCAGATACAAATGCTGAATTAATCGGATATGAATGAAGGAATGGCAGATTATCATCATCATCATCATAATCACCCCACCATTATTATTATCATCATTAGTATCATTATTAATATCAATATGATTATTATCTTATTCATTATTATTATCATTATCATTATTATTACTATCATCATTATTATTATCATCATCATTATTATAATCATCATTATCATAGTTGTTGTTCTTGTTGTTGCTGTTGTTTGTTGTTTTTGTTGTTGTTACTATCATATTTATTATCATCGTTATTATTAAACCACTTCTCATTTAAGCTTCTGCTGCCCTTCCCGTTCATTCCGTCTAAGGAGAACATAATTGACGGGACTGAGTACTTTGAAACGACAGACCATTGAAAAAAAAAAAAAAAAAAAAAAAACCCAACAACAACAAACAAAAACAAAACAACCAAACCAACCAAACCGAACCAAACCAACCCCTCCCTCCCCCTTCCCGAGCCTTTTGATTGTGTTCTGAATCACACCACCGCACGTGCACGGCGTACCATGTGACCCCCCCTCACGCGACACCACTTTATGACCGGCTCGTTAGCAGAGGGTGCTGATGACTTTACTGTCTGTGATCGGTGCCTTTAATTCATTAATTGGAAACTCTCCCTGGATGGGGGCGGGACTGGGTCCGTGTGTGCGTGTGGAGAGAGAAAGGGAGGACGAGAGAGAGAGAGAGAGAGAGAGAGAGAGAGAGAGAGAGAGAGAGAGAGAGAGAGAGAGAGGCGGAGGGGACGGGCATATAGGCGAGAACGGTAATGGATTCCCACTGTCTGGCTGTTGGTATCAGAGAGAGAGAGAGAGAGAGAGAGAGAGAGAGAGAGAGAGAGAGAGAGAGAGAGAGAGAGATGGGATGGACTGGAAATGAAGGAGAAGAGGGAATGAGTGCGGGAAAGGGTGGTGGTTTCCTCTGTCCGTCTGTTGGGATCAGAGAGAGAGAGAGAGAGAAGCGAGAGAGAGAGAGAGAGAGAGAGAGAGAGAGAGAGAGAGAGAGAGAGAGAGAGACAGAAGGAGAGGGAGGGACGGACGGACGGACGGAGGGACGGAGAGAGAGAGAGAGAGCTCCCGCAAGCTCTTTCTTCTTTGGCAAAAATCTGCTGCCGTCTCTTTCTCTCTTTCCCAAATCGCCAGGTCGTCGCGTACATACATACATGATGATGGATTCTCCCGTCATGTCCGATGGACGAGTAGGCAGGCAGGTCATCTGCTGATGTGGGTCCTCGAGTGGGAATGAAGACTAATACCTGAGGCACAAAGTCGTCCACAGACGCTGCATGGAATGGAGTCCTGCAAGGATGGGCCCAGGTAAAGGAGAAGTGTCGTGAGCAGAATTGGGAGCTTCACATGGTGTTTGTTGATCTCACTAAGGTCTTCGACACCGTTAATCAGACTGGCTTGTGGAAGATCCTTCACCAGCTTGGTTGCCCGGAAAAGCTCATCTCACTGATAGTTTCATTCCATGATGGCATGCAGACGAGATTGCAAGAAAACGGAGATACCTCTGACCCATTCCCCGTGGAAAAAAAAAAAAAAAAAACTGAGTGAAGCAGGGATGCGTTTTAGCCCCCTACCTTTTTTCCATTCTGTTTGCTGCCATGCTGATTGATGCATTTCGGGACCGTGACAAGGAGGTATACATCCAGTTTCGTTCAGATGGCAAACTCTTTAACCTTCGACGACTTCAGGCCAAGACTAAAGTGTCTGATGCCCTTCTAGAGACATACATACATACATACATTCACACATACAAACATACATACATACATGCATACATACATGGACACATGCGAATCTACCTACTCACCTACTAACATACATATATTAGAACCGATCCACTAACATTGTCACATCCATCCATCCACCTAGCCATACAATACTCACACACATTCCATACAAATGTACAAAACACATATTCTACGCATCCAGTCACCAATACATGTGCATACGTATAATATAAATATACATACATGACCCTCCCACCCGCCCACCCCACCCCCACTCCCTTTTATCTCCACTTTTCTTCTTCTGTCTTCGCTCGCTGATCCGAAAAAAAAAACAAACGAGTATGAACAAAAAAAATCATTTTCTCCACGAATTCGGTGCTCGATCGGTGCCGCAGACAATCCGGCATGATACACCTTCCCTCCTGGATGCCCCCAGTCTTCTTGGGGAAAAAAAAAAGGGGGGGGGGGGGGAGGTGACAGGTGGCCCCTAAGGGAGCATACAAGCTCCATAAGCCGATAAAAGCTGTTTTCCCGGCAAAACAGTTATCATGCTTCAGGAAAATGGGGTTAACCTTTCATCCATGAGGACCACAACCGTCTTCTCTACGATGACAGCTGTTTTCACCGTTTTAAGGACCACAACCGTTTTCTCTACGATGACAGCTGTTTTCACCGTTTTAAGGACCACAACCGTTTTCTCTACGATGACAGCTGTTTTCACCGTTTTAAGGACCACAACCGTTTTCTCTACGATGACAGCTGTTTTCACCGTTTTAAGGACCACAACCGGTTTCTCTACGATGACAGCTGTTTTCACCGTTTTAAGGACCACAACCATTTTCTCCACGACGATAGCTGTTTTCACCGTTTTCCATAATGGTCACGCGTGTTTTCCTTCTCTTCCCAAGGAAAACAGTTAGCATCAGCGTTGTCACCCTAGGAATCGTAAGTTTTCCAAATTTTTTTGCTGACACACCAGTGATAATCCTTTAAGAAAACAATGAAAATATGAAAGTACTTATGACACTCGGGGTCGCAGTTATGATCCCTATTTTGCCGACCCTGTTTGCCATGAAGAACAACCATCATAGCTGTTTTCCCCGTTACCAACACTGTTTTTTTTTTTTTTTTTTCTCGCGATAATACCTGTTTTTCTCAGGAAAACTAAGATAACGGTTATTACCCCGAGGAAAATAGGGAAAACAATTGTTACCTTCAGGGAAAACGTGGGAAAGTTATCATTTCAGGAAAACATGGAAATCAGTTGTGACCTCTAAGAAAATAATTGCGATCCAAGGATGATAACTGTTATCCGTCTTGGTGCTACTTTCCACGAGGCTACTTTCGCCTTTAGACGCAAGTGTACTCCCATAGGCACCGCATGGGAAGAACAGGTGTGGACGGCAAAATTGACTGTTGGCGTGTTCTCAGCGGTGCAGGTGATAGAAAAATCAAACCCGGCAGAGAGGAGGTAAGAAACTGATAACATTCCGTGCCATCACGTTACCATTTAAAATCCAAGGTCAACGGTCAAGGTCGCATCAAGGTAAAGTGGACGGGTAGCGGCGAAGGGTCGGTGTAAGCTGGTGGTGTGAGGGTAGACGGGAAGGGGAGCGCTTGTTAGACTAGCAGAGCTTGTTATTTTCCTTCCATTCTTCGTGGGGGCGTAACTGTAGTCACTGTCAAAGGTCAAAGGTCAAGGTCAGCACGAGGCAAAAACGGTGAAAGCTTGTAAGCGTGATTGAACCTGAGTCTTCCCATCCTATCTTCATGGAATCTCGTACAACGCGCACTACAGGTTAAAGTTTACAATCGACTTGTGAAGTCGCGGTCAGTGGTCAAGGTCACTAGAAAACAAAATTGAACAGAGAGAGAGAGAGAGAGAGAGAGAGAGAGAGAGATAATGAAAATCAAACGTAGATGCATGAGAGCCTATACATTGCACGCAATCTTTATCAAATCTATAACAGTGGTTGGTCTCTTATTTGCCGAGGTAACCGTCAGGGCTTGGAACGTCCAAACACCTCTGTAGAAAATAAAAAGACACTGTCGGTGCTTCTACGAACAGCTGTTATTTAAGCCCCACATCCATTTCGCCAAACGTGCCTTAACAGACAATATATTTGAATTGGATATTTTGGGACTGCGTGTTGTTCACATGGTGATGATTTGTTTCTAGCACACTCAGGGCATGCTTCTTCCGTGTCCCCACTCTCCTTCCCCTCCTCCCGTAGTGCTCTCTTTCTTTCTCTCTCTCTCTCTCTCTCTCTCTCTCTCTCTCTCTCTCTCTCTCTCTCATACGTAAGTTCTTGTGAAGCAACACTGTAAACTATTTATTTATAATGATTAAAAAAAAACAACTATGCTCTCATTTGCTGTTTGGTTTAAAGAAAAAACAAAAGAAACAACCCCGTACAACAGTATTGATGACAATTTATGTATGTTTTGAGAACAAAAATGTTTGCGTGCGCGCGCGCAGATGTGTGTGTGTGTGTGTGTGTGTGTGTGTGTGTGTGGTGTGTGTGTGTGTGTGTGTGTGTGTGATTCCATCCTGTTTCTGATATCCTCCATACCCCAGTAGGCAATACAGGCTAATGACACCTTGAAATCTGTTCTCTGTCATGCATGTCGGCCTGAAAAATTAATCTGTTTGTCAGCTGTGTAATGCCGACATTTTGGAATAAACTCCTTCACGCTCAATGGCCAACATGGAATTGGGAGGATTGAATGCTTTGAACTGAAAAGTGGGAGCAGGATTAGACGTCTTCATGTCCTATTATTCTGCTGCACGTGCACAGCGCCTACGTCAGTGCGCACCACGTGACACCACTTGATGAAAAGTGTTTCGGCTGACGGAGCCGATTAGCTGGTTCCCAGTGATCGACCAGTAATTGGACACTCTCTTTCTGTCTGTCTGTCTCTTTCTTCCTCCTCTCTCTTTCTGTCTGTCTGTCTGTCTCTTTCTTCGTCCTCTCTCTTTCTGTCTGTCTGTCTCTTTCTTCCTCCTCTCTCTTTCTGTCTGTCTGTCTCTTTCTTCCTCCTCTCTCTTTCTGTCTGTCTGTCTCTTTCTTCCTCCTCTCTCTTTCTGTCTGTCTGTCTCTTTCTTCCTCCTCTCTCTTTCTGTCTGTCTGTCTCTTTCTTCCTCCTCTCTCTTTCTGTCTGTCCCTTTCTTCCTCCTCTCTCTTTCTGTCTGTCTGTCTCTTTCTTCCTCCTCTCTTTCTGTCTGTCTGTCTGTCTCTTTCTTCCTCCTCTCTCTTTCTGTCTGTCTGTCTCTTTCTTCCTCCTCTCTCTTTCTGTCTGTCTGTCTGTCTCTTTCTTCCTCCTCTCTCTTTCTGTCTGTCTGTCTGTCTCTTTCTTCCTCCTCTCTCTTTCTGTCCCCACCCACACAACCCCACCTGTGTGTGTGTGTGTGTGTGTGTGTGTGTGTGTGTGTGTGTGTGTGTTTGTGGTGTGTGTGTGTGTGTGTGTGTGTGTGTGTGTGTGTGTGTGTGTGTGTGTGTGTATTCGTCTGTTCATCTCTCTCTCTCTCTCTCTCTCTCTCTCTCTCTCTCTCTCTCTGTCTCCCCACTCCTACCTCCGCATAATCTTTGTATACTTTTTTCGTTGATAATTCGTCTCTAATCATGGAGTTAAATGTCGTAAACTAAAAAAAATTGTACGTCTTGTTTTTCATATATTCTCTTTTGTAAATTTTGCATTTGCTTGGCCACAAAAAAAAAGACGCAGAGGCTTATAATATCGTACCCTCGTTAACAAAGATTTTTTGTCTGGTCTTGACTAGTCTAGGGGTAAATAAACGCTAGCTGGTTCTAATTCCCTCATTTACGCGTTGCCAGTAATCTCTCTGACCCTTCGTGCCTCTGACTGCCTCCTGTCTCTCTTTTTTTCCTAAATAAACTTCTGGTTGCTTTTCGCTCTCTCTGAAGTAAAATCTGTTTGTGATTCCTCTCTCTCTCCTCTCTCTCTCTCTCTCTCTGGCCCCAAAAAGCGGTTTATTTTCTCGTCTAATTTGCTGCTCGATCGGTGCCAAAGGTAAACAGCAGGTACAGATTCCTCCTGGTGCCCCCAGTGGTGGTGCTGTGAGGGGGGGAGGAGTGGGGGGGGGGGGGGGAGAAGGCACAGGGTGGAGGTGGGTTGGTAGACGAAAGAGGGAGGAGAGGGGGTGGAGAAGTGGTGGATGGGGGGGGGGGGGGGGGGGGGGGGGGGGGCGATGTGATGAATGTGTCAAGAGAGAACAGGTGTACAGAATGCGGACTATGACTGTTAGGTCTATCTCTCTGCGTGCCTCTCCCTGCTTGATGTTGTACGTGCGTCTGCGTGGCTGGCTGTCTTTGTATCTGGTTTTATCTCCACCAAGGTGTTTCACCGGCATGTTTTGTTTCTCTGTGTACATCATCAGGCAAATAAACAACAGGATTTATTTCAACAAAACTTGTTGTACAGATGGCATGACAACCGACAACCCTGTTAGATTTTTGGCACAGATCCGTAGTGTGTGTCCGGATCAAAACGCGGATCTGTATTGTTCACTGGCTATTTAAAAATTGATTTTGTGATGCTGCAAGGCAATAGATACGTTTTTATACGTCATGACCAATGACGCGTTCACGACAGGTGGACGTGACGTCTTTTCTTTTCTTCTTGTTCCTTTTTTTTTTTTTTTTTTCTATTTTGTACTCCCAGTTCTTATAGAACTGGAGTACTTTACAATGGGAACGAAGAAATGCTGTCTGTGTGTCTGTGTGTCTGTCCGAGGTCAAAATGTGTTCCACTCGCTCCAGACAAAACTTCTGGGCCGATCTTTCTGAAAATTTGTACGAATGTTCATTATTGGTCACGAATGATGCCCGATGTTTTATCTTACCAGAATAGCCCTTACTAACGGCTATAACGGCCCCAAACGGTTTTTCTTCTTTATGGAATATCTCAGACAGTACTTGTATTCAAGAGAAACTGGGAGTACGTTTATATGCTTTGCATCTTGTTCTTTTCTTTCTTTCTTTTTTTTTAACAAAAGGCCTGATACGACTCATAGGGCAGCTCTGAGGTTCATTCGACCTCCTCAGGGGATTGTCTGAACTCTTCCAAGTGTCCCTCCACTTGAAGTGGTGCTGAAGTAGATTGTCTCTCTGCTTGCTTTTCTTCTCTCCTCCCCCCCCCCCCCCCCCCCCCCCCCCCACCTCTCAGTTCGGGCCCCATGTTTGTTAACACCCGTCTGTTGTTTTTTTTTTTTCTTTGTCGGTCTCTTCTCTTTACGGGCTTTGTGTAACCCCACGACCTCTCCCCTCCACGGTCTCTGTCTCCTTCTCGCCCCCCCTTCTCTATCTCTTTCTTCTTTTATGGCCCCCCCCCCCCCCCCCCCCCCCCCCCCCCCCCCCCCCCCCCCCCCCCCCCCCCCCCCCCCCCCCCCCCCCCCGCCCGTTTCATTGTATCTCCCGCATTCTCTTTCTTCTTATAGGGGCACTCCCCCCCCCCCCCTTCCCCTCCTACGCTAACCCACCTCCCCTCCGTCTCACGGTTGTTTTGTCTCTGCCCCCCCTCCCCCCCCCCCCCCCCATTTCTTTTTTTTTTTTTTTTAACAGTAACACCGTATTCCTGTCTCTTTTTCTCTCGCTTTCTCTGTCTCTCTCTGTCTCATAATTGTATTCGTGGGCACTATTTACCGTCTGTTTTCCCCAACTTCCTTTTTATTCACTCTCCCTGCTCTCCTCCCTCTCTCCCATCTCTCTCTACACTGATCTTCTATTATGGCACTCTATATCCTGTCTGTCTCTTCACTTGCTCGTCTTCTTCATACGCAACCTGTATCGCTGTCCTTATTTCCTCCTTTCTTCTCTCTGTCTCTTCTCTCTAATTGGCGCTTTGTACCCTGTCTCTGTGTCCCTGTCTCGCTTTCCACGTTTCTGTCTCTTCTTCTTACAGGCAGTCTGTACAGCTACCTCTGTCTGCTTGTCTCTCTCTGATTCTCTCGGTACGTTTGTCTGTGCTCAGAGGCACGCGCATACAAACACAAGCAGGTGCACGCGCATACAAACACAAGCAGGTGCACGCGTCCTAACGCACGGGAAAAGGTAGGATACATAAAAACACGGTCATTGCATAATTATCGTCACCCTCCCCTCCATCTGCCAAGATTTTCACCTTACAAGACCACTCCCTCTTCTGCCCGCCCTCACCTCCACCGGCAGTAATAACGATTCCTTACCTCATTCTATGGTGCTTCCAACCCATTGACATACTATATATTTATATGATCATGATCTCACCCATCCCTCCTCCCTCCCCTGCACCAGTCAACCTCTCTCTCTCAGTCTCTCTCTCTCTCTCTCTCTCTCTCTCTCTCTCTCTCTCTCTATCTCCCCCACCGCTGCGCCTCCCTCCTTCACTCCCGTCCCCCCCCCCCCCACCCACCCCCTCTATTTCTCCAGTACAACTTTTCTGTCCATTGATACAACAGCAACATCACTGACGCCGTCACTACAACCACCACCTTTACCACCACCCTTACCACCACCAAAATCAACCACCCTTCACTCATCCCTCCATTCTCACCGCCCTCCTCGACCTCCGCCCCCATCCCCCCCCCCCCCCCCCCACCCCACCCCCTGCCCCTCATGGGCCGCCCACCTGGATGTTTATATGCAGCATGTGTCGATGGGTGGCTGAGCTCTTTAGTTGCCACGGGAAACGTACATAAACACGGAGAGGCGGTGGGGTGTAAACACAGGTGTTAAGGGCCTATCGCGCTCCGCATCTCACCAGCAGGAAGGGAAGAACGGAACAGAAGGAGGGAAGGAGGAGAGACGAGCAAAGAGGGGAGCAGACATATCCGACGGCAGTTCCTACTAATCCACTGGTTCACATCACGTGGGAAAGGGGGTACAGGACCCTTTGAAGATACACATCTCTCAGAAAAAACAGGATGAAGAGGGTCAGAACGCATACTATGTTATTTCTCACAGGGATCGCCATGGACTGATAATTGGCTGTGGAGGCGCGCATTCAAGAAACTTTCATCAAATTTATCCGATTCTAAGACTTGAATGCTCTGTTACCACAAGCGGCACTAACCTGTTGAGAGAGACTGGTATGGGGAAGGAAGAGACGGATACACTATAGGGGAGACTTGCACATCAGTTGATGGAGGAAACTGAGAAAACAGACAGAGAAAAGCAGAGTGGTGAGGAAGGGTTAGTCACAGAGGAGAGGGGGGAGTGAGCATAGATATGCACATCAACTGAAGGAAGACATGATGGAAACGGACAGAGGAGAGGGGGGAGTGAGCATAGATACGCACATCAACTGAAGGAAGACATGATGGAAACGGATAGCTAAAAACAGGGAGGGGTGGGGGAGTGAGTCAGAGGTCAGAGGGGTGAGTGTGATTATAAAAAAGGAAGGACGTAGGAGGAACGTTATTGAGCAGTAAGCTTACTAGAGAGAGAGAGAGAGAGAGAGAGAGAGGGAGTCTACGTGTGTGTGTGTGTGTGTGTGTGTGTGTGTGTGTGTGTTGTGTGTGTGTGTGTGTGTGGTGTGAGTGTGCGTGTGTGTGTGTGTGTGTGTGTGTGTGTGTGTGTGTGAGAGAGAGAGAGAGAGAGAGAGAGAGAGAAAGAGAGAGAGAGAGAGAGAATGAGAGAGATTGTGTGTGTGTGTGTGTGTGTGTGTGTGTGTGTGTGTGTGTGTGTGTGTGTGTGTGTGTGTGTTCTGTGTGTGTCTGTGTGTGTGTGAGAGAGAGAGAGAGAGAGAGAGAGGGATAGGAGATGGGGTAGGTTCACAGTGATTTTTGTAAAAAGGTTACCATGAGATAATGTTTGTTTGTTTTTTAACAACCATTAGCTAAAAGGGGGATATAAGATGTAGAGAGGGAGGGGGTGGGGGTGGGGTGCATGTACAGAATTCTTTTCATTTCACTGGCATGTGAAATACGGAATTGTACACGCGCATAACAAACATGGGACTTCAACATACGAAAGTAACAAAAATCATATCACATGCATGCCTGTTAATACGATCATCCAGAATACGATTCCTTAGTTCATTAACTTCTTTATCATTTGCTCACAGTAAAACAGTTTAACAATCCGTCAACTACTGTGTGAATATTAGTCCAACCTAAGACGAAAAAGGAACAGGAATATTGCCTCGCCTTGTTTTCCTATCAGGCATCTTTGTCGTAGTCCCGTAGGCCCGCGAAGGTCACTAATCTCTTCCGGGCCAGAGAACTGTTCAGTTGACCTGGCTGCCTACATTTAACTGCCAACTTGTTGCCAGCTGTTTAGCGAGATCAGCCTATAGCCTGCGCGTAGGCATTTTCCGCCAGTGAACCACCGTGTGAGTGCTTCAGACTTGATCACTTGACGCGATCAGCTGTGAAGTGTGGAGGAACACACAACGTGTCCGTGAACAGAAGGGCAGAGACAGAGCCAGTCAGACTAACAGGAAGAGGTGAATGCCTTGAATATATGCACTGGAAGTCCATTTAGCGAAATACGAAGATATTGTTCCTGTAGCCTCTATTTCTCGGGTCCAATCTTTCACAATTCCACGTTCTCCATATCATTCCCGCTTCAGACACATCATTTGCAGCGACGAAATTACACCATTATTATTTGTTATTGAAACCGTGACCGGGTCCTTTCTATCTGCCTCTTTTTGGATTAAATAGTGTAACTTATTTTTTAAGCATTTCTTTTGTAACTGTTTCAACCACAAAGTAAACGACTACCATTTTTTTTTCTTTATGCACACATATCAGTCATGGAGAATCTGAACATGTATCTGTTTCAGGCCATACAATGTTTGCAGTTAGACCAGCGGTCCTTCACCTACGCGCAGCAATATAACTTTTTGTTTGAAAGAATGATTGAAGAAAAAAACACTATTTCATCTGAACTGTCCATATCTCCATTCCACTGTTGTTTGTATGATGCTGTTTGGCTACCTAGAATTCTGAGGCAAATCCATGTTTTCATTCTACTCCATGGCACATTCAGACTGGCCTCAAGCCATATTCAAGCGTTTTCTTGATTAGGTACACCCAGTTCCCCCTTTCCCGCCTCTTTTTCTCATAGCATTATCACATACACGTGTCTGCACAATCTCGACAGGTAACCTTATTAGTTTAACCCAGTATTTTACATA
>CM065730.1:64549033-64551533 GCA_033310375.1 Conus canariensis
GTGTGTGTGTGTGTGTGTGTGTGTGTGTGTGTGTGTGTGTGTGTGTGTGTGTGTGTGTGTGCGCGCGCGCGCGCGCGCGTGAGAGAGAGAGAGAGAGAGAGAGAGGGAGGGAGGGAGGGAGAGAGAGAGAGATGTGTACCTATCTGAAAACTGAAATTCGCTATAGTTACCTCTCTTGGATGCATGGATGCGGATTGGCAAGGGGAACGAAAGGGAGTGAGGATCGGGGAAGAGGGGTGGGTGGTGGGAAAGAGGGGTGGGGGGAGAGGAAACTGAGTGTGGGACGCATGTGCGAATGGGCTTGGGGTTAGAGAGAGAGAGAGAGAGAGAGAGAGAGAGAGAGAGAGAGAGAGAGAGAGGTACATTACCACTTAGATATGGATCTGTCCAATCATAGGGTCTTTCCACCCCCCAACCCACCCACCATCCGCCTCCCAGCATACGTGGCATTTTTTTGTCCGGAATGTGCCATCCTTCACGTCAGTTTTCTCGTCGTGTGTTGGAAGTGGGTCCTTTCTGGTCTGGCGGGGTATGTTTGTAAATCAGCTGACACTGTTTGTGTGCACGGCTCTCTCTTTACTTTTTCAATCGCGTGCCAGAGGCCCTCTTTTGTGTTCACTGTACGCGCCTGTTTCTCGTTTCATTCGTCTGTGTGTTTGTCAGTCTGTCTGTCTATTGTCTTGCCTACTTCCTGTCTGTTTCGTGTCTGTGGTGTGTCTCTCCCTTCCTTCCCTCTCTCTTTTCTGCTTGGCCGTTGCTCGTTCTGATGCGTGCTTTGTTATTTCTCCGTTTGTTGTCAACTGAAAGCCAGCTTCCATAAACCCATCCATCAATCTGAACATCCACGCACCCACCCATCCACATTCCAGCTATCCATCCATCCGTACATCGACTCATCTACACCCATCCATCCATCCTCTCTTCCACCCATCAACCATCCACCCACCTATCCATCCATTCATCTACCCCCCCCCCCCCCCCGTTCACTAACTCATTCATCCATACAACCAGCCATCAACCTTCTATCCATCCATCCATCCATCTACTCACTCACCCACTACTCTGTCCATGCCGAACCTCCCATCCGTCATCTACCCTCGTATCCATCCACCCATAAACCCACTTTCCACCCGTCTACATATCCCCATCCGTGCACTGACTTCACCACCAACACCACTTTCACTCCACCAACCCGGTCACCTAACACGCTGTTTTGCCTCCGGTTCTTCCAATCACAGCAAAGAAAACGCAGCGGCGAAGCTTCGATAAATCGTCAGGTTGCATTGCAACAGAAGACGGTCCTTTGTCTTACGCACATGTGATAGTCAACATCGCGCCTTTCTCCCCCCACTGGATGTTTTTCTCCACTGTCGTCAAATCGATGATGACGGGGAGCTGAATGAGGTGGAAGGGAGAGATGGAGGCGGGGAGGGGAGGGGGGGGGGGGGGGGGGGCGTGATGAACTTCAAACGACGAACATTCGGCGATGGCCTTTTCAGCGAAATGATGAAAAGTGCCCGTAGCCTTTTCAGCCGCAGTGATGACGACTTTTTGCTGCAGTCTTTTCAGCCACAGTGATGACGACTGTTTGCTGCAGTCTTTTCAGCCACAGTGATGACGACTTTTTGCTGCAGTCTTTTCAGCCACAGTGATGACGACTTTTTACGCTGGGAAATAAAGTTACGATTTTATTAATGTCCTTTTTCGCGAATGTCAAGGACGTGGAATATTGGCGCGGACAAGCCTAAGGCAATGAGCACTCGCGTGAATAAACTTCAGACAGCGGAATAAACAGAAAGGCTACATGGTCGGAGATTTGTAAGAGACTGAAGTGGAAAAAAGATATATTCGAAGGAACCAGTGGGACCCAGAGAAGACTTACCATTAGCTGAATTGAAGTGTTGTCCAGTTGCCTCGTTGATCAAGATGATGGTATCAACGGTCAGCAACTGATTACTAGTCATACATTGACTGAACTATGATCGATGCTGATACATTATGACCACATGAAGCGCGTACAGCTGTAAGCAGGATGTAACTTGATCACCATTGTAAATACTTTTTAATGCCTGATTATAAAACAAAATTGTCTTGAAGAAGGAACAGGATTGCATTTCCCTTTGGTTTTCACTTAGGAAAATGAAGGGAAGGGTGGGTGGAGAGGGAGGAGGGGTTAGAGGGGTGGGAGGGATACAAATATTAAGCTGTGTTTGTATGATTTTAACCATGTGACTGATTAAAGGAGGAGGATCTTATTTCTACTTAAGAAGACTGCAATTTAACATTGTCGCTAAAATCGCCCATGATCTTCTCAGTAAGCAGATTATTTTGTGGTTAAAAGACATATTTTGTGGTTAAAAGACATATTTTGTGGTTAAAAGACAATCGCCGCAAACGGTTACAGAAAAAAAAGCATCTAATGGACGATGCAAAAGGCTATCCTTCCAGCTCCATTGAAGAATGAAAGAAACAAACAAAAAGACACACAAAAAAAAAAAGA
>CM065730.1:64616533-64624033 GCA_033310375.1 Conus canariensis
TTTAATCCAGTCATACGTTCACCCTTCATCTGTAGGGCCTACATGGTATTAGTCACACGTGTGTGTCACAGAGGCAGTAGCCTTTCTTGTTTTCACTAGATCTGAGTCGAATCGAGGATTGGTCTTTTAAAACCCAGGAACGAGCTTTTTTCAGGATTTTGAAACTTTCTGTTTTAAATTTCTGTATAGCTCTGGGTTTAATGACCGTGCAGCCCTGATAGGGTCATCGCAATCGGCTGGGCTCTAAAAACATAATTTGGACTTGGATCCATATTAGCATATCCCGTTCTTATAGAATTCCTTTCAGAGGACGGTTCTCTCCAGCTGTAGGGGTGGGAGAAATGTTGCATGTCTTTCCGGTTTCTGTAGATCAGTCAGTCTGTACAGTCATGTGACCGGACAGTTCCATCCAATCATGTCTGGGTGTGAGATTTATTGCATGTCTTTCTAGTTCCTCTAGGTCAACCAATCACAGTGCGTATGGTCATGTGACAGGACCGGTCCATCCAATCATGTCAGGGCATGACACTTATTCAAGTCTTTCCTGGTTCCTGTAAGTCAATCAATCACAGTCTGTATGCTTATGTGACGGGACGGGTCCGTCCAATCATGTCTGGGTATGACACTTATTCAAGTCTTTCCTGGTTTCTGTCCTTCAACCAATCATAGTCTGTGTGGTCATGTGACGGGAAGGGTCCATGCAGTACATGTAGGGGTGTGAGAGATGCAACACGCCTTTCCTGGTTTCTACAGGTAAACCACCGACTGACCATGTGACAGGATGGATCCATGCAACACGTGCGGGGTGTATGAGATGTCCCTCATGTCTTTCCTGTTTCCTGCTGATCAATCACAGTCCATATGGTCATGTGACAACGAGACGGTTCCATCCAACACAAGTAGATTGTGGCAGGTGCCGCATTTTTTTTCTGTTTTTTTTTTTTTTTACAGGTCAGTGACAGACTGCTTGGTCTTGTGAAAGATGATCGCATCCAAGGGATGAGACAGGTGCCCCCTACCTGCCCTGTCTCCCGCAGGTAAATCAGTACACTTTGTGTGACCATCTGCTGGCAGCAGAACGCCTTTCAATGTTTTCCGCCCAGTATACGGAGGAGGACATCCAACGTCTGACTGGATGAAAGAGCACAGAATTTCTTTCTAGTGGATGAAATATTTAGCAGAAGACCAAGACTTAAACACACTTAACAAACAAAACCAACGGAAATAACACTAACTGGATAGTAACGTAAATCTCCCTTTTTTTGCGAAAATCTCTGGAAACTAACAAGACTGATTCAACTACTTACTTTACAAATCTTAAATAAATGTTAGCGAACCGCCAAGTGAAACGTGGACAAACGAGTCACAAGACAAAACACGACGCGTTTCGACCTCTTAGGTCTTCTTCAGGCAAGACACAAACAAATAGGACAATGAAAATGAACGAGTTTGTCACTTAGCTTTGATCTCTTCATCGCAAGGTAGGCGTTGAATACTTACTTTAGTTTCTCCTGTGTTCCGCCCTTAATTTACCTTCATTCCCGTATTATATGTAACAATTAGGATTCTTCTCCTGATTAATTTAGTGACAAATCGATATTTACTGAAATCATTCATCATTATATCATTGATCATATGTGCTCATACTGAATAAGAAAATGAGCATAGAAAGAAACCAGGGAGCACTTCTCATGACCATTTTTCTTCTTTTACCACCTCCCTCCACACACACACACACACACACACACACACACACACACACACACACACACACACACACACACACACTTGCAAGAACCGACACTAAAACGGAATAACCAGAATCGAACATTCTCATAAGAGTACATCCCCAACCCGCGGCACAAGCACCCACACTTCAATTTCCCCATACACCAACCTGTTCATCGCCCGGACACTCCCACGGCCTGTCAGAACAGAATAGACTCTGCGCTCGTATGAAATAGAGTCTCGTATAAAATTGGTGGCAGAGGGTGAAGGGCAAAAGAGAGGGTGGGGGAGAGAGGCAGGGATGGGGGGACGGTGGTGAAGTGGGCTGGGGAGGGGGGGAGGGCTACGTTTGACCATCATCACAGACCCGTATGGGCACAAGAAGTGCTCCATGTCTGTCCCGATTCCTGCAATTCAATCAAAGACTGAGAGACGATTTGACAGCACCGTAATGTGGATGCGTGCGCGTTTCTCCTTATTCCTCGTATAACGGGACCGGGCAGAGGCGGTAAGGGTCGGCAACAGGCAGGCGATTGTGATTGGTTGAAGAATGTCTGGATTTATTTCTTGCATGATGGAAGCGAGACAGCGCATTGATTCGGATGCCTGTTCATATTTCATTAAGGATTGTTGGTAGTCCCCTTCAGACTGAACTTTCTTGTCATAAATTGCTGGGGACAGAGTGAATCGATTGGCTGGTGAAATAATGAAACATGGTCGGCAAATGCACGAAAGTGAGGATGTGGAAAACATTCGATGGGCTATAGAAAAAAATATCTCTCTCTCTCTCTCTGTCTGTCTGTCTGTCTGTCTGTCTGTCTGCTGCCTGCCTGCCTGCCTGCCTGCCTGCCTCTCTCTCTCTCTCTCTCTCTCTCTCTCTCTCTTCTCTCTCTCTCTCGCCAGTCTAACAGAGTGGTCACCAATACGTGATGTATAAGTGGTCTGATGTGATCAGGGACGACGAATGGCTTATTGATTCAGCAGCCCTGCCCCCGAAGTATTTCTGTCCCCTTCACATGATTAATGTCCTCCATTGATTTTACTTGCTCTACTTTTATCAAACAACCCTACCGCCCTCTCTCTGACACCCACCCAAAGTCAGTGAGAGAGAGGTGGAGGGAGGGAGGGGTGGGATGGGGAGGGAGGCAGAGGGGAGGATTGGGCAAGAGGAAGCAAGATAGAGGAAGGCGGTTAGGGAGGTAGAGAAGCGGAAAAGCAGGAAAAGACACAAAGGGTGAAAATAAGCAATGACTGACAGAGTGAATTAATTAAATTACTGCTTGACTGTCTGAATATGAAAAAAAATAAGGCAAAAAACATAGACACAAAATGAGAGAGAGAGAGAGAAGGGGGGGGGGGTGATATATAGCATTAATAACAATAATATCAATACTTTTAATGATCTGATGATAACAATACTGGGGCAATTTAAAACAATCGATTTCGAATGAAAACAGAACTTACAAACGAGCAAATAAAATGTTCTGACAGTTATACATATCAAAACCATACAGATTAAAAGATGGCGTACTAACTAATACATATATATCCATACAGACAAACGCCCATCCACGAACGCACACGCACATCCACAAATCAAAGAACAGCACACCCACTGATACATGTATCCATACAGACAAACGCCCACCCACGAACGCACACACACATACACACGCCCGCATGCTTACATGTACGCACACATGCATGCATATACGAACGCATGCACGCACGCACACACATACGCCAGGGCGCGCGAAAACACAAAAACACACACACA
Source organism: Conus canariensis (assembly GCA_033310375.1). Classification (NCBI taxonomy): domain Eukaryota; kingdom Metazoa; phylum Mollusca; class Gastropoda; order Neogastropoda; family Conidae; genus Conus; species Conus canariensis. The sequence goes on from CM065730.1 coordinate 64,620,039, forward strand.
CACACACACACACACACACACAACACACACACACACACACACACACACAACACACACATTCACACACTCACAGAGAGAGAGAGAAGAGAGAGAGAGAGAGAGAGAGAGAGAGAGAGAGAGAGGTGATGGAGCTGAAGAGGTTTTCACGACATATACAACTGTTTAAAGTAGCTTTGAATTATGACAGAGACTGCACATGGCGGACAGAAAAATCGTGGGTTTTTTTTTTCACATGACATGGCTAATATCAGAAAAAAAAATGCTGCATCGAGATGGACAGCAACACTAAAGAAGTTCAGGAAAATGTACACGTGCAGATATAGAGACAATTTAATAAAAGCGGTGTTGTTTTCCACTCTCACATATACAGGCAACCACTGAAGTTAAGCTAGGACGGGAATTAGGCAGTATAGTTTTCGCGCCCTGAAATAAAGGCGTAGTGCACCATTAATCACTTCCTGAGCTTTGTCAGTGTATCTTTAGAGAAATACCAGTTAGCAGGGAAGGAACAGTAGTCGGATCTGAAGATAACGTGGATGGCAATTACGGTTCTTCTGGATTCAGTTGCCAAACATCTGACAGAGGCCATCCCTCTGATCACAAGACCGCGTTCTGGAAGATCCTAAACACCTGGTCTTTTCATAGACGCTTACTGCAGTTTGTTTCCTCATATCAGACTCCAAGTCTACGCATGTCTGATACAGGACAGGACAGTGGAAAACAAACACCAGCATGTGATCGATCGGCGCTCTTGTACAGTTATCTATCGGCAGCAGACATGGGATGCTTAATACAGTGGTAAGAAATCACATCAGGAAAACTTTCTTTTTTATGGGAAAAAAAATCGGCCAAAGAATTCAACCTGTGGTATTCCATCCGTAAAAGTATAGGAGTCCGACAAATATCCTTGCACGGAAACAACCTGCTTTCGTACACTAAATCACACACACACACACACACACACACACACAACACGCGCGCGCGCGCGGCGCGGCTAACAAAATGTGATGATCAGTTTCATCAAAAGCAGCACTTAGATCTCAGGGGATCTGAGCAGAAATCTGACTGGAACAGCTCACAACAAGCAAACGATTAAAAACTCTCAGTGACGCTGTTTCCAGTAAGTGCTTGAAACTGTTCTGAAGTTTTTCAACACGTGTGGGTCCAGCGAAGCTGTCTTAAGGAGTGGGGCGGGGGTCACAAAAGCCGTTTTTTCATGCATGTATGTGCAACACTAGTTAACAGTGAAACATCCAAGCCATTTGTGAGAGCAGGAGGAATGTCACCAATGCATTCAAAGAACAAAAACGCTGGAAGCGGATCAAAGTCATAATGTTTTGGCACATATCTTGAAATACAGCTTAAAAATTTAATAATGAAACAAATTCATTGACAGCATACATCCAAAGAGAATCAGTCTCTGGCCAGAGAGTCACGGATGGCATAAATCTTGTCACAGAAAAAAAATCACCCAGCATCTGAGCTGGTTAGGTGAATAAACTGATCGCACAGGACTTTGTTTTACCTTCCCAATCAGGACTTTTTTTTCCAGGCTTTAAGTACCCTGTACTTCTCGACGCCGCCACTCTGGCATTGGAGGTCTTAAGCCTTTTCTATCAGCTTGGTGACTTTGTGTTTGACAGATTTCATCATTTGCTTTTACGCCGTGACGTCCACTGGTGAGCCAACGCCACTCCGCGGGATTTCTTTTGCGCTCACTCAAAGAGAAATGGGTGCGTACCTGGGTGAAGTACTGCGCTGATTCATTTCAGCGCGCGAAGCTGAAGATACCAAGGACAGTCCTGAGCCGAGAGTTCAGCTCCTCTCCTCGTCAGTGGTCCGTCAATGAGTGGAGATGTCAACGACAAGAATCAATACAAAACGAGTCAATGGAAGGATTCCTGACTGTCCGGAACATAGGTCATTAGGGAGGTTTAGCAGCGTTCAGGAACAGCACATCAAGATGATCCGACTCCAGTGTGTAATGAACAAGAGAATGATCAAAACAGTTGATCATCATCTCTGCAGAACAATGGATCTACGTGTGTGTTGGCACATCAACAGCCTGGAACACCCTAGAAAGCTGTAGGAGTCCACCACTCCAGCCGTTGTGCGGGTCAGGCGAACGGTCAAAATGAACGTCCCAGTTCCCGCCAGTCAGACGTTTGCAATTCAATCACTTGCAGTGTGTCAGCCCCTCGGTACAAACCCTCCACATGGCTGTTCCGTTGTATTCCATGGTCTGTCCACACCCTGGCCTGTCTATCCTTCCTGGGATGGGGGAATGGGAGGAAGGTGAGACAGTGGGAAGGATGGGAGAGTAAGTTCACCATGCTGATCTTTGGAAAGAGAGTTCATTCTCCACAACCCATCACACAGCACCAACATGGTTCTTTCTGTGACACACGTGCACTTGGCCCTTGTACCCTGCTGTTGTGCTTCGTTGCGTTGTATTGTATTGTAATGTGCTACATTGTCTTGCATTGTATTTTGAATTGTGTTAGGCTGTAGTACTGGTCTGTCACGCACTGTATTGTATTGCTCTGTACCGCATCAAATTGTAGTTCATCGTACTACTACTGCGTCACATCGAATATTATTGCTTTGGATTCGTTTTTCTTTTTTTTTTTCTTTCATCACAAAAGATTTGTCTGCGTAAAAATTCGAGCTCCCCCGTAAGGGGGGAAGTCTGTCATCACAGTGCAATACCGCACACCTGGGTCTGATGTTTCGATCTCTCCGTGTTTTGTTCACCAATCAAAATAGGTGTTTGCGAGCGGTGATTCCTCTCTTCTTGTGAGTTCTTTTACACACGCAGATCTGACTGCTGTACAAGGGACCTCGGTTTTTTGTTTGTATTTTTTGTTTCATACACGAAAGGTTACCCAATCATCCCACCACTGATTGCAAGACGCGAACCACGGATCTTTTTCGCTTTAAAGACGAGTGCATTATCCGCCATATACCCACCAACTCCTGTCCCCCCCCCCCCTCCCTCCCTCTCCCCCTCCCCCAACACACGTACAATTCCATCACCAGCTTTCGGAAGAGAATGCCAGGTGGGCCGTTGGTATGGATGACAGTACCACATGTATCATGCACCGAGAGAATGAAAATATGACGAGAAACTGGGCGACTGACAGACGGAATAATGCGGGAAACGACCGAATGTAGCGCGAGCAGGCAGCTCTTCAGTCGGCTCTACCCGGGTAGATATCCCGTGGTATAAACGAGAGCGTGGGTTGTAAAGCACTTACAGCTTGGTCTCGAATCGAGGATAGGTGCCATACAAGTTCTCTTCATCGTAACAATCATCATCATCATCATCTCAATAATAATAATAATGACGGGACTAATAAAACTAAATTACTACGAGTATTGATAACAGCAATAAGAAATAACCGAAAGCTGTTTTTCGCACTGACTCTGGAGAGAGAGAGAGAGAGAGAGAGAGAGAGAGAGAGAGAGAGAGAGAGAGAGAGAGAGAGAGGAGTGAATGAATGAATACTTTAATCAGAAGGCCATGTATACAGGTACAAAGCAAAGGGCCAAATTGAACATATAGCTAATGACGACGGCACGTCTTGCAAAGGCTTTATACAAGTATATTGACAAGTTTCGCATCATTACAACGTTAGCTGATGAAAGTAAGAGGCATGACCTGAACAAACAGGGTTTCATATAGTACTATCTTGGGATTTAGTTCTTTTCTTAAATCACTAGACACACAAGGACAAAATGGATTTCATCTTCGTCAGCTGATGAACATAGTGGACATAACAACTGTGACTCAGTTGTTCTTGTATACTTTAAAGAATGTGTGAATACAGATGAACCCCAAATCTAAATTTAGTCAGAACATTCTTTACAAATATATATACATATATATATATATATATATATATATATATATATATATCTATCATAGACACACAAAACTCCCTTAAATAACTATTTTCAACGTTCTATAAAATCTATATCTCTCACTTGCTTGC
>CM065730.1:64626533-64631533 GCA_033310375.1 Conus canariensis
CCCCCCCCCCCCCCCCCCCCTCTTACCGCCATTCAACAAACCTCACACGCAGAGCAGAAGTCGATCAATGGAAGCTCTACAGCGGCCTGACAGAACACAATCGATTCTCCGACAGCTGGCAAACGGAATACCCGCTGTTCCATCAAAGATACATCAGGGCCTAACTAGGCAGGGGCGGGGAGGAGGAGGGAAAAGGGTTTGGGACGGGTGGTGGTGACGAGGGTGGGTGGGGGATGGAGCGGGTGGTGCCTTTCTTTCTCCCAGCTCCACTAGGTCATTGACCGAAGGAGTCCCGGGGTGGACGGGCTGTTCACAGCGGCCCAAGCCTGTCGGAGACAGAAAGGGTTGGGGAGTTCCGGGGACTGCCTGAACGCCGCTGACGGCGGCCTGACTAACCGGGTACGTCACGTTTCTGCCAGTCACGTTTCGCCAGGTCCTTTGTTCTCGTGCGGTGATAGCGAGTGTTCCCTTCCCTGACCTCTACAAATGCTCCAGTGTAACGTTTCGTCGTAATACCAGCGCACGGTTCGCCCCTGGTACTTGTGGTGCGCTGGAGGAAAATGTAGCGGTGCACAGTAAGAAAAGACCCTTCTTGGCCTTCAGTGGCATTCTCATGTTTGTGTTGAAAATGAATGAAATTATTTCTTTAAAAAAAATTCTACTCGAAACTGAACACATATATCCAATGTTCTATAACAGAATAGGGCCTTCAAATGGATAGGCTTTGCATTACACATTCAATGCAGTCGCGCAAATATAAGCTTTAAACATGCAAACGATTAGTCGCGCAAATGACAAGCACCAAAATACGAATTTCACACACACACACACACACACACACACACACACACACACACACACACACACACACTCAGAGAGAGAGAGAGAGAGAGAGAGAGAGAGAGAGAGAGAGAGAGATGTTGTGACAATGTAACTATAAGCTACACATGTCGTATTCAATACAATACCATACGATACAATGCAATACAGCACAATGCAATGCAATGCAATACAATACAATATTCTCCCTTTTCGCTCCCTTTGACCAAAAAACAAACAATCAACGTATTATTCTTAGCTGGATAAGAAAGTTCCTGCACATGCACTCGAGCGAATAAAGTGTTGGTTTCCTCTGTCAGCTCTTCATTTCCGCATCAAACCATTAAACTGTATTGGAGGTCATACACAGCGTTTATCACTAATTTTCCTCCAATACGTTTTCAAATTTGACACAAAAGCTTATAGCGTGAGGCACGCAGTGAGTACAGTTTCAGGGACAGCTGAGAGGGAAATACAGTGTTGGTCAGTAATGTGATAATGCATACTGCCCCGCGCAGCCACACTAATCCGTCGCCCGCTATTCGCGAGCGTTGCGAAAACTGCAGACCACTGAACAAAGCGAGTAGGGTTCGCCGCTACAGGCGTGTGCAGTCGCCACCATCTGTGGTTGTTGCACTGCCCAGGCCCCGTTCTGAACATGACCGTTTCAGCTGTAGCGCTGGTGTGGGACGGGTGTGCATTCAGGGCCAACAGATGTCACTTCTGAATGGTTTCAGTTGGTCATCTCTAGGTTCAGTTCTTAGTCTAAGTTCAAGCCTCAAGTGCTCTGTCTGTCTGTCTGTCTGTCTGTCTGTCTCTCTCTCTCTCTCTCTCTCTCTCTCTCTCTCTCTGTTGCTTGCCCACTTGCTCATTCTCTTACCAACAGGCATCTCACGTGCCTAAGCAGGCGTCAACGTAGCTTTAACCTCAGAAACAACAACACACACACAACACACACACACACACACACGCCAGTACTGCCACAGCCAGCTGTGAGAAAATTCCACTAAGACTAGTCAGTGAAGACCTAGTAAAGAACCGCCCTTGGCATTCCCACCCGCATTATCAGCCAATCCATCCTCCCAACTACACCGCTCTAAGCTGTTATCGGCAACAGCATCGGGGACTCCTAAATTGAACGAATAAACAACATGATGGAGAAGAAGAAGAAGCTGAAGAAAGAAAGCCCCAAAGTCAGACAGACAGAAAAAAAAATCCCACAAAAGGCGAAAGAAAAAAAAAAGAAGAAAGAATGAACGATATGAAAGGCAAGAAGAAACGAAAGAAGACGAAGAAAGGAAAAGAAAAAAAAGATGATGGAGAATTGGAAGATAACGGGGGAAAGGAAAAATGAACGAAAAAAATCCAGATCAGCAGCAGCAGCGGCAGTAGCAACAGTGGAAGTAGTAATAGCAGCAGTGGGCATGGCACGTATTCTAGCAGTAGCAGTAACAGCAGCAGCAGTAGTAGCAGTTTTATCAGTAGTAGAAATAATGGTGAAAAATGATAATGATGACGACGACGACACAGAAGAGGACACACTGGGGTGGTGATGATGACGATGATGACGACGAATAGGAGGGGGGAAAAGATGAAAAGGGGAGAATGATGGTGGTGATGATGACGATAACGACGAGGAGAACAACAGCAAAGACAACTACGATCACGGTGGCAATGACGGCGATGACAACGTAAAGGGAGAACCTGTGCAAGAGGTTGGCCACTGGCTGGTGTGTGTGTGTGAATGCAATGGAGAGGTGGGGGAGGGGGAACCTCCACCCATGACGTTTTGCTGGGATTTGCACCTTCCTCCACACTGCACAGGTTAACACACCCTCGTTCATGTCGTGAGCACTATTGGCTGTCTTTTTTTTTCAAACCAAGCCCTCACTATATGGTAATATACAAAAAGTGAAAAAGAATTTTTTTCTTTTATTCATGGACATGAAAATAATCAAATGGATAAATCATCATTACAGCAAAACAATAACGAACACAAACCAAACAGCAAATAGACCCACGGTGAGGAAAAATGTCAATACAGACACAACACAGGCATGCACTCTCGGAAGCAGGCAGGCACGCGCGCGCACGCACGCACAGACAGACAGACAGACAGACAGACAGACAGACAGCACAACACACACACACACACACACACAACACACACACACACACACACACACCACACACACACACACACAACATCACATCACAGAGAGAGTGAGAGAGAGAGTTCAGACTTCAAGCGACCAATAGTATTCTTTGGCCTTTGGCCCTAAAGACTTACAAATCAAACATTATCGGCTAGCAAATAAATGTGCATACATGACGAATCCTGCTCTTGAGTTTGGGGTCGTAAAACATGTCCATGCCATAATCTGTATCGTAATCCCGCGCCAAAATTACAATACGTGGTACAAGAAATTAGGAAGATAGGCCTATGGTTCAGGTTGTTGGTCTTTTTTTCGGTCTTACTCAGCTACCGACGCATATACCGCTCCTTTTATACTAATGTTTGCTAAAGATCTGTTCTATGTTGAGTTACTTATTGCCACAGAGAGAAAGAGAGAGAGAGAGAGAGAGAGAGAGGGAGGGGGCGGTAGGGGAGAGAGAGAGAGAGAGAGTGTGTGTGTGTGTATGTGTGTGGGTGTGTGTGTGTGTGTGTGAGAGAGAGAGAGAGAGAGAGAGAGAGAGATAGAGAGAGAGAGAGAGGCGTGATGGAGAGAGAGAGAGAGAGAGAGAGAGAGAGAGAGAGAGGAAAGACAGGGGGGATGGAGAGAGTGAGAGAGAGGGAGGGAGAGAGTGAGAGACAAACAGACAGACAGAGAGGCTGACAGACTGATAGAGAGAGAGAGATGGGATACAGGGAGCACAGGGGGACCACTGACATCTGTCAGAGTGTCTCTGGTGGGACTGTGGCTCCTCTCACCCACGTCACTTGTCATGTAAAGCATAATACTCTCTGGCGAACACTGACTTCCTTTCAAGTGACGTATATTTACCGACGTGTCAAAAAAATCCATCACCATCCCCCCACCCGCGGTCCTTCAGTTCAAACTGAACTTCCCTGGAGACTGACAAGAAACGCCAGAGCAGTGCTGCAGTTTACACAAGCGGGGCTAATGGTCTGGTTTACCGTATTGCCCCCCCCCCCCCCCCCCCCCCCCCCCCCCCCCCCCCCACTCACACTCTAATGCCTGCAATGGCGGAATGGCAGATCCCCTCACCTCACACTCTGGCTAAACTCCACTCTTTCTGTTAGTATTAACAGCCAGCAGAAAAGGGGGCTGTGATGGGCTTGTTTGCTTTACATGCAATGGCGGAAATGGGGGATCACCTATCTGTTTGCCTGTACAATATTCCCTTCTTTCTCCTGGAGTTGTCCTGCAAAGAGAGATGGTGTGTGATGTCATTGTTTGGTTAACATCCCCACACCCCCTCACCCCGTTCCTTAATCCCTTCCTCCCTCCAACCCTGATGGCTCCAGGAATGTGTGAGGGATCAACTGTCAGAGTTGTTAGTGAGAGGGTGAGGGTTGTTGCTTTTTACATGGAAAGGAGAAGTGACATCCGTGAGTCTCCGGAATGTTAATGCGTGGCGCCGCATTAAGTCAGATAACATCTTCAACAACTGAGAAATCCAGATTTCATTTCACCGGTATGGCGGTGATCCTGTTTTTTCAGGAGGAGGAGGGGGGATGGGGAGGGGAGGGGATGGTGTGGCATGTGTTGGTGCTCGTTTTCATTCGATTTCTGTCTTGTCTCCCTCTCCTGCCCCTCCCTTTTCTTCTCCTTCTCCTCCCCTTCGCCTCATTTTTTTTTTGTCGAGACAATATCCATGAGAAAGGTCTCTGACCTCCAGCCTCAGACTCTCTGCCCAAAAGCTGAAACGGTGACAACCGACTCACAGTTCATGATAAAGCATCAACCAAGTTCTAATTGTACCAGGTCGGGTCCTGCTGTCTGGCTCTATAGTAAAAACTGGCAGTCATATTTCTGTTCTGGATTCTGTTAGTCTAAAAGGTTCCATACCGGCAATCATGATTCTTTACTGGATTCTGTGAGTCTAATAGGTATACCGGCAATCATGAGTCTTTACTGGATTCTGTTAATCTAAAAGATTCCAGCTGTGCCCATCGTCTGCACAATTAAGGGATGATTCTGGTGGAAACTCTGGAC
>CM065730.1:64639033-64641533 GCA_033310375.1 Conus canariensis
TGGGAGACATGGTTGGCACTGTGCTATGAAGACACGTTCTTTCCAGCGAAGAGTAACGCGAATTTCATTCTACACACTGAAATATTTCACGACGATGAAGTTGTACATCACATCATCATATAATATAGTATGACAATGCATTAATGTAGATCAGAAATCGTGGAGCGGGAGTAGGAGAAAGTTGGATCTTCACTCCCCCCCCCCCCCCCCCAACACACACACACACAACACACCCCTTTTCTGCCATCCCTCGTTCCTTTTCCTAAGAAATGAATGGAACTTTTTCTCCGCGGCTTAATTCTGACGAGAGTATTATTTTTGTCTCTACACCGTTCCTCCAATACAAATCAGCCAAGAATCCAGCACCCCCTTCCCAACCTTCTTCCCACGCCCCCCCCCCTCCCCTCTCCCCCTCCCCCCAAGTCCCTCCCCAAGCCTCCACAGACACCCGGCTCTATTTTCCCCTAAAGTTCAACACGTCATCACCATCATAATGTTGATGGGCTCAGCATGACATGTGCCTTTTCTTTCCCTTTCTTTCCTTCTTCCTTTCTTTCCTTTTTCGTTTTTCTTTTTCTCAACAGACTGTTGCCTCATCCGAAATCCCTCCTCTCTCTCTCTCTCTCTCTCTCTCTCTCTCTCTCTCTGTCTGTCTTCTTCTGTCTCTCTGTCTCTCTCTCTCTCTCTCACCCCCCCCCCCCCCCCACTCGAGGGATGGATGTAAAAAGTATTTATGTTTAATCCATTATCCTCTTAAAATAAAAATTCGTTCTTTCGTTCGTTCGTCCGTTCGTTTCCTCTCTGTCTCTCTGTCTCTGTCTCTCTCCTCTCTCTTAGCTTCAGATCAAGTCATTACCCTTCAGTTCGATTCAAACCTTAGCATGTATCGATCAAAGAAGAGCGTGTATAACAAGTAAGGCAAGAACGCAAAAGCAAGGCATGACTAAAAAAATGAAGTCCTCCCAAACAGAACATGCTCAATATCGCGAGGAATATTCCCATTTTACTTCTGATATGGTCTCCAGAAGTCGGCCAGGCTAGAAAGCTGACTACATTGTTTTTAAAGTTAGAAGTGAAGGAGGGAGGAGGGAGCTGGACAGTGCAAAAGGTAACCCTCCCCATCCCCCCTTTCTCTTTCCCAAACAATTTCACAGTCTCAAACAATTTCACAATCCCAAACAATTTCACAATCCCAAACAATTCCACAATAGACCTTAAAATAAAATGTGCAGGTTTTTTTTCTCTCTTTCGGGGGTTGCTTCTTCTGCCTTTCTTGCTGTCTTCCTGTCTTTCTTCAACAAACACCTGCTATTCTGATAAGATGAATCGCGCAACAGATCTGTCTGCATAGCGCTCACAACGCACATAGCACAGTGTGTGTGTGTGTGTGTGTGTGTGTGTGTGTGTGTGTGTGTGTGTGTGTGTGTGTGTGTGTGTGTGTGTGAATCCCTCGCGGAGTACTATGATTATCGCCCCTTGATGTGGCTCCGGTAAGCCGACCGGTATTACCCATCAAACCCTTTGGTTCTGAAGGTTCCTTCTTAGTCTGCAATTCCATGCACTGTTTCCTTCCGCAACTCGCTAGTGCCATGAAAACTGAAATTTGCATAGAGAGCCAGATGACGTACGAAGTACTCAGGAAGTGAATATTTACTCCTCTGCCTTTCCCGAAGCAGTCCCGGCTTGCACACAACTATTATGACGACTAGACACTACAATACAGTAAAATAAAAAATGCAATAAATACAACGCAATACAACTTAACACAATCAATATAATGCAAAACAACAAGACAAAACACAGTCCTTCACACTAAAGTACTATACAGTACAATGGGCCTACCACAGAGCATATCAAAGTGTAGAACAGAACAATACATTGCCACACAATATAACACATACCCAACTGAACGATACACACAGTGCAGTATAATGCAGCACGATACAATTCAATGCAATACAATATGACTCGGTACACTTCCCACGACAGTTAGTATACTGTACACCTCAGTAGAGTATGCGAATGTGATATGACTACACACAAAAGCACAACTATTAATAATCATTATACCATACATAACACAATCACAAACAAAGCAATACCAAACACTGCAACACAGCACAACAGAACGAATTCGAACGTCTTCCATCAGCCATTTCCTTTGTACTCGTCAGTTTTTTCTGAACTCAAATTTCTTGGGTATGTCCCCCCCTCTGACCTCTCCATCCGCCTTCTACTCCTCTCCCTCTCTCTCTTTCTCTCCTGTATCTATGTCACTCTCTCGTCCCTCTCTCTCTCTCTCTCTCTCTCTCATATTTAACCTTCCCCCACTCCCACAGCTACGTTGACCTCGGACTGAAGACAGCGACATGCGCAATGTAGGGCGAGGACAAGGAACACCTTCGCTGAACTACGCTGATTCATGACGATAACTTCCGGCTCATAACGGGTCAGGTCAAATCGGGTCAGGTGGAAAAAGCGAAACCAAACCAAACCAGAA
>CM065730.1:64649033-64654033 GCA_033310375.1 Conus canariensis
ACTGTTGAAATGTGGGGAAAAAAGTAGGAGGTCGGAGAGAAAAAAATACACAAAGACTGCTGAACCAACGTTAATGACTCAAGTACGTGTGTAGGTCAATGTGTCGGGAGAAAGTTTACAGAATCTAGCAAAGCGCAGAACCGCAATTTCTTTTTATTATGAAATAAGAGACTGAGATGAAAATCACAACTTTCACAAGCCAGCCTTGGGTTCCGTCTCTCTCCATTTCAAATCCATTTCATCTTCCATACACACTGCATAAATATTGTCTGTAAGGACTACAGGTCAAACAGGGACTCTTCTTTTCATCGCCATTACTTTTTTTTTCTTCTTCCACGCACCATGAATAGCCATGTCCTCTGACTGGTGCTCGAACCAGCCGGTATTCTCACTCTTCCTCTCGCACCGATACTTCAGTTACACACAGCAGTACTGATTTAATTATACCCCTGTTTGCTATTTCATAATTTTGTGTGAATTCCGTCCTGAAACACTTGGTTTCTTTGGTTTTCTCTCCTTTTTTTTTTTTTTTTTTTTTTGTCTTTCTTTACTTTTTTTTCGTGGGTTAGACTGCATCGTTGCTCACTTTCTGCTTGCTTGTTTTACTAGAATGCTCGGGGGTAAAATACCAAGGGACAATGAAATACGAAACAATGCTAAACGAGGCAGTGCAACAGAATACCAGCCAATGCCATACACCACAATGCAACTGGCTGTAACAGAGCGAACACGGTGCGCGAAAATAGAACAGAATGCCAGCAGTATAAGACAACACAACACAGTACAGCATAACACAGTGCGATACATTACAGCACAATACAAACACAACACAGCACAATGCAATGAACCACGACACAATGCTATGCACTGTAACAAAACACAAAGCAACGTGATGCAACGTTAAACAACACAACACAACGAAACACAAAGACGCAAGGACGCTTGCGCTGGTAAGGCAAGGTAATGTTGCTTATAGCCCAGCCGACCACAAAGGGTCATATCAGGGCTGTCACCACGTTAAAATCAACTCACAAGTCCTCAAAAAAAAAAAAAAAAAAAAACCTTTCACACATCTCTTTAAAATACACCTTCTGAACGCGTACCAGAAACTTCGTTAAAAATCCTTCTTCCGAAAAATCCTAGATCAGATGAAAAATGTTGATCTCTTTCAGAAACTCAAAGATCACGTCAGGTGGGACATCTCTGAACAGAGTTTTCATGGAGTCTGCTGTAAAGTGTTTATGTCTCACATCGTGCAAGTCCCAACAATGTTAAAGAATATGTTTCACTGTGAGTGGAACATGACACGGAATGCACCACGGAGCTTCTGACTAGAGGAACAAGTCAAGCATACGGAAGATGGTCGCCACCCTAAGAACCTCCTGCAGGGAGAAGTGGCTGAGGGAAAGACGTCAACTGGAAGACCTCGCTTTGCTTCAACGACACCTGTGATCAAAACGTGACCTTAACGCCCTCTCCATCAGCACCAACACCTGAGAGGCAGCTGCCATAGACAGAGACATCTGGAAGCAAAAACGTCACCATGACTTGGGCAATGTGAAGAGCATTTTGCTGAAGTAAGGCAACGAGACACGCAGAGAAGGAAGGCACTGCCAGAGACTTGCGAACTACTGTTAATCTTCGTCTGTGCGCAGTGTGGCAGGGATTGCCGACTTTGAGATGTCTCTGCAGTACTGCTCCACTGGACCAAACATCCGGCGCGCAAACTACGTTGTCTCTCGAGACCGACTGATGCGAACATGATTATGAAACGAGATCTAGTTTTTAAAAAAACTAAAATTTCGTGGAATATAAAACTGTGAAATGTTGCGCAATGTGATACCACACAATATAACACAGTATATACTGCACTGTACATTGCATTACAACGAACACATAAAAACTTACGCTTTAGTACAATATCGTACAGTAAACAGTACAGTATAACAAAACGTATCTACTCAGAACAAAACTCTCCACACCCCACACCCCAGTCTCTCTGTCTACACATTGTCTGTCTTTTGCACGTCTCTCATAGTCTCCCCTCTCACCACCATCCCTTCCCCCAGTCTTTCCTGATCAAAAGAAATAGCACGTGGCAGCACTGCGTATGTGGGACTGTGTTCCGCCTTATAACAACTACACGCAACCTTCCTTCATGTCTCAGCACTAAAACGCCGGGAGGCAGACTTATTTATGCTAATGACTCAGATCCCGGAGAGATGAATGGTGATTGGCGAAGCATAAACTGGGCTGGGCCAATTACAGACGCCCCTCCGTACTTGGCTATAAATATCACTACGCCCCTGACACTAACAGGGTAGTAAAGATCGCGCGAGTCAAAATGGATCGTCTGAAATATTAAACTGGTGCACGCTCGGCAAACATTTTTCTTTCACCAACATTTTCGTATGTTTTACTACATTTTCTTATGTTTTCTTACATTCCCTCATATTTTTCGTACCTTTCCACATCTTCTCCTAGATTTCCTCCCTTTTCACATTTCCCGCCACTTTTTCTTTTTTTTTTTTTTTTTTCACATTTCCTATTTCGTTCTACTTCTTCCTGCTGGTTCCTACTGTTCCCTACCTGTTCCTATTGTTTTTCTACTTTCCTCTATTTTCCTCATATTTATCGAGCATTTTCCTCTCCTTTCCTACATTTCCCCCTTTTCTTACCTTTTTTGTACACTCTGCTGCTTTCTCTCTATATTCCTCCTTTGTCCTACCTTTCCTTGGCCTCTCCTGTATTTTCGCGCTTTCGTCTACTGTGTCTTTACAAGGATTACGAGTGTTGCCGTTTCCTGAGCACGCCACCACGTAGACAGCGACAACCCGTGTTCGGAGGAAGGCACCCAGCAAAGTTGGAGACTCGTGATCAGCACAAAAGTAGTTAGATTTGGCCCAAGCATATGACTGTTCTTTAGGAGAAGGGGAAGACCTAGGAACTCATGGAGGAGAGACTTGGATGCAGACAGGAAGAGAGCGGGACACACCTGGAGAAAATTGGAAAGGGCAGCCCAGGACAGGGCGCGCTGGCGGATTGTTGTTGATGGCCTTTGCTCCAGTGGGAGCTGATAGCTTGAACGATATGACTGTTCTTTGGGCAGCTGGTTCACCCAGACCACACCCTGCTCAACGGCGTTACACCTGCGTGCTGGGTAGAATGAATCAATGTGGGACAAAGTAATGCTGACTCAATAAAGAAAATGTGATCGACCTCCTTGGCACCCTGACATCATTGATATGTAGTAAAAAAAAAAAAAAAAAAAAAAAAAGTAGTGCTGACTGCATGAAGGCGAGAGGTAACCCACATCTGTAGAGCTACGACCAAATGAGCGAGGCTGCACAAAGTAATGTTGACTGGATGAAGACAGCTATGGGGTCTCCTTTGCTGCTATGGCACAACTTACGACGCAGGACAACGTATCGCTGACTGAATGAAAATAGGTGTGGTCCTTTTCCCTGGGTGTATGGTACCATTGCTGATGTAGGACAAAACAGTATTGTCTGAATGAAGACAAGTCTGGTCTACTCTGGTTCTATGGCACCATTACTGATGTAGGACAAAACAGTACTGACAAATGAAGACAGAGGCAGTCCACTTGTCTCACACGAAGACGCTAATACCGATGTGGGTCATAGCAGCGCTAACTGAATTTCCTTCTTTGTTCCAGGCTAGAAACCCGAGGTCAACCTTTGGTGCGATTTTGGTGTATATCACAGCTTTTATTCTCAACATCAAGGTAGCCACATCCCGTCTTCAGAAATGTCTGAAACACAACAGTGTGCCTCTCTCTCTTTGTGTGTGTGTGTGTGTGTGTGTGTGTGTGTGTGTGTGTGTGTGTGTGTGTGTGTACGAGTGTGTGTGTGTGTACGAGTGTGTGTGTGTGTGTGTGTGTGTGTGTGTGTGTGTGTATGTGTGTGTGTGTGTGTGTGTGTGTGTGTGTGTGTGTGTGTGCCTGCGTGTGTCTGTGTTTGTGTATCCCCGCGTCATCCATCTCACCGGCCTAGTCATATGCGAAAGGTGGAATGAGATTTAATGTACTAGATTTTTCATGCATGCGTGGTACCTGGTTTAGGGTCTCTTCCGAGCCCTAACAGAGGACTGGAGTTCGCACAGATGTGATGAGAAAAGCTCTTTCCACCTGGTTGTCCCGAAAGACAATCGTACCTTTGAACAAGCCGACCAGACACCCGTCTGACTGAATGAACACAGGTGCAGTCCATATCTCTGGCTCTATGGCACCATCATCAATTTGGGACTAAGCGGTGTTGACTTATTTAACGCAGGTGTTTCCCAGATCTCTGGCTCTATAGCGCCATCATCAATGTGGGACTAAGCGGTGTTGACTCATTTAACGCAGGTGTTTCCCACATCTCTGGCTCTATGGCACCATCATCGATGTGGGACTAAGCGGTGTTGACTCATTCAACGCAGGTGTTTTCCACATCTCTGGCTCTATACCATTGTCAGGACACAAAAAGTGGCAAAGATTGTGTGGATGGCTTTTCTATTAGTATGACAATATTACATTTATTTTTTACCTGTGATAAAATCATCAGATGTAATGTGACACCGTAAAGCAATCATCCCCTCAGATAACTCTACTTGTGATGTCATATGAAGGGATGATAACTTCACCTGAGATGTCAATACAGGTAATGTAATCTATCACCAGTGGCATCTTCAAGAGGCGGTGTTTTCTTTACCTGTAATACCACTTGATTATGTTTTTTCTACCAGTGATGTCATTAGAGGAGCCGTTTCCTTCAGCAATCTGTCACCAATCAAGTCGGAAGGGCATGGAAGGCGGGATGGATGGCACTCTAAGCACTAGGCCAGCTGCCGGGAATGGGTGGGGTATGGGTGGGGAATGGGTGGGGTATGGGTCGGGTGCATGAGGTACTCTTGACTGATAATGTCATCCCAACGACAGGCGTTCAACACATGCATGCGCATGCACGTGTGTGTGCGCGTGCACGCGCGCGCGCACACAC
>CM065730.1:64669033-64681533 GCA_033310375.1 Conus canariensis
TACGTGCGGGCTAGTCCATATACGCTAAACTAAGTCTGAAACCACAATGCAAGGTGATTACAGTGAAGTGGTAAATAAATCAATAAGAAAAATATCCGGGAAGACAATTTCATGAACGAAACTTAACAGATAACATAATCTACTCATTAACCCGAACGCGCTGATCAAGCCTTGTGTGCCTAACAGATAAGACACAATACACATTGTTGAATAAGTGAGACAAAGGCCAGGATGTGTTCATTTCATGAAACATTGTTCCATGCAGCTTCCAAACTGCTCAGATTGTTATTCATCCTAGCATTCTGTTATTCGCTTAAAAGTCTGTTACCCAACTGAGCTTGAAAAACTAACACATCCGGCGCACCTTTTTCAATTGTACATTTGCAAACATACTGCAAACATGATATATTCAAAATTGGTTTTATGTTAATGTGCTGCTCTATTCCCAAATTACATTGTCGCGTGCTATCTTGTCGTTGGAAAACGTTACAGCATTTCCATTCAAATATGCTCAACAGCTTTCCTGGGTATTTGTAGATGAATGCGTTCCCATGAAATAATGTTTTGGGTTTTTGTTTTGGTTTTGTTTTAATATTACCTGTAGGTGTAAATTACAGTGCTTTAAATTCTTGTCTCCCTCCCCCACCCCCCACCCCCCCCCTCCCCGCTCTCCATTAAAAAAACAGTGCGATACAGAGGCCTTTTGATGCTATACGAACCGCCTCAAGCTCTCAACAATCGTTCTCTCTCTCTCTAGGTAGCGTCGAACCACACACGGTGTATTTGAGGACTAGATGACATTCCAGCCTTATCAAAGCCACCTTATATACCCCGCGTTTGCCTTATCACCGTTATCTGCACCAAATATGAGTAGGCAAGGCACACTGCGGAAAGAGCAGGAGGGGTGAGGGAGGGTGGGGAGCGGGGATTTTCCAATCTAGTTTATGCTGTTAATAGCACGGTGGGGGTGACTGAGATATTACATTGTGGCAAGAGGGAACAAAAGCGTGGGCTTTCTTTGTTTGTTTGTTGAATGTTTTTAATTCTGTTAGATGTCGTTTGTTTGTTTGCTTGTTGTGTGATTGATCTGGGGGGAAGAGGAGGGGGGATGGTGGTGATGACTTTGAATAATATACAGTCATGGTGGTAGAGTGGACTAAGGCTCGTCTTTGTTTGTTTGCTTGTTTGTTTGTTGGAGGATAGCGGGTGTATGGTTGGTATGGGTGCTTTTATGATGTGTTCATTCATCTGTAACTACAGTATTTAGTGATGTGACATCCTTGTGTTTGACTTGATGTTTGAACTTTTTCTTTACCTCATCTGCCTCACTTCCTCCCAACACCACCCATCCGTATGCCTTCTCATACACTGACTTTCCTAGGCACCGTGTCTTCTTTTTTCTTTCTCTGCAAAGCTTCTCTTGAGGTGTTCTTCCTTTCTTTTCTTCCTCTATCTATTCCTCTCTGTCTGGACTTCTCTGTTTGAAATTCTTCTGTTCCCCTTCTCTCTCTCTCTCTCTCTCTCTCTCTCTCTCTCTCTCTCTCTCTCTCTCTCTCTCTCTCTCTCTCTGCTCTTCTCATTTTGAAGAGAGCATTGTCTTTCGAACCAGTTTTGAAGCCAGTACGACCAGTCCCCTCATATAATCGCCCAGCACAAAAATGGAGACGAACCCCCCCCCCCCCCCCCCCCCCCCCCCCCTATCATAATCGCTAAGGACATGTTGTTCCGCAGCCCAAGTCTGCCCCTGTTTCGTGATGTGTGTTCAGTTATGCCGGAGAAAAGGGGTGGACAAAAAAAAAGAAAGGTTGGTAACCCAAGACCGGTTCCATACCACCATGCCACTAATCCACTCAGCATCCCAACCCTCCCTTATCCCGACCAGTCTTGCTGTCTGCTGTGTCTGTGTTTGTCTTATCACTGTCATCTGGATCCAATGTACATGGATGAGGTCTACGAGGTGACTGCCTCCTGGGAATACGCCTGGTTGGGGGTAGGAGGTGGGTGGGGGAGAAGGGGGAGGGAAGGGGAGGGGGTGTCGTGTTTTCTCCTTGTCTGATGATAATGGTAAAACAGTGACGGGAAATCTTAATGTGGATGGTGTTGATTTTGTATGGCTGTGCTAGAGGAGTTAACTTACGCCGGTGCGATTCAGTCTGCTAGTTTTAATGCTCTGTCTCATGTTTCCCCACAATCTCTCTCTCGCTGTCTTCTTCTTCTTCTTCTTCTTTGATACAACGGCGTACCATAACGCAGCTTTGATACCATACCCTATCAGACCGCTCCGTTTCCCAAACAGTGCTGATCACAGCCAGATATCCACCCCGCTACCTGCATCTGTCTTATCACTGTCATCACACGTCATGCAGGTAGATAGTTTCAGACATGTAGGAGGAAAAACTGGGATGTTCGTGGTTGGGGCATAGCACTGACTTCTAAATTTGTCTGCTCTTGATGTACCTACGTTTCAAGAATATCATTATACAAAGCAGTTCTCTTTATCCTTGGGAAAATCATACTGTCTTATGTTCAAAGAATGAAACAACCAGCAGATGTTTCATCCAAGCCCGCACACACACACACACACCACACACACACACACACACACACACACCACACGGCGCACGTGCACTCTCTCTCTCTCTCTCTCTCTCTCTCTCTCTCTCTCTCTCTCTCTCTCTCTCTTTCTCTCTCTCCTTTAAAGTGATTGTCATTTTCACCGAGTCACAATTTCTGTTCCTAAATACAGTGAATGAAATACAGGCACATGAAAGAAACATAACATTTCTTCGCATGGTTGTGAATGAAAGGATTAAACAACTGCGCATTCTTTTATTGTACAGATACGTTTTATATGTGTGTGTACTACTTTGTTGTATCTACCACTATTCACTGTTCAGACACTATAATTGTGGTTAACTTTTTCGTGTTCTACTCAGTCATATTTACAATTGTTCATTATTTAGCTACAGTGAGTGTCATTTCTTTCTTTGCATTCTTCTGTATTATATTTACCACCATTCACTGTCCATTATTGATCCGAAACGAAGATCTGTGGGAGCGTGCGGGACAGGAACCAGTGGCCAAGCAGATACTTCGGAGGAAGAGGGGCTGGATCGGACACACCCGCAGGAAGCCAGCACCCAGCACCACACGCCAAGCCCTGACCTGGAACCCGCAGGGAAAGAGGAAGAGAGGCCGGCCTCGCAACAGCTGGAGGCGAGACGCTGAGGCGGAGTTGAAACAACAAGGGACCAACTGGACTGGAATGACCAGAACAGCCCAGAACAGAGTGCGATGGCGAAGGGTCGTCGATGGCCTATATTCCACCGGGAGCGATGGGCATAATGAATGAATGGTCCATTATTCAAATACGTTCACCGTGGTTAACTATTTTCGTGTTCAACTATATCATACTTACCACGCTCATACAGTGTAGCTAAATTCCTTATGTTGTACCACATCATAGTTATCACAGTTCATTGTTCAGATACATATAGTCAGTGTATTAACTTCTATGTGTTCTATTTAGTCATGTGTACTACTGTTCACTCATCAACTACACAACAGTCAGAATGTTTATTTCTCTGAATTCAGCTTTGTCTTAATTGCCATCGTTCATGGTTCATCTTTTTCAGTCAATGAGGAAAACTTCCTCTGTTCAACGGAGTCATATTTACCATCATTTAGTGTCCAGCCACATACAGTAAGCGTGGTTAACGTCTTTGTGTCCTAATTTGTCACATGTACCAACACCTCTTCGTTGGTCATTTTTCAGATATATAAAGTTAGTGTGGTCAAACTTGTTTGTGTTCTACTTTGTCACATGTAGCACTCACTGTTTACTCTTTATTGTTCAACAACATACAGTCAGTGTGACGGGCCTTTATCGGGTTCCACTTTGTCATTTGCGTCACCCACTGCTCACTGTTCATCGTTCGTCAACATACACGCAGCGTGGTTAACATCTTCTTTGTTCTGTTCACTTCTTCCTGAGTCCTTTCTTCACCTCGGTGCAGGATATTATTTCTGGCCCTGTCTGCGTGCTTACGTCTGTATGTTTGTCGCTCCGTCTGCTCGCAGTATTCTTCTAATTACATGTTTGTTAGTGAGAGCACCGTTTACAATGATGACGCACTCGGTTCTATGGGCTCGCCCGTTGGCAAAATATCCAGGAAACCTGAACGAGAACTAGTTAGAATAGAATGCGAAGGGAGTGATTAAGCAGGCAGGGGATGTGTCCTTTTTTTTTTAAAAGATGTTTTCTTGCCTTTGTTTCGTAGTTTCTCTCTCTCTCTCTCTCTCTCTCTCTCTCTCTCTCTCTCTCTCTCTCTCTCTTTAAACATCTACCTCATATCTATCTCTCTCCCTTCCTCTCTCTCTCTCTCTCTCTCTCTCTCTCCTCTCTCTCTCTCTCTCTCCTCCCTACCTTCCTCAATCTCACTCTCCCTATGTGTGTGTGTGTGTGTGTGTGTGTGTGTGTGTGTGTGTGTGTGTGTGTGGCGCGCGCGCGCGCGCGCGCGTGTGTGTGTGTGTGCGTGTGTGTGTGTGTGTGTGTGTGTGTGTGTGTGTGTGTGTGTGTGTGTCCCTTCCCCCCCCTCTCTCTCTCTCTCTCTCTCTCTCTCTCTCTTCCACTCTCTGTCCCACCCTAGCGGCTGACACACGCGCCTCCCCGCCCGTACGCTTCGGAAGTACCGGCCGAACCCGATCCCAAACGTAGTGTCTGTCATAGTAAACGTACATCTCAAACGGACTTCGGCATCCAGTTAAACCCGACCGTTCGAGATACACTGTGATCTATTCGAAACGGACAGTTAGTATCCTCCAACCAATCAACGCTCAGCATTGAGCCAACACCCATGACACAAGGAAAAATGGCGTCGTCCAGCAAGGCGGTCAGACTGTCCGATTCGGAGACCAAACATTTGATTGAATCGTACCAAGGCCATGATGTGCTTTGGAATGTCAATGTACACCACCTATGGTGTACCAGAGATTCTTGTGTGCTTCCACTGTGGAGTGCCATGGTTGATGTTTAAATTAACCGAGGCAGGTAGTCTGATGACCCCCGATGAGTTCGCCCAGTTGTGTGGAGATCTAAGGAGGAATCCCTTTGTGGGCACTGACCGGCGACGGGCCGGAAATTCCAAAGAGGGAATACTCTCGGCTAGAGCGGGGAAGAGACCGGGAAAAGTTTATGGAGGTGCCAGCCCCATTATGTAAGAGGAAGATCAGTAGTTGTGGGAGGGGCTTACTATTTAGGATGTTGCTCAGCCGGGGACATTTTAAGGGAAATAGTTCTGATTACTATTTTTTATTTCAAACTTGTGAGACCTCGGATCACGCAATTTTTGAGAAGATGTTGTATGCTTAGGTTAGAGGGACATGTAGGTGATATGAAGTTTGCAGTTAATAGCTGCTGTTAAACATGTAAGACCCTTATAAATATTCATGAGGCGTAGGGATCTGATAGATGGCGTCCCTAGGTGGCGCCAAAGGAAGCGTTGGGGTTTGGGAATTTACTGAGTTATTCAGTCAGGCCCCAAATCTCAAACGGAGAGGACTACACCTTAGTCTGTGAACTGGTGATGGTGTTCTGATGGCACCAGAAACGTAAGTTTGTGCATTTCTTCATTTCTGTATTCTGGCCGTGCATCTAAGTACTATGTACTTTGTGTTTTGCTATGTGCGCATTGTTATCAGGAAATGCGATTTGATTGTTCCATGCTTTGTATTCTTGACCTTTTGGGTTTTCTATAGGTTTTATTGAGCACTAAGATTTTGAAATTGTTTTAGATGTCGAGTTCATATTTGAAGGAAAGACCTACTTAATTGCAGGATAGAAATTCAGTTAAGGGTTCAGTTCTGTGACAATAAAAAATAAATTAATGAGATAAAATACAGAAGTTATGGAGTCCTTAAAAGTAAGTGAAAAAGCAGATAGTATAGTGATGTAGTAGACAGATTGTTAGTGGTGTTTCTAGAATTTGATAATTGAGCAGTTGAGACAGGAGTCGTTAAATGATGGCCGGTAAGGCAGTATTGCTGTGTGTCATTGACTTGTGGGCTATGGTAATAGATGATTTGCATTGCTTTTTGACCGGAGCGATAAGCCATAACTCTCTCTCTCTCTCTCTCTCTCTCTCTCTCTCTCTCTCTCTCTCTCTCTCTCTACTGAGTATATTTCTTTTCTCAAGAACATGTCACCATACCGGCTATATGTATCTGTCTCCCTTATATGCATGATGAAGGTTGCAGGCTTGTTGCCTATATAGGCTGTTTGCCTTTATTGTCGACTGAAATTCACATATTTCTTTGTTGCTGTTCCATGTTTTTTCATTTCATGTGTCGAATTGTTGCGTTTGATTATGTTCACTGTCGATTCCTTTGACTGGTTGTAATTTGGGGATGAAGTCTGTTATCCCATGTTGCTCAACTATAGAAGCGAAGGATGAGCAGTTATGATGGAACACATGGAATGAGATGGAATAATTGTGTTAGGGATATGAATCCCACATAATTGGCAGTTGCTGTTCTGACTTAGGGCAGCACAGCGTTGAACCGTGTTTTTGAGGTTAGGTTCACCCTGGGTTCAGAGTGGTCGTTTTGTCACTCGGTTAGTTCTTGTTTGGATAAGTTATCATTGTTGATAACCTCTGCGCAATTCCAATGCAAGAGACTAAAAGAGCTATAGTGGCTGAACCTATGGTTCTGAATACCATTGTATAGCACATTCCTGATTATGTGTCTCCTGGATGATAGGCTCTGACTTGCTGTTAGAATGAGGGATATCTTATCCCTGAGACTGACCTAGTCTCATAATTTGGTTAAATGATGTTTTTCTGTCATGTTGAAGAACTTAAGAAATGATTCGAATGTATGTGAACGATGCAATGGTGTAAGATGCATTTGTGGTTTACGTTCGTTTGCATTTTCATTTACAGGCCACGGTTGCTAGAGCCCTTTCCTTATTGTTTTCGCTTTACTTTTAGTTTTACCTTTTCTCTGTCTTTACCTTTACGTTTTTCTTTTCGCTTTATAGACCAAATTAAAAGAAAGAAAATCTTCACTGGGCCTGACTCATTTGTCTTTTTTTGGATGAACCTAGTCCAACTTTCTCCCGATCTCCCCTTGTGCGTTTCTTTACAGTAGGAACAAGGGGAGGTTTACATCAACTCAAAAAATTATAGGAATCTAAATATTCGAGAAAAAGCTTCGTATTCAATTGTACAGTCCTTTGAAGCGGCATGTGGGATCAAACTGGAAGGTTTTAAAACTATCGTGAAGCACTCCGTCCGTTCGACACTGACTGGTCGGACCGCACAGGTTCAAACGTTTCGTCTCAACTGTACGGACGAAAAGGCTCGTGTGTCAGCAGCTTCTCTCTCTTCGACTCTCTCTCTTTCTCTCCCTCCCCTCTCTCTCTCTCTCTCTCCCCTACTTTTTACACAGTATTGATATCAAAGCAGCACGGGCAGCAGACTGGCCACCCAGCAACTGTCCTAATCCCCCTTCATTACAGTCACCGATACACCCTGCTGCCTGGCTTACCCTCATCACTATCACCTGGACCTACCACGGACACGCCGAGTCTGGGGGCTGTGAGAGTGAGGGGGGGGGGGGGGGGGAGGAGACAAGGGGAAGGAAACTGTGGGAAGAGGGGTAGTTGCTGTTGGGAGGTGGGGGGTGTGAGCGTGGTAGGGGGAGAGGGTACTGGGGGTGTAGTGGGTGGGTCGTGCTCTCTCTGTAAAGGATGCCGACTGCTACGCTCAAGTTTTGTAGGTTTTAATTTAAAGCTGTATTTTGTTGTCTAGTGTTTGTTCTCTCTCTCTCTCTCTCTCTCTCTCTCTCTCTCTCCTCTCTCTCTCTCTCTCTCTCTCTCGAGCGTGCGTGCGCGTGTGTGTGTTTGTGTGTGAGTGCGCGCGCGCGTGCGCATGCGCGTATGTGTGCGTAGTTGCATATGATTGGAGGCAAAGAGAGACGAACATACAGATAAAAACAGCCAACCAGACACACTCAGAGACAGAAAGAGACCTAGAAAGAGACCGACACCTACAGGCATAGAGCCAGCCAGACACAGAGACTGCTAAATCCTATGTAGTTTATGTTGGGACATACAATACTTCCGCAAATAAAAGAAGGATGCAGGGAATCCGTCACGCCCTCAGCTGTAATGTACACGACTGCCGCCCTGTTCAGCGCAGAGGAGTTTGTTGTGGCAACAATGACGGACAAGAACAGGATTCCGCGACAGGCAAGGAAGAGACGCCGTCTTTCCCTTTGATCCGAGTACAAACGAACAACGGCTTATAACTCTAAGTATGGCTGTGTATGTTTGACATACCTGCTCTATGGATGTCAGAAGTGGAAGATACCACCTAAGGTAAGGTAAGGTAATGTTGTTTATAGCCCAGCCGACCGCAAAGGGCCATATCAGGGCTGTCACCACGTTAAAATCAAATCAACTCAAACCATGCGTCTTGTTTACTTGTCTCGAAAAACCGGCTTTATAATATGTGTGCGCTTGTTCTCAATGAAACGTGTCAATTTCCATCACTGAAGAAGAAATTATACTCCATCAGAAATAGTATTGCTCTTTACTCTGATATAGACCTAATCATTTAAAGTAAGTTAGACAGCCTGATTAGTAATTATGAGTGTTAATGCATATGCGCAAGGGATAACTGACAGAAAAAACATGCTAAAATGAACAAACCGAATGCCATAATTGTTCAGTTCTCTATGGATGTATTGTTACAATCATTTCCAGATATAAAGAACACACACACACACACACACACACACACACACACACACACACACACAACACACACAGAGAGAGAGAGACAGACAGACAGGACAGACAGACAGACTGAGAAAGAGAGAGAGAGAGAGAGAGAGAGAGAGAGAGAGACACACACACACACACACACACACACACACACACACATGCAAATGTACTAGCTGTAATTCCTGTATGCCTTCTGCAGTATGGCATGCTCTACAACTATAAGATTTCAATTCTATATCAGCTCTCATAGGACCATCCCTGCGTTAGTATTTTTTTAAGGAACACCACAGACGACAACCCTCCCCCCCCCCCCCCCCCAAATCTACAAATACATGACTCCCCCATCACCCCTTTCCCACCTCCTCCTTCCCTATCTGACGTCAGGTCTCCAAACCCTCCAAGCAGCGACGTTTATACGCCATCTTGATGCAAGTCAAGTGCAAAACAAAGGAAGGGGAGGGGAGAAAGGGAAAGGGGGGGGGGGGTAGGGAAGAGGAAAGGGAGGGGGTCAATAAAAATTAAGAGAATTCAGAGAACACCAGTTGTGGCTATCTATATTTAGACGACAGACCCACACATGGGTTCTATGGGAATCTTAGGTGTGCTACCTGTTGTGATCATGTCAAACGCCAGTGGTATGGGAACAATCCCCACACTAATGGCTAGGGTTAGCGTGTTGGGGTGTCGGCATGGAAAGGGGGGTTACTGGGGAGAACCGTTTGTTTTCGTTGACATCCTGCAGGCGCTACATTTCTCTAGCCCACCACGCTGTACGTATACATCGGATGGAGCGACATGCAGATGGGCACACACTGCCTGTATGTGAAAGGCCTTGACCTCACCGAGTATTCTGACTCCTTTCTCTCCCGCATCCTCCCTTCCACCCCCCCTCTCTCTCTCTCTCTCTCTCTCTCCTCTCTCTCTCTCTCTCTCTCTCTCTCTCTCCTATGTTAACTGTGTCAGGTACTGGATACGACTGTTGGATATGGAACAATACAGAATTCCCAAACAAGCTTACAGAATGCTTCTTTCTTTAGATACAGAGGGGAAAGACTGTTGGGTAAGTAAGATAAGACACATTTTATGTGAAACAGGATTCTCTTATGTATGGCTTTGCCAGTCGGTTGGTAACGCCAGCGCATTTGTAAAAATATTCAGACAAAGACTCATTGATATGTTCATTCAAGAATGGTCGGGTACTATTCGAGATAAGGACAGGTATGAATCATACAGGTCTTTCAAAACTATCTTCGAAAAAGAAAAATACATTTCGTTTATGGACACGTATTGTTTTAGAGCAGCTATGTCACAAATTCGATTCGGGACACTTCCTCTAAATAATAATTTGCATAGATTTAGCAACTGTCCATCTGACCAAAACTGTGTGGTATGTGCTTCAAAAATTGAGGATGAAAATTACTTCATATTTGAATGTCCTTTATACACTGATCTTAGAAAGAAGTTCTTACAACAAATCTCAGCAATGCCTTTGCAGTCGTTACTCCGAGCAGTGAGAAGGATAGATTGTCAATACCTAACCAAGTATATTTTCCATGCTATTAATATGCGAAAACAGTTTCTCGAAGCTGACCACGTAAACGATAATAAATGAGTTGTGTGTATATTTTGTTACTAATGGAGCTAGTAGTTTTTTGCTTGATTTTTGTTTTTGATCACCCCTGTCCCCCACGCCTCCATTCTCCTTTTCCATCTCGCTGCCATCCCTCTTTTTGTGTTTGTATTATGGCCTATGGCTGATGTACAATAAACACACTCGGACTCGGACTCGGACTCTCTCTCTCTCTCTCTCTCTCTCTCTCTCTCTCCCCCCCCCCCCCCTTAAAATTCAACAAACATTACATTAACCAACATAGCACAACAGAAAGACATATATTTGATTAAAAAAAAAGAAAACTGAGCATCTACACAGTTCACAATTTAACTACTTCTGCATAACGGAAGATATGTCGTTAATTGTGTATCTAGACACCTCACAATTCAACCTCTTCTGAGTACAAAAAGGAAGATGTTTTTTCCTTTGAGTATTTAGACTGTTTACGACTTCATCTCATCTGTAACAATGAAATATTCGTCCATATCTTGACATTTCACAATTTAATCCTTTTTGATCATAGTG
Source organism: Conus canariensis (assembly GCA_033310375.1). Taxonomy (NCBI): domain Eukaryota; kingdom Metazoa; phylum Mollusca; class Gastropoda; order Neogastropoda; family Conidae; genus Conus; species Conus canariensis. The sequence goes on from CM065730.1 coordinate 64,679,959, forward strand.
CGTCTTGACAGCCGACAACTTGACCCATGTTTCGTCAATGGTGCATCTATACCGCTCACAATTTCACCAGTTTGGTTAAAAGGAAGATGGGTAACAGCTCCAGGATAAGCGGTGGACATCATGTCCTTCCGGCATGCCGACCTCGCTCGCCACCGGCAGAAGAGAAACTCCAGCTCCTATCACAAGCGGTTTTCCCAAAACTCAGCAACACTCTCATTTCATCCCCAACAACCCGCTAAAGGACAGGCAGCCAACCCGACTGTCCATCACACTGACAGACTGAGTGACAGAACTTCAATCAACACCCTGATCGCCAGCGATTCTCGTCTGCGCAGGATAACGATGATCAAGATAAGGAAAGAAAGCGTCGGCCACATCACAGACAGCGCAACATGCAATTAGGGGATTTATCACAAGCTGGGAAAACGTCTATATCTTAGCCATGTACAAACATTTGGAGAGACGCCTGAAGCGGGGGAAATTGGCAAAGGGCGCGGTAAGACGATCCAGGACAAACAGAGACAGGTGAAGACATCTCCCCTGGCACATTCCACACACACAGGTCTGCTTAAAGAGGCGGAGACAACAATGAGAAAGACAGGGAGGGAGGGAGAGAGAGAGAGGAGAGAGAAAGAGAGAGAGTGAGAGAGAGAAGGAGAGAGAGAGAGTGAGAGAGAGAGAGAAGGAGAAGAGAGAGACAGAGACAGACAGACAAAGACAGAGACAGACAGAGAGAGACAGACTGGGACAGATAGAACGGGGGAAAGGGAGAGAGAGAGAGAGAGAGAGAGAGAGAGAGAGAGAGAGAGAGAGACAGACAGACAGACAGACAGACAGACAGAGACAGTGACAGACAGAGCGAGACAGCCATACACACAGACAGACACAGTGACACAGAGAGAGAGAGAGAGAGAGAGAGAGAGAGAGAGAGAGAGAGAGTGGTCCAAGGTTTCAGAGCCATTAGGCCTCTGTCGAGTATCTGTGGGGAATCCTTAGATGGCACCTCACTGTTGCCCTAGTACTGGCTATTGCTTGTACTTACTTGATTTTGGGGGGGTCTGCCTCAGTACGTGTTCTCTGCACTGTTCCCTGCAGGACGGTCCTGAACAGGATTTATGGTGAAATACAAGCCCAGCCTCCACAGCCCCGAGTAGCGTGGTCGTGGACAGGGAATTCTAACACAATACATGTTACCCCTCCACTGCATGCCATGAGATGGTCTCGGACAGGGAGTCTTAGTGAGATGTCTATCCTCCAATGTACTTTGCATGGTTGTCGCAGTCAGGGAGTCATGGCAAGATTAATGTTCATCCTGCGCTTTAAATTCAGGGTGGTCCCAGGCAGGGAATTATGGTGAGATGCAGTTCCAGCCTCTACTCCACCCTGCAGGATGGGGTTGGACAGGGAGTCATGGCGAGACAAAGGTTCGTTTTCCACTTTGCCCTGCAAGATGGTGCCAGGCAGGAAATCATAGCGAGATGCAGGTCCATCCTCCACTGCTGGATGGTCTTGGACTGGGGCTCACATCGAGATGCATTCCCTTCCTCCACTGTGTCCTGTAGGAGGGTCCAAGTC
>CM065730.1:64711533-64716533 GCA_033310375.1 Conus canariensis
TGAGACCACCAAGTTACCCCGACACCTAGGTCAGGTGAGGCCACCAAGTTACCCCGACACCTAGGTCAGGTGAGGCCACCAAGTTACCCCGACACCTAGGTCAGGTGAGAGCACCAAGTTACCCCGACACCTAGGTCAGGTGAGGCCACCAAGTTACCCCGACACCTAGGTCAGGTGAGGCCACCAAGTTACCCCGACACCTAGGTCAGGTGAGACCACCAAGTTACCCCGACACCTAGGTCAGGTGAGACCACCAAGTTACCCCGACACCTAGGTCAGGTGAGACCACCAAGTTACCCCGACACCTAGGTCAGGTGAGGCCACCAAGTTACCCGACACCTAGGTCAGGTGAGACCACCAAGTTACTCCGACACCTAGGTCAGGTGAGGCCACCAAGTTACCCCGACACCTAGGTCAGGTGAGACCACCAAGTTACTCCGACACGTAGGTCAGGTGAGACCACCAAGTTACCCCGACACCTAATTCAGGTGAGACCACCAAGTTACCCCGACACGTAGGTCAGGTGAGGCCGGCACAGCTATAGGAGGCTTAGACTCCGACGTGATCCGTGCCGCAAGAACCCTTCCGGATCTTTTGACCCTAAAATCATGCATATGAAGACAGGTCATGGCATGTGTCATGGTACACACCACGGTATCTGCGAATTTGTTCTTTCTCAGCCGCCTCTCACTGTAATGAACGTGCTATTGGATCAGATGAAAAGATCGGTACCACTCTGTCCAGCTTCACCCACTAAACGAAGGAGTCTTTGAGAGTGTTGCTCAAATGTCCTGACGAACACAGCAGGAATCGCCTGGATAGATTACAAGAAAAAGAGTAGTGAATGCTCATGTCATGCAAGTCTCAGACCAAAGGTGTAAACTCCCAAACACCAACTTCAACGATCCTCGTTTGAACGCCTTCCAGTACAAGTGTAGTTCTGTGGCTCGGTCCATTTCCTCTCCACATCCAGGGGTCCTGTTCTGTTGGTGATCTCACGGTCCACTTCCTCTCCACATCTAGGCCTGTAATGAGTGGTCTTGTTCCGTTGGTGATTTCACAGTCCATTTCCTCTTTACATCCAGGCCTGTAATGTCTGTGGCTCTTCAGGGGTCTTGTTCTGTTGGTGATTTCACGGTTCATTTCTCTCCACATCCAGGCCTGTGACGAGTTCATGTCAAGGACGTCAGTCGTCAAATTCATGGGAACTGTCGCCGGATAAACGTCGCGGATCCCTCCGTGGAGGAACACTCACTCATCCCGGCTCGTGGACGAAAGCAAATGTTGGCATTAGTATTGGGCTCAGTGCAGTAGCTGGTGTCCTGCTGCGTCAGAACGGGCACCACGGAGCATCGCAAAGTGCTTCAGCAGCAGCGTCTCCTCTGGAGAGCCACCTCGACAGGATCGATGCTAATGACTCCGTCGGACTGCCGATGCTGAGACTCTAACAAGACGAACCTGAATGTGGCTGTGTTCAGGAGATCCTGAGTGACCGGCGTGGAACAGTCGCTGTGATGATGGCATGGAAGATTGTACACGGTATGGGAAAAAGGCAGACATAATCATAGAATTGTTGACTTGTTCCTTCCAAACCCTCACACACATGTAGCGGAGACCTGTGGGTACTGTGTTCGTCTCCAAAGCCAGACTATCATATGCCCAAGGTTCAAGTCCCACACGAACCAGGTCACCACATGAACCCCTCTCTCACCCTCCCCTCCGATCCCAGTCCCCGCTCCCTCGCCCGGAGACTATCCTTTCGGGTGAGGCGATGAACAGTTGTCCCGTGTGCAGCATCTGTATGTGTTTAGCACAGGGATACAACCCTAGGCAACGACACTGTGGTCGACGAGGAAATCCTGTAGAGCAGTCCACTTCCATGTATAAACACGTACATTGACTCTCTCTCTCTCTCTCCTCTCTCTCTCTCTCTCTCTCTCTCTCTCTCTCTCTCTCACGCACGCACACACACACACACACACACACACACACACACAACATATACAGACACAGACACACAAACCACACACACACATCTCTCTCTTTCTCTTCTCTCTCTCTCTCTCTCTCTCTCTCTCTCTCTCCACACACACACACACAACACACACACGCGCGCGCGCGCGCGCGCGCGCGCGCGAGCACCTCTCTCCCTCTCACTTACACACACACACACACACACACACACACACACACACACACACACACACACACACACAACATTTTGTGTTGTCCCATTGAAAACTATCTAATTCGTATACAAAAATAATATTTTCACATTTATTTTTGTGTCTAAAATGATAAAGATAGATGAAACTATAGATCTATATACAAATGAACCAGCCTGTCAAAACATACAATACAGACAAACAGCCCTGAACATAAATGGAAACACTAAAATGAACCGACCAATCAAGGCGGACAGCCTGAAGAAAAGATGAACAGACAGCATACATACTGTCCGGAACGTCAATGAACAGACTGCATAAAAAAAGAATCAACACAGACAGACAGACAGACAGACAGCTCAGGGCCACTAACGACAAGAGAAAAATACACAAAAATAGTTGTATGCTACAACAAAGACAGATAAGGACGACCACAATGAAAAGTCGGAGACGACAGAAAAGAGGAAGTTTTTCGCACAGAAGCTCCAGAAGGCAAAGACAAAGTCTCTTCTGAAACAACTCTTGGCATCTTTACGGCGACACCCACCAACCTGCCACTGTACTGGGTGTGGGAAACAAATGCAGGATAACAATACGTCAGTTAATTAAAACAAAATGATTCAGAGAGTTTAAAACGAAAAAAAAAACAACCTGAGAGGATAGGGAGGGGTGGTGTTAGTGGTGAAAATGTCAGGTTTAATGTATAACTAATGAACTCTGGTCTGACAACGTAAGGAAGCCACCGCATTCCGTCTTGTAAACGTCTCTCTGGAGACTTCTTATCCGGCCTCGGCCTGAGTGTGTTAGTCCAGGAGGTTTATCACGTACAATTCCGTGGTATTCTCATCACAACGGAAAGGAAATCACGATCCAGCTGCTTCCTAAAAAAAAGCCAGGGAAGGGCATAGCCTGTAAGAGGGAGAAAAGGCAACGAAACAATACGTAGCAGTAGCCCCAAAAAAGTAATCAGCAAGTAAGGAAATCTTTGAGCCTGGGCTGGAGGATCAACAAAGGATGCAAAGGAGGTCAGCATGTGCTGACAATCAAAGAAGTCACTCGCCTCATCTGCGTGTCCTCCACCCCCTACCCCGTCCCTACCCTCATCCCCTCCCCTCCCCCCATCCACCGCACCATCCTTTCTCCTCTTACTGGCGTTATTTTCTCACGACTCAGACCGGTTGCCGAAGAGAGAGAGAGAGAGGAGAGAGAGAGAGAGAGAGAGAGAGAGAGAGAGAGAGAGACAGACAGACAGACAGACAGAGACAGAGCCAGACAGACAGACAGACTGACAGACAGACAGATAGACAGAGAAAGAGAAAGCGTGGTGCGAAACTCAAACAAGATGCTCTACGCAAACATAACAAAAAGATAATAGATAAATAAATAAACAGATAGATAAATAAATAAATAAATAAATCAGTCAACAAAACAAAGGAAAAGAAAGATTTACGTGAGAGGGTGGGTCGGAGGGACAGGAACAGTCCAGGGGCAGATGCAGGAGTCACCCATTCATACAATGACAATGGCGCGTCAGAAAGCAGGAACAGAAAGAACGAAGCAAGAACAGTTTGAAAAAAGGGGAAAGAAAACACAAAGCAAAGAATGAATGGCAGGTAGGGAGGAAGAAAGAAAGAAATAAACAGATGTCTACAGAAAGAAAGAAACAAACAAACAAAAGAACTCCCTACTGACTTAGATAAGAATAGTATTGGTTTCAGATGGAGGGATGGAGAGCTGATGGCTTCGACAGGTGTGGAAGAACTGCTAGAAAGATCAACATGACATGGTCGTTACTCGTCATCGGCTAAACGTTACTAAAATGCTGTTGCCGTGACGCCAGCAATTTTAACAACAACAGCAACAACACTAACAACAACTATAGAAACAGCCACCACAACGGGATCACTTGTCAAAAACAACATAATCACTTGTCAAAAGCACAGCTCAAATATTTATTCTTGTCGACTCGTTCTTCTATCCGTGTCTCGATCATGATTTCCCCTCAGGGAAACACCGGCGCACGGTGCACGTGCTGTTTTAGGACAACAAATGGAACTGGACAGGAAATGCAGACGGCGCTACTACCAAAGGAAAAAAAACCAGTAGCAGCAGCAGCATCAACAACAGCAACAACAACAACAACAACAACAACAACACACACACACACATACACACACGCGCGCGTGCATACACACACACACACACACACACACACACACACACACACACACACACATACACACACACACACACACACACACACACACAACAACACACACACACACACACACACACACACACACACACACACACACACACAACACACACACACACACACACACACACACACACACACACACACACACACACACACACACATTCAGTTTTACGAACGGTCGGACGAATTTCAGAGGAAATAGTGCACATTCTGAAAGTGAGCAGAATTATGGAAGGTTTCGCTGTTGTTGGGTGGGGTGGGTGGGGTAATCTTTCCGAGAGGTTAGGACAAGATCATAAAGTTCCATATACGTTATTCACAGCCCAGCCCACCAAGATCACACACTAGCTGGGAGAACATACAGTAAATGGTTAGATGAGCAAGCAGGGGCTTGGTCAGAAACAAAGTAACGTTCAACATCTATACCACACATGACAATAAGACTGGAGGTGATTTTCACACACACACACACACACACACACACACACACACACACACACACACACACACACACACATCAACATCGAACGTGTCCATTTCACAGGTTGATGTGAATGCTTGAAACTCACCAAAATCAGCTAAGTTCCCAATGAAATGCGCCCTTCTAAGTAAAATAC
>CM065730.1:64721533-64731533 GCA_033310375.1 Conus canariensis
CATGTAGGCACGATCCCCGCTGGCCCTCATATATCGACCTGTGGACATACACCAACCCGCTTCACATCCGCATCGACACGTGGCCTTCCACACCGCCCTTAACGTTTCCAACCGCCTGGACGCCACATACACCCATTTTCTTTCAGCCCCCCCCCCCCCAACTGCACCTCCCCAACCCCTCCCGTCCCACCTTCTTCCACCCTCTCCCAAACGTTTTCGTTTCCCCAAATCCTTCCCTTACTCTCCACTTCTCACAGATCCTCCCACATGGCGCACACGTTTCCCTGCGTCTTACTTTTATCAAAAAAGGAGGAACGCGTATTTCTTGTTCAAATTAAAACAACTTGTACCGAAACAAAACTCCAGCGTGATGCCCCGAAGTCGTTCGGTGCTTTCACCCAACACCACCACCATCACAAAAGAAAAGTAAAAAGAAGAAGAAAGAAAGGAAGAAAAAGAAAGAAAGAAACGGGCACCTTTGAGTGGGTCAGACTGGTTTCATCAACGTTAGCGAGTACAGTGGCAGTTTGACGCAGACAGGCCATAGTGTGGTCCGCAAAGAGGACGGTGCCCGATTAGATACCAAAATTAAATTCCAGTCTGTGACCTGATTCGCACACAAAAATGGAAAGCGACCCGTACGCCTGTAGGTATTACCATGGTCGAGCGGTGACGGTGGGGATTCTCATTCCCTCCTCCTCCCCTGACTCCAGCCCCCACCCCCACACACATCTCCCTCTTCTCCTCACTCCCTCCCTCCCCTCCGACCCCCCACCCCCACCCCCCTCACCCCCTTTCCTCCGGGAACCGCTATAGCAGCATGAGTGAACCTCTTGGGGTCTGCTCCGTATAAAAACTGGAGGTCTTGCACTTTTTGTTTGTTTGTACATACAATAAGTGTCTGAGTCGTGGCTGCCTATGCCGCAGGACTGTCCCCTGATCAGGGAGGAATTACTGCCAAATCATGAAGTACGTGGGGAACGTGCACCACATTGACGTTCATTCTATTAAGTTTTTTTTTTTTTTTTTTTTTTTTTTAAAGAGTTTCATAGTGTTGTACGACTATGTCACTGTTGAAAGCCGTGGATTGTTGATGCATCTGAATGCTTTCTGCCTAGGGTTACCGCGTATACTTCGGATTGTCGCTGCTCTGATGCATTTGTGAATGAAGTGCATAAATCAACGACTTTAGCGTCAAAATCGAAGCGTTTTTTGGTTGTTTTTTTTTTGTCTTTTTTTTTTTTTTTATCTCCACCAACGTTATATTTGCAATCGCGTCCGTTGATTTCTTTCTCTCTTTGGCTTGAGTCACATAAAGCCTACGTAAAATCTTCTGAACAAAATACGTCTTTTTTTTAATACCTTTTTCTCACAGACTTTCTCAACGTTCTCCTAATCAAAACAAACGCTCTAGGCCAGCCATACTTGTGACAGAAAAGGTCTGGTTCATTGACGTCGAAGATTGTATAAACTCAGAAAACAATTACTTTGTGGAAGTTGTGACTGTCGTGGAGGTTCAAGCGTAGCGACACACACACACACACACACACACACACACACACACACACACACACACACACACAGGCATAAACACACACACACACACATAAACACACACACGCGCGCGCGCGCGCGCACACACACACACACACACACGCACGAACGCACGCACGCACCCCCCCCCCCCCCCCCAAATGATGTCCATCTGTGTGACCTCTAAATCCCCAGCCCCAGTCCATTCACCAGGAAGCTGCCAACAAAGTGCAAAAGGTCCTTTGGCCGTTGCCATAATGAGTACCCCACCCACCTCTTCCATCTCTATCATTCACTCACGCAGATCTCTCTCTCTCTCAAAACAGAGAGAGAGAGAGAGAGTGTTTGTTGTGTGTGTGTGTGTGTGTGTGTGTGTGTGTGTGTGTGTGTGTGTGTGTGTGTGTGTGTGTGTGTTTGTGTGTGTGTGTGTTTGTGTACGCGCGCGTGCATGTGAATGTTTGGAGAGAGAGAGAGAGAGAGAGAGAGAGAGAGAAAGAACACACACACACACACACACACACACACACACACACACACACACACACACACACACACACACTGTGCGCCCATTTTCTGTACCATGGGACATACGCTATCCACATATTCCGCACCCCGACCTCTATCACCCCCTACCTCCATCCAGCATTATCACATTGACGGGCAATATCTCTGACATGGGTGATATCTGAGAATACATGCCTTCCCCCCCACTATCAACCTCCATCCCCTTCCCACCTCACACTACCACTTCAATCACCATCATCGCCATCATCCCAACAGTTCAAACCGGCTACCATGCTAATTCATGCCGCGCCTCCTCGGAGAAGGACGGTCCCGCAGCTGATTCGGCCATTGATGTCGTCAGTAGGGGGCTCAGTGTCGTCAGCAGGGGCCTCAACTGGCGACTCAACAATTAGTTTCGTCATCAGACGGCTCAGCGCGATACTGAACGATTATCGTCGTTAGTATGGGGTCATAGACGGTTGAATAATTTAGCGCCGTGAACCTAAGGCTCGGCAGGATACAAAAACAATGTCTGCAGCAGAAGCTAAGAATGAGACTTAATCAATAGGGTTCACAGTACGGGGTTAAACGACTACACGACCTTTCTGGTCAGTACATGGCTCAACAGGCACCTAAACAAGACAAGTCGCCAAAAACGGGGCTTAAAAGGTAACAAAACTATCACTGTTCTCAGTTACCGTCTAAACAATCACTGTCATCAGAAGAAGACTTAGTAGGAGGCTAAACAATTATTTTCATGGGTAGGGGGCTGAAAACAAGGCTAAACAATTATCGCCGTCAGTTGGGGACTCCGCATGCATTTAAAGAATCACTGTTGTTAGTACAGTGCGTAGCAGGCGACCAAACTGTTAATGTCGTTAGTACTGGATTAGCAGGAGACTAAACAAATATGTCAAGTACTAAACAATGTCGTCAGTACGGGGTATAGCATGAGACTGAACAATTATTGTTATCAGTAAGAGGCTTAGCATGAGACTGAACAATTATTGTTATCGGTAAGAGGCTTAGCATGAGACTGAACAATTATTGTTATCAGTAAGAGGCTTAGCATGAGACTGAACAATTATTGTTATCGGTAAGAGGCTTAGCATGAGACTGAACAATTATTGTTATCAGTAAGAGGCTTAGCATGAGACTGAACAATTATTGTTATCAGTAAGAGGCTTAGCATGAGACTGAACAATTATTGTTATCAGTAAGAGGCTTAGCATGAGACTGAACAATTATTGTTATCAGTAAGAGGCTTAGCATGAGACTGAACAATTATTGTTATCAGTAAGAGGTTTAGCAGGCGCGTGGACAATTACTGTCATGAATAGGGCCTTGGCAAGTGAAACCAAATAGTTGATGTTGTCAACAAGGGGCTTAGCAGGGGACTAAATAGTTGATGTTGTCAACAAGGGGCTTAGCAGGGGACTAAATAGTTGATGTTGTCAGCAGGGGCTTAGCAGGGGACTAAATAGTTGATGTTGTCAACAAGGGGCTTAGCAGGGGACTAAATAGTTGATATTGTCAACAAGGGGCTTAGCAGGGGACTAAATAGTTGATGTTGTCAACAAGGGGCTTAGCAGGGGACTAAATAGTTGATGTTGTCAACAAGGGGCTTAGCAGGGACTAAATAGTTGATGTTGTCAACAAGGGGCTTAGCAGGGGACTAAATAGTTGATGTTGTCAACAAGGGGCTTAGCAGGGAACTAAATAGTTGATGTTGTCAACAAGGGGCTTAGCAGGGGACTAAATAGTTGATGTTGTCAGCAAGGGGCTTAGCAGGAAACCAAATAGTTGATGTTGTCAACAAGGGGCTTAGCAGGGGACTAAATAGTTGATGTTGTCAACAGGGGCTTAGCAGGGACTAAATAGCTGATGTTGTCAACAGGGGCTTAGTAGGGGCTAAATAATTGATGTCGTAAGCAAGGGGCTTAGCAGGAGACTAAATGATTGGTGTTATCAGTACGGGGCTTAGCAGGGACTAAATAGTTGATGTTGTCAGCAAGGGGCTTAGCAGGAGACTAAATAGTTGATGTTGTCAGCAAGGGACTTAGTAGGCGACTGAATAGTTGATGTCGTCAGCAAGGACTTAGCAGGAAACGAAATAGTTGATGTCGTCAGCAAGGGACTTAGCAGGAAGCGAAATAGTTGATGTTGTCAGCAGAGGCTTAGCAGGAGACTAAATAGTTGATGTTGTCAACAAGGGGCTTAGCAGGGGACCAAATAGTTGATGTTGTCAGCAAGGGGCTTAGCAGGGGACTAAATAGTTGATGTTGTCAGCAAGGGTTTAGCAGGGGACTAAATAGTTGTTGTTGTCAGCAGGGGCTTAGCAGGGGACCAAATAGTTGATGTTGTCAGCAGGGGCTTAGCAGGGGACTAAATAGTTGATGTTGTCAACAGGGGCTTAGCAGGAGACTAAATAGTTGATGTTGTCAGCAAGGGCTTAGCAGGGGCCAAATAGTGATGTTGTCAACAGGGGGGTTAGCAGGGGACTAAATAGTTGATGTTGTCAACAGGGGGCTTAGCAGGAAACGAAATAGTTGATGTTGTCAGCAGGGGGCTTAGCAGGGGACTAAATAGTTGATGTTGTCAACAGGGGGCTTAGCAGGGGACTAAATAGTTGATGTTGTCAACAGGGGGCTTAGTAGGGACTAAATAGTTGATGTTGTCAACAGGGGGCTTAGCAGGGGACTAAATAGTTGATGTTGTCAGCAGGGGGCTCAGCATGAAACGAAATAGTTGATGTTGTCAGCAGGGGGCTTAGTAGGGAACTAAATAGTTGATGTTGTCAGCAAGGGGCTTAACAGGAGACTAAACAATTGTCGTCAGAAGATGGACTAGCAGGTGACTAAAATTCAAATCAAGTCATGTTGTTCATAGCCAAGCCGACCGCAAGGGATCATATCAGGGCTATCACTTCGTCAAAAAGCAGGTGACCGAATCAATGTCGTCAACAGGAGCTCAGTAGGCAGTGATATAGCATCGTCAGCAGAGGATCAACAGGGAGCTCAGTAGGCAGTGATATAGCATCGTCAGCAGAGGATCAACAGGGGACAAAACAAGCAGTGTCATTCAGCGACAGAGGACTCAGCAGACGATTAAACAATTGGTGTCGTCGATGAGGGAAGGAGAGTGTGAAACGAAAGGCAAAGGAAAGGGGGGGGGGGGGGGGGAAGGGGGGTGCGGGGGTGGAGGATAGCAGACGACAGAACAATTAGTGTTGTCAGCAGGAGGCTCAGCAGGCGACTGAACGGTCCTCAGGCGGTCTGACGTCATATCAGGCACTATTGATCATCAGTGAAATGACGCAACACCGCAGGAACTTCACTGGCGGGTTGGCTCACGACGATCTGCCTTTGTGTAGCTCCCTGTACAAAAAAAATTAAGATCCTGGCGCTGCGACTGTCACGGGACCAAACCTAGGTATGGTTATGTATTGTCGGGACAGAATGGGTGCCGCAGGAGCAATTCCACAAAGGAAATAGAGCAGGAATACCTTTTTTTCAAATGATAAAAAAAGAAAAAACAAAACAAAAACAAAAAAACAAAACAAAAAAAACGAAACGCAAATGACGCGAGCAGATAAATTTGTGTGATAATCTGCAGTGACTCCATTTCCCCACTGGCAAACCCAATAATCAGGCCATCGTCAGACGCACTTACCGTTCTCCGTTCTCTTTTCGCGTCGTAGGGGGACTGCCCGCAATTGTTCTGCTCTGTTTCTGCGGGTCCCACAGGCTGTTGTGGTGTCAGCAGGATCAGACGTGTTACACTCGCACTGCATTGCGCAGACACGGGCAGGTCCTGCTGGATGTCCTGTCTGTCTCTGTCTGATGACATGTGGGGGCAGGGAGGGAGAGGAAGCAGGAAGGCGGTGGGGGGAGGGGTGGGGGAGTGGGAGTGGGAGTGAAATGATGACAAGCTGGGCAGGGAGCGAGAAAGACGAAAGGAGGGAGAGGTTGGGCGGGGGGAGTGGGAGAGGAGTGTGTGTGTGTGTGTGTGTGTGTGTGTGTGTGTGTGTGTGTGTGTGTGTGTGTGTGTGTGTCTGTGTATGTGTGTGTGTGTCTCTGTGTGTGTGTGCGTGAAAGAGAGAGAGAGAGAGAGAGAGAGAGAGAGAGATTCATATGTTTATTCCTTATGGCCATTTAGTCATTGTCTGATAACTTACCAATGAAGACAAAAGTACTTTGCAAACTGAATGCGTTATATAAATACATACCAATTTGTTTAATAATTGTCTTGTTTGAGATGCAATCAGCATTATAGCTAATCTGACGACAGTACCTCGTCTAACGTCTTATAGTAGTAGCAAGACAATAAAGGACAAGACTAAAGTTCACTGTCATCTACTCTAAAGTAGACAGAAAATAAAAATATTGACAATTCAAAACTTTGTACCGATTTGAATGAACCACAAATAACCATCATACTAAATTTGTACTGTATGCATTCGCGCGCGCGCACGCGAGTGAGAGAGAGAGAGAGAGAGAGAGAGAGAGAGAGAGAGAGAGAGAGAGAGAGAGAGAGAGAAGAGAGAGGAAGAGAAAGAGAGAGGGAGAGAGAGAACGTTTGGAGAGGCGACAAAACGGATTGCCACTGTTTTTGCACATATCTGTATGCATGGAAAGTCGTTTTCTTTAAATTACACAAGCGGCGATGGGACGCGGATGGAAGGAGAGGAAGGGGGAGGAGGAGGACGGGAGCGGCGGGTAGAAGTGAGGAGTGGGGAGGGGTAGAGCAGGGAATGGACGGGGGTGGGAGGGCGGGGGATGGGGGTCAGAGGTGCGAGGGGAGGAGGGAGGGATGGGGCTGGAATGAAGTGAGGAAGTGTAACTTGCAGAGAAACAGAAACGGTTGAACGCGGATCACCCTCGCCATCACCTCTGTCTGTCTGTCTGTCTGTCTGTCTCTGTCTCTCTCTCTCTGTCTCTCTCTGTCTCTCTCTCTCTCTCTCTCTCTTCTCTCTCTCTCTCTCTCTCTCTCTCTCTCTCTGCATTTCATTTTTTCTCATTTTAGTAACATTTTAACGCTACCTTTTAAGTTTTCTGCATCTGTCTAGCAGCGCGCGCGCGTGTCTTTGGTGGAGATGGAGTGGGGTCTCTCTCTCTCTCCCCCCTCTCTCTCTCTCTCTCTCTCTCTGTGCTTCTTCTGTCTGTCTGTCTGTCTGTCTGTCTGTCTGTCTGTCTGTCTCTCTCTCTCTCTCTCTCTCTCTCTCTCTCTCTCTCTCTCTCTCTCTCTGTGCCTGCCTGTCTGTCTGTCTGTCTTCTTTAACCTCTCGACAGGGTACCTGTTTCTAACGAATGGACTACAAGCTGTCTGGTCTAACTTTTCCGCTGTCAGTGGCACTGGACAGAGTATCTTTCTGATCACCAGTAAATCTATACCCCGCCCCGCCAGCTCCACTCTTCTTCTTATACTCGACTTCTTAGGGTATCTCATACCAAAGCTATGACTTCTGAACAAAGAACGGTTTTTTTTCCGGGCCCTAACGGCGTGGAACAGACTCCCTGACAACCTCCGGCACTCTGATTCCCTTGCTTCTTCGAAGTCAGGCCTTAACACTCGTCTGTTCCCTCGGCTGTTTGTGGCTCTGTGCATTCCAACAGTATGCACTATTGCACATGTATGACGATTTAGATTAGTGTGCGGTGTGTTCGTGTGTGCGTTATTGTAGAGAAATTTGTATACAGGTGTGCTTCTTTGTTTTTATACGCACAGTTCATTGAGTGTTTTTTTTTGTATGTATAGGTGCACCATTGGCGTATATAATGTGTTAAGCAAAATGTGAGTATTGTATGCATGTATCATCATTATCATCATCATTATTGTTATTGTAATTATTGTTATTACCATTATTGTTGTTGTTAACATAGTAAAACACCTAGAGCATTTTTCTGAGTACAGTGCTATATAAGTATCCATTATTATTGTGAACAATTTTCATTATTATTATTTCTTCTTATCATTATTATTGTTATCATTATTCTCCCTTGCTTGTTCATCCTATGTGCCCTTGTTTCGAAGGGAGCGTGGAGAAGAAAGGAGAGACGCGACAAGCAGAACGGAAGGCGGAGGGACAAAAGAAAAGAAACATGTACAGCTTCTACACGCCCTGACGAAACTCCCCCCACCCCCACCCCCCACCCCCCTCACCGCCACCCCCACTATGTGGACCACGTGGTGCCAACGTGACGATGTGGGATGGGAAGACCCAGAAACAGCGGGGAGGGTTGTTCTTGGGTTTATTTTCGTACAACGGCACCACGCCGCCTTCGCCGCAAGATAGATGCCGCTCTGTCCTGAACAGAAGGTGTCTCTGTTGTCATCGCTCAGAACACGCGCGTCCGCTAATATGAGAGCATAGTAGCTTCATAAGCCGATAAAACTTATTTCCCCTGGACACAGCCATAATCCTTCAGGGAAACGGGGTAAAAGTATTATCCCTGTGGATTACGATTGCTTTCCTTGGGATAACAGCTGTTTTCCCCTGTTTTCCATGAGGATCACAAACGTTTTCCCTATTTTCCCACGGGAAACAGTAACAATTAGTGTTATCGCTACCGATCACATCAGCTTTCCCTACTTTTGCGGGGGGAAAACAGTTTTTATCCATAAGGAAAACAAAGAAATTTAGAACGCAGTTTTGATCATCGGCATCACGGATAGGTTCCCTATTCTGACGATCTCGGTTGCGCTTGTCATGATAAAGAGCGATCATGGCTATTTTCCTGTTAACGACGTTTTCCTTTCTGAAACACTTGTTTTCCTCAGGGGAAAAGATGATAACATTTACTATCCCAAGGAAAACAGGGAAAAACAGTTGTCACATTCGGGAAAACGGTTATCATCCTTAAAGGAAAAACAACTATGTCCCTTAAGAAAATACTTGTGATCCTAGGATAATAACTGTTTTCCCTCTTTTCGCTATTTTCCTTGAGGATTCCAGCTCTCTTCGTGATGAAAACAGCTGTTGTTGCCTTTAAACGCAAGCATGCTCCCATAAGCAGAAAGCAGACAAACAAACAGGAAGAACGAACATGTTCGGACGTCGCGGATCTGTAGACATTAATCTGTCTCTCGTCTGTTTGTCTGTCGGTCTCGGTCGATCTGTCTGTCTCTCTGTCTGTCGACCTCGGTCGTCTGTCTGTCTGTCTACTCCCTGCTTGCCTGCCTGCCGCTGCCTCTCTGTCATCTGTCTGTCTGCCTGTCTCTCTCTCTCTCTCTCTTCTCCTCTCTCTCTCTCTTCTCTCTCTCTCTCTCTACCTCTCTCTCCTTACTTGTTAACGACTCGCTCCAAAAATGAGTCATCCTGCTTCTAATGACTGCAAAATGAGTTTCACCCGGAGTTTGACACGTTCTACCATCCTCACTTCCTCTTCCACCATCTAGGTGTAAACACACACACACACACACACACACACACACACACACACACACACACACACACACACACACTCACATGACGCACACAAATATATCCCCTCTCTCATTCCCTCTCTCTTTTACATACATGCACTCCCCCCCCCCCCCACCCACTCTCTTTCTCTCTCTGTCACACACACACACACACACACACACACACACACACACACACACACACACACACACACACACACACTACGCGTGCACGCACACAAGCATATACCCTCTTTCATTCCCTCTCTTTCGAATGCATGCTCCCCCCTCTCTCTCTCTCTCTCTCTCTCTCTCTCTCTCTCTCTCTCTCTCACACACACACACACACACACACACACCCACACACCCACACACACACATATATATATACACACTACACGTGCGGGCACACAGTATATATTTTCTTTCGTTTCTCTCTCTCTCTCTCCTCTCTCTCTCTCTCTCTCTCTCTCTCTCTCTCTCTCTCTCTCTCATGCATTGTAAAAGGTCAAGCTAATATGGTACTACATGATGTTGACTGCGGAGATAGACATTATTT
>CM065730.1:64739033-64746533 GCA_033310375.1 Conus canariensis
CATCAACATTTTGTATGCCTTAAAGGGTAACCTATCTTCATGCATTCTAGTTAACTTCAGCCAATATTTAATACATTTTACATAGGAGTTCAGGTAAATTGGATATCTTCCGAGTTCTCCATAAATCATATCATTTGGAGTTCTCATATCAACATTTAAGAAACGCTTCAATGCATACAGGTGAACTTTCTCTGTGATCGTACTTTTTTCGAAAGCCCAGATTTCAGCTCCATACTGCAGAATTGGTTGAACTTGTGAGTCAAACAGCTTCGTAAAAATACTAAATGAGTTACAGTCTAGTTTGTACAAAATATGAAGAATAACTACAACTGCTCTCTTTGCTCTGTTTGCGATATCTTGACAGGCATAATTAAAACTGAGTTTAGTTGTAAAGTATATTCCTAGATATTTATACGCATTCACTACAACGACTCTCTCATTTCCATAGGTCCATCTCTCAACTTTTGCCAAGTACCCACCCTTACGAAAAACAATAATGTTAGTCTTCTTCATGTTAACATGTAATTCAAGTCCTTTGGCTGCAGAGTATAAAGAATTAAGTTGACGTTGGAGACCAATTACTGTCGTGGACAATAATACAATATCATCAGCAAACAGCAAAATAAACAATTCTAAAAAATCAAAAGTTACTCCATGCCTACCATTTTCAATTATTTCCAGGGCTAGCTCGTTTATGAACAACGAAAACAACACGGGGCTAGAGACATCACCCTGTTTAACACCACGAGAACACATAAAAGAATCAGATAATTTTGCTCCTGATCGTATTCTTGCTTTCACTTCACTGTACATATTTTTTACGCAACGAAATAATTTACCTTTAACTCCATTTTTTATCAAAATAGGCCATAAAAGTTTACGAGAGATTGAATCAAAAGCCTTTTCAAAATCAACAAAGGCAACATATAACTTCTGATTATTTACAAACTGTTTTTGCACGGCAGCTAGTAGCGTAAATATATGGTCAATTGTTGAGTAACCTTTTTTAAACCCAGCTTGATGTTCCCCAGTTATATCATTCAAGCGTACCCATTCACATAACCTACTATTAATAACAGAACTATACAACTTACTACAAATATTACTCAAAGAAATACCCCTGTAATTGTTCACATCATTGACTTCTCCCCTTTTAAATAAAGGCAGAACTATAGATTCTTTCCAGCCATCAGGATATATTCCAGAATCAAACAGAAAATTGAATAGCTTTATTAAAAAGTTCAAACTACTTTCTCCAGAATTCTTGAAAAACTCACCAATCATACCATCTGGTCCAGCAGATTTACCATTTTTCAATTTCCGTACAGCAAGTAATATCTCCTCTTTAGATATTGGTCTGTCAAACAAACAACCTTCCTCTCCGTCCTCATCTGTTAACGTTTCCTCAATAATGACACTCTCATCATCGTCTTTTTCTAACAAACTTCTGAAATGTTGATACCATTCATACATAGGAATATCATTTGAAGGTTGTGATCTCTTTCTAGATATTTTATGAACATGTTCCCAAAAAGATTTCTGGCTCTGAATGGAATTCATGAGTTCATTTAACAAGCTATCATTATATTCTTTCTTTTTCCTTTTGTTTAAATTCTTATATTCACGCCTTGCAATACAAAACTCAATTCCATCTTCTTTATCTAACGTTTTATTAAATTTTCTGAACAGTCTACGCATTTTACATTTATATAGTTTACATTCCTGGTCATACCAATTATTTTGAGTAATGTTTTTGTTTACTGGTATTCTTTTCACCATACATTCAGCTTGATCTTTAACAATTTTATTGAACTGATTTATTGCGTCGTTGACATCCACATGTATCAGATCTTCAGCCGCTACTATCTGGTTCTGTACATCTTCTGACTGCATGGAAAAAATAAACTGCCGAGCGTAATCTTGGTTCCAACAATATTTAACCATAAATTCGTTATTTTGAGCACGCATATTCATGTTGGAATACATCTTTTCGCTCCGGACATTTATACATAATACAAGGGGTAAGTGATCAGATTCAAATCTTTCTAGTACTCTCAAAGTTAACTGGTTACTTAATAAGTCGAAAAGGTCTACAGATGCTAGGAAATAATCGTTTACACTGTTACCTGTATCAGAAATGTATGTGAAACGACCCTCTGAGTCGCCATTACATACACCATTTAAAATACATAATCCTAACACAGAACACATGTTAAGCATTTTCTTTCCGTACAAGTTGAGTACTTTATCTTGGGAGGATCTCACCATTTCGGGACTTTCGCTGTTATTGTGACATACATGTAGATCACGCTCACTAATAATTTCCGGGGACAGGTTAGATGTTCTTGCATTAATATCACCACAGAGCAATATATCAATATCACCTAAAGACATCACATTGTTCACAATACACTCTTCTAGCAAGTCAATGCCATTGTCAAAACTATTTACAGAGTAGTAAGGTGAATTTTCAGGTGGAACATATGTACAAGCCAGTAAGGTTGTTTTTCTTAGACCAAAAAATTCTTTATCAAGCACAAATAACATCAAATAAGGATTCTCACAATCAATAAGACGCACATACGGAACTAAGCTTTTATGTACCAAGCAAATTATCCCCCCTGAACATCTTCCATGTCTTGTAAGCTTAACCGCTGACTTTACATAGAGATTATGATTTTTGAAAATAGACGATTGAAATTTTTCTACAAACGTCTCCACTAAACAAACAACATCAAACGAGGAAACAAATTGAATAAAACATCTATCTTCTAATTTGTTAGACAATCCACATATATTCCAATGAAGAAAAGATACGTTTTTTACCAAACCATACACACTCGTCACATTCAGACCAGAACAGGAACCGCTCTCAGGTTGTAAATTCATACCACCATCTCTCCCTTCTCCTGACCCTCTCGTAAAATTGGTTTGTTGTTCATACGTCCCAAACGACTTACAGGAATCATTCACACATCTGTTTTTGTCTTTTCTATCCACAATTACATCGTCACCATCTTTGTTATTACAATTTCTACATTCACCTCTGCTACTTTTACTTACATAGTTGTTACAGTTACTACTAACATTTTTACATGCAGGATGAGTAAAATGATCAGCTTTATTTTCACAATTGCCATTGATGTCTATAGCATTCAGATTCTCACAGTCATCACCGCTGTTTATTTCAGACATATTCAGAAATTCACCCCTACCACCAGTTTCTGTCATCCTCACTCCGTCCCCTTTACATTCTCCCCCACATTCTTCCCGTGCAACATTCGCACACGTTTCAACCTCAACGTCATCACTGCAGGGTGGACGAACATCAACATGCGGTTGGTTGACAGAGTGATCACTGATCTCAAACTTCCCCTTTTTCACACACAGCACATCAGCAAGGCTATATACACATTCAACCTGATGGTTGGAAAAATCCGTGCACAAATCGCCTACACTGACATCAGGCACGGGATTTGTATCACACGTTTCTTGTACACAAAAACAGTTCACAACATTGTTCTTCGTGCCCTCTCGTGACACAGAAACACACTTGGTAAACGGTGTCAGCTTATTTTTGAAACCAGTTAAATTTTGAGACTGGGACATTGTCACCGTCACCGTTTGGGGCGGGCCACACCATTATCCAAGCAGAACAAGATTATCACTATCATCCAGCCCGTATTTTTTGCTATCAATGACGAGGTGGTCATATACCATGAATGCCTTTTTGTCCTTTGACCTTGCAGACTTCAAATGACAGAGAGAGAGAGAGAGAGAGAGAGAGAGAAGAGAGAGAGAGAGAGAGAGAGAGAGAGAGAGAGAGACCGACAGACAGACAGACAGACAGACAGACAGACAGACAGAGACAGAGAGAGACAAGAGAGAACGAACGAAATTTTATTTTACCAGGGTAATGCGATAAACCATATGAATGCTTTTTTCCCCACCCAGACCTGGGGCAAAAGAAAAGAAAAAAAAATCAAAGATCAAATTAATGGAAATACATATAAAAGGAATAAACAATGACAAGACCTTGCACAGGTCAATACAAATTAGCCGTAGAGAGAGAGAGAGAGAGAGAGAAGAGAGAGAGAGAGAGAGAGAGAGAGAAGAGGGACAGACAGACAGACAGACAGACAGACAGACAGACAGATAGACAGACAGATAGACAGACACAGGCAGACAGTAAGATTAACTGATATAGGGGCGGTGACCCGCTGTTTGTCGTACGGGCGAAAGGCAGAAGTAAGAAAAAGAAAAGCAGCAAACTTCTTGATGATTTGTCGCCGCTCCCGACGTTTGCAGTTTACTTAGATTCTGCCGTTTGAGTTGATCTCTTGCTTTCTATTTTGATTTAGTTTTTTCATTAGGTTCAAAACAAGTTGTTGTTTTTTTTTCTAAATGCTGTTGTTGTCATTAATCATCATCATCATCATCATCATCATCATCATCATCATCATAGTCGTCGTCGTCGTCATCGTAGTCGTCGTCGTCAACATCATCCTGATCATTAGTCTTCTTCTTCTTCTTCTTCTTCTTTTTCTTGTTCTTCTTCTTCTTCTTCTTGTTCTTATTGTTGTTGTTTTCTTTTCTTCTTCTTCTTCTTCTTCTTCTTCTTCTTCTTCTTCTTCTTCTTCTTCTTCTTCTTCTTCTTCTTCACGTTTGTAATCATCTGTTCATCATCATTAGCTGCAAAATTGTCACCATCACCAATAGCGCATCATCATCATCACCATTTTTTATAACATAATCATCATCATAATCACCTCGTCGTCGACGTCATTGTCGTTGGTAGGATCATCATCATTATCATCATCATCATCATCATCATCATCATCATCATCATCATCACCGTGTGTGTGTGTGTGTGTTCTTCAATTTAATGTCTATACACATAAGTGATTTTAGACAACGAAAAATAAATAAATAAACAAGGTAGAAAAGGAGGAAGGGAGGGGAGAAGGGGTGGGTAGACAGGCAGCTGAAGGAGATAAAGAGATAGAGAAACAGGGAGATAGAAAAAGATGAAGTATAAATGGAAAACGGAAAAAGAGAAAAAGGAGGATCAGAATGAGAATCGGAAGAAAAAATGTTAACATGAATAAAAATTGCAACCTATAACCTAACTAGAATAACATTTTTAAAAATCAAATGAACGCTAAAGGTAACAAGATAATAACATTTACACGTGAAAATAGAATTATTAAAGGAATCTAAAAATGGTACTCTGAACAAGTCCTAAAACAATGTCACAAATCAAAAGGGGTTTTACTAAAACCTCCTTCAGGGACTTTTCCGAAAAAGTAGGCAGATAGGTTTTCATTTTTCTACAGTGGAAAAGTATATGTTCATTAGAAATTTTCCCACCACAACACATGTGATGTTGGAAGTGAATTTCGTCTTAAAAGCATTAAGTTTGAATCTATAGGCAAGGGAAGTTAAAAGCCTTAAGTTAGACAATTGACCATACTTAGATATAAAAACATCTTCAAAACTCGTTTGGTGGTCAGCAGGTAATGAGTGGCCAACATCTTGTTTCTTTCTAAAATGCTTCCAGCAAGCATTCTGCAGTAGGCTATACCCTTCTTTCAGAGATAAAGGGATTTTCAAATTATATGCTTCATTTGTATAATCTGCAGAGTTTTTAGCTAGTTTATCTACGGATTCATTGAAATGTATTCCACTGTGTCAAGGCACCCAAAGAAAGGTAAGATCACTACCTCTTAGAATAAGGAAATGCACCAAATGATTAATCTCAAAAATCAAATCTTGTCTCACACTAGAATTTGAATTGCTTAAGGCATACAACACTGATTTTGAATCGACACAAAAAAGAATCTGAGTCACAGTTTTCGGAAAATCAAGCAAATAACGCAAAGTCATAAGAATAGCAGTTAATTCAGCTGTAAATATAGATCTGTGCTTTCCAATATAAAAACCTCTTGTGTGTGTGTGTGTGTGTGTGTGTGTGTGTGTGTGTGTGTGTGCGTGCGTGCGTGCGTGCATGCGTGCGTGCGTGCGTGCTGTGTGTGTGTGTGTGTGTGTGTGTGTGTGTGTGTGTGTGTGTGTGTGTGTGTTGTGTCCATCGTATACTGTATTGGTGTCTCTTCTGTAACATCGTTTTCCCCTTTTCTTTTACCTTCTTTTAAATATTGTTTCTTCTTTTTTTTTTACGTCTTCTTTCTGTTCTCCTTTTCTCCTCCTCCCCCTCTTCTGCTCTCTCTCTCTCTCTCTCTCTCTCTCTCTCTCTCTCTCTTCTCTCTCTCTCTCTCTCTCTCCACACGACTTACACACACGCGCGCGCGCACGCACTCTCTCTCTCTCTCTCTCTCTCTCTCTCTCTCTCTCTCTCTCACACACACACACACACACACAAAACACACACACACACACACACACACACACACACACACACTGTACTATGTGCGTTGTGAGGAGACAGAGTGGGAGTGGGAAGCAGAGAGAGAGAGAGAGAGAGAGAGAGAGAGAGAGAGAGAGAGAGAGAGAGAGAGAGAGAGAGAGAGAGAGAATGTTAATGCTGCGTACAAGAAAAAGTAATCATTATGAGTACTACCACCTCAACCACCATCACCACCATCATCACCACCACTACGACCACCAACACCAACACCATCACCACCTTTATCATCATCATCATCATTACCGTCTTCACCATAATCGTCATTATCTGATGCCCGCTCATTCATCCATTTGACTTCACAATGTTAACTCCCAGGTCGTACACACTGAAACAAGGGACACAACCACTAAAGACAGATCAACATGTCGACGCCCCAGTTCACCAGACTAGCAGCAAAGCACATCCATCATTTGAGTCAGGTCCTGGGGTTGCAGACAGGCCAACAGGAGGGCCATTCCCTATCCCATTACGTCGAATTGAAATCCGATCCTGAAATTTTGTCCCCCTCGATGGCACAACGAGAATGGACAACCTTCTAACACGTCAATTCACAATACAATAAAGTTGATCTCTGTGTGAGTGTAACTGTAGTGACACAATACCACAGAGTTGTTCTCTCTGTGAGTGTAACTGTAGTGACACAATACAATAAAGTTGATCTCTCTGTGAATTAACTGTAGTGACACAATACCACAGAGTTGTTCTCTCTGTGAGTGTAACTGTAGTGACACAATACTATAAAGTTGATCTCTATGTGAGTGTAACTGTAGTGACACAATACCATAGAGTTGTTCTCTCTGTGAGTGTAACTGTAGTGACACAATACAATAAAGTTGTTCTCTCTGTGAGTGTAACTGTAGTGACACAATACAATAAAGTTGTTCTCTCTGTGAGTGTAACTGTAGTGACACAATACCACAAAGTCGATCTCTACGTGAGTGTAACTGTAGTGACACAATACAATAAAGTTGATCTCTCTGTGAGTGTAACTGTAGTGAGACAATACAATAAAGTTGATCTCTATGTGAGTGTAACTGTAGTGACACAATACCACAAAGTTCATCTCTCTGTGAGTG
>CM065730.1:64751533-64754033 GCA_033310375.1 Conus canariensis
GCAGCAGGACGAAGCAGGGTGCGGCTGTGTGGATGAGGAGGCAGTATGAGCGGCGTGGATGCAATGCCTGTGAGGTGGATGAGGAGGCAGTATGAGCGGCGTGGATGCAATGCCTGTGAGGTGGATGAGGAGGCAGTATGAGCGGCGTGGATGCAATGCCTGTGAGGTGGATGAGGAGGCAGTATGAGCGGCGTGGATGCAATGCCTGTGAGGTGGATGAGGAGGCAGTATGAGCGGCGTGGATGCAATGCCTGTGAGGTGGATGAGGAGGCAGTATGAGCGGCGTGGATGCAATACCTGTGAGGTGGATGAGGAGGCAGTATGAGCGGCGTGGATGCAATGCCTGTGAGGTGGATGAGGAGGCAGTATGAGCGGCGTGGATGCAATACCTGTGAGGTGGATGAGGAGGCAGTATGAGCGGCGTGGATGCAATGCCTGTGAGGTGGCAGGAATGTGTGGTTGTGGATGAGGAGGCAGTATGAGCGGCGTGGATGCAATACCTGTGAGGTGGATGAGGAGGCAGTATGAGCGGCGTGGATGCAATGCCTGTGAGGTGGATGAGGACGCAGTATGAGCGGCGTGGATGCAATGCCTGTGAGGTGGATGAGGAGGCAGTATGAGCGGCGTGGATGCAATGCCTGTGAGGTGGATGAGGAGGCAGTATGAGCGGCGTGGATGCAATGCCTGTGAGGTGGATGAGGAGGCAGTATGAGCGGCGTGGATGCAATGCCTGTGAGGTGGATGAGGAGGCAGTATGAGCGGCGTGGATGCAATGCCTCTGAGGTGGCATGACAGACGAGACGGGAAAGTCACGTCCTATCGAGCTATGACCATCCGGGAGAAGGTATGAATAAATGTATTATTAGATATAAAACACATAGGAACGCACACACATGGGCCTGTGCCCACACATCCATACACACACATGTGTACATTCACTACACACATATACAAAAAAAAAGACAACCAATGTTAGGTAGGTACTCAAGGTCTGACCAGTGCATTGGGCTAATTTAATGCGTAGGTCAGACATCTGCAAAGTCGTAGCCACGAGACTCTCTTCTTCAGTTCTCTCTTCTTAGTTGTTAATTCATTAATCCATCAGCTTTAAAATCATGTGTAGTGTGATATCAAAACTTAGCGGATGTGGTGTAGCGTATATGGACTAGTCCGCACGCAGTGACACCTCTCCTTGATGAAACTGAACCTGAAACACATTTAGGAGCATTTGCTTATAAAACTATATGTTGATCACACTGGTGAATCAAACCAATGATGCAGCGTTATAGCAACACATAAACTTTGTTTTAACACACACAAAAAAGACACAGATGTTGTCAAAAGTATAACAAGATGCAAAGCATATAAACGTACTCCCAGTTTAGATCTATATTGAATACGCGTGCTAAAAAACGTCACAATGCAACTTGCGTCATAATAAAAAAAAAAAAAAAAAACAACGTCCAATTAAACATGCGTCATGATGTATTTCGTCACTGAGATAAGAAATCGGCGAAGTACTTTCAGAGATATTCCATAAAGAAGAAAAACCGTTTTGGGCCGTTATAGCCGTTAGTAACGGCTATTCTGGTAAAATTAAACATCGGGCATCATCCGAGACCCATAATGAACATACCTACAAAATTTCAGAAAGATCGGCCCAGACGTTTTGTCTGGAGCGAGTGGAACACATTTTGACCACGGACAGACAGACAGACAGACAGAATTTCTTCGTTCCCATTGTGAAGTACTCCTTGTTCTATAAGAACTGGGAATACAAAATGTAGACGATTTTTTTATGGGAAGATCTGAAAGGGGTGCATTAAACAGAGTAAAACTGCGTTCATATTGCATCAAAGTATTACGTCATACGTATCATGCATACGTCAGTGTGCTGATGATGTGTAATTGGAATGCAAAGGCGATTTATCAGTCAACAAGAAAGACACTCAGACCAAAGTGTCTGATTGAACGGATCTTGTGATGAATGCCTCACCCAGCGGAGAAGCGTACAGTTGTCTGTTACATGATGCTAGCCACAGAGAGAGAGAGAGAGAGAGAGAGAGAGAGAGAGAGAGATCAAAGCCTATCAAGGACAGAACACTCCAGACTTAAGCTGTTATATTGCCAGTGATGTTGTCCAAGACAAGAAGAGAAGAGAGGGGGAATTAGAGAGAGAGCAGGAAGGTGGTGATGGTGGTGTGTGTGTGGGGGAGGGGGGGGGTAGAGGATGGGCGAGCGGGACCGTGGAACGAGAGGAGAGGGGGAGGCGGAGGGAAGAGCACAGTAGAAATAACCAGTCATTGATACATTCTTCTTCTTCTGCGTACGCAGGCTGATACTCCTGCGGACACTCCCTGTATAGACATATTAATAGATATTAATCCCATCTACCCAAGAAAGGGAGTGGAGATTTGTGTGTATGACCGTTTTTTATCCCGACATTATGGCAGCCATGCTCCATCTTCAGGGAAGGTGCATGCTATGTGTAACGTGTCAT
>CM065730.1:64759033-64764033 GCA_033310375.1 Conus canariensis
GCGACAAGCAAGCTTGCTGGGTGTGGCTGTGTATGACGGCACGGAGGCGGAATGAGGCGCGTGGGAGTTTGGGGGCGGGGGGGTGGGGGGGAGGGGGGCACTTTACCATTCATTCCAGACTGGGTGTTGCTGCCCTCATTGCCAGCCTGCTTGACAGAGGCTGACACTGTGTTGGCAGTGTGTTTACACAGATCGAACTACGCCCTTGCCGTGCCTGGCTTCCCCTGCTGCCTGGCCTCCCATAGAGCCACTAGCTACACGTCGGTAGGAACCGTGTGTGTGTGTGTGTGTGTGTGTGTGTGTGTGTGTGTGTGTGTGTGTGTGGTGTGTGTGTGTGTGTGTGTGTGTATGTGTGTGTGTGTGTGTGTGTGTGTGAAAAGGACATGCAGCTCTGTGCTACATGCTGCACGGGGAAGTTCGGGCAGCTCACTGCACCTTCACACTTCACTGTGGAGGTTGGCAACGTGTCAGTGTGGGTTCTGCTGTATGATGAGGTGATAATGATGATGATGATGATGATGATGATGATGATGATGATGATGATGATGATGATGATGATGATCGTTATTTTTGTTGTTGCTGTTGCTGTTATGGTATGATAATAATAATAATAACAACAACAACAACAATAATAATGATGATAATAATAATGATGACAATAACAATAGTAATAATAATAATAATGATGATGATAATAGTAATACTAATGATGAGAAGGAGGAGGAGGAAAATGATGATGGTGATGATGATGATGACGGTTACTATTACTACAAGTTTGATCATCATCATCATCATCATGGTATTGTTATGGTTGTTGCTGTTGCTGTTGTTGTTGCGCCTGCTGCTGCTGCTGCTGTTATTGATATCGTTATCATCATTATTGTTATTGTTACTTTTACTTTTAAGGAGTCATTTGGGGCATGCAGGGGAAGGCACGCCAAGACAAGACATTGGTAATCGTGATAGGAATGCAGAAAATGTCGCCTTGTTCATAGCAAGGACACTTTGGAACGTTAGAATCGTAAGGAACCCACGAAAAGAGAGAGAAAAATTCCCTCGCTTTGAAATAGGAAAGATTCAGACCCAGACCAACACCTTCAACACTGTCTTTCTACCCCAACCCCATCGACTTCAAGAAAGCTGGGCAGTGTTTGCACAAAATGTTTGAGGTTGGTCATCTGGATAATAAATTTGACAACGCCTCATGGAAGTCACGGCAACCCTCTTCCAAGAGGAAGAACTGACAATTGAGCATATGCTGGTAATTATTGTGCTTCAATGAAAACTTTCCTACCTCCGGAAGTCGCAGAATGTATTTTGCCTGTTTCTAATGTTAAGTTATTTTGGGATCAGTTTAATCTTTTCAACCTTTCAATATTTAGGTTAGCTAGTTATCTGTTATGTAGTCCTATTGCTCGTTTCTTGTAACTCTCTGTCTCTCTGGATATTATCCTGGAGCACCACCTTTGAACGTAGATTTGGTTTACGTTCTCTATACTTATCACTATCCGTGGCATGGTTCTTTTCGCTTACAAGCTCTAGGCATTGATCTTTTCGGTTACAAGCTCTAGGCATTGATCTTTTCGGTTACAAGCTCTAGGCATTGATCTTTTCGGTTATAAGCTTTAGGCATTGATATTTTCGGTTACAAGCTCTTGGCATTGATCTTTTCGGTTACAAGCTCTTGGCATTGATCTTTTCGGTTATAAGCTCTAGGCATTGATATTTTCGGTTACAAGCTCTTGGCATTGATCTTTTCGGTTACAAGCTCTTGGCATTGATATTTTCGGTTATAAGCTCTAGACATTGATATTTTCGGTTACAAGCTCTTGGCATTGATCTATTCGGTTACAAGCTCTTGGCATTGATCTTTTCGGTTATAAGCTCTAGGCATTGATATTTTCGGTTACAAGCTCTTGGCATTGATCTTTTCGGTTACAAGCTCTTGGCATTGATCTTTTCGGTTATAAGCTCTAGGTATTGGTATTTTCGGTTACAAGCTCTTGGCATTGATCTTTTCGGTTACAAGCTCTTAGCATTGATCTTTTCGGTTATAAGCTCTAGGCATTGATATTTTCGGTTACAAGCTCTTGGCATTGATCTCTTCGGTTACAAGCTCTTGGCATTGATCTTTTCGGTTATAAGCTTTAGGCATTGATATTTTCGGTTACAAGCTCTTGGCATTGATCTTTTCGGTTATAAGCTCTAGGCATTGATCTTTTCGGTTACAAGCTCTAGGCATTGATCTTTTCGGTTATAAGCTCTAGGCATTGATCTTTTCGGTTACAAGCTCTTGGCATTGATCTTTTCGGTTACAAGCTCTTGGCATTGATCTTTTCGGTTACAAGCTCTTGGCATTGATATTTTCGGTTACAAGCTCTTGGCATTGATATTTTCGGTTACAAGCTCTTTTTAATCAACATTCATTACTGTTTTAAGACGTATACGTCCTTGTTGATTTGTTCTACATTATATGTCTGATTCTCACTTCTGTCGTCTGCAAAAGCTGCCTTGGGCAATTCTCTCTCTCTCTCTCTCTCTCTCTCTCTCTCTCTCTCTCTCTCTCCTCTCTCTCTCCTCTCTCTCTCTCTTCTCTCTCATGGAACCTACTCCAGTTATCCCTTTCATGATAATTCTCGTGTTGAGAACTTTTCCGACAGCATCTCTTCCATTCCATTCTTGAACAATACCGCAGTGTTTCTGAATGTTTACTGAGACTTGAGCAAGTGAGTGAGCGAGCGCGCAAGCGCGCGTACGAACGTGTGTGTGTGTGTGTGTGTGTGGTGTGTGTGTGTGTGTGTGTGTGGTGTGTGTGTGTGTGTGTGTGTGTGTGTGTGTGTGTGTGTGTGTGTTTACATGGGCATATAACAGAATGCGCAACAACAATGACAAAATATTTTGGTATGTTTACTGAAACTTGAGTGGGTGACTAAGTGTGTTTGTGTGCGTGTGTGTATATTTCTGAGCGCGCACGTCCGGGTGTGTGTGTGTGTGTGTGTGTGTGTGTGTGTGTGTGTGTGTGTGTGTGTGTGTGTGTGTGTGTGTGTGTGTGTGTGTGTGTGTGTGTGTGTGTGTGTGTTTGTAAGTGAGGGAGAGACAGAGACAGAGAGAGAGACAGGAGACACAGACAGACAGAGAGACAGACGAACGGAATGACAAGCACAGAGAGAGAGAGAGAGAGAGAAGAGAGAGAGAGAGATGAGAGAGAGAGAGTGACGGAGGGAGGGGAGGAAGAAAGGGAGGAAGAGAGAGAGAGAGAGGGACGTCTCATGCTGTTCGTCGCTTTTTCCTATCTAAATAAGTGCTTGGTTGCAGCGTTGACTGCTGTAAACAACTATTGCTTTTGTTAAGAATGCATTAGGCCTGCCTTTCCGCTTCCTCTCCCTCCCCCCTTCCCCCTACCCACTACCTCTTCTTTCCAACCTCTTCTCCTCAAAGTCTACTTCATTATTCTCTCTCTCTCTTTCTTTCTTTCTTTTTTAAATTTGGTTCTAATGCACACAAACACACACAGAAACACACGCCCAACCACTCATCCACTCACCCCCCCCCCCTCCCCCGCATTCACGCACGTACGGATACACACACCCACGCACCCACGCACGCACGCATGCATGCACGCACGCATGCACGCACGCACGCGCGCGCACACACACACATACACACGCATGCACATGTGTGTAAGGGCTATGTACATATCTATCTATCCATCCATCCGTCCTTCCATCCATTGCCTCTCTCTCTCTCTCTCTCTCTCTCTCTCTCTCTCTCTCCTCTCTCTCTCTCTCTCTCTCTCTCTCTCTGGAGATGTTACGATTTTATGTGTTTTTGTTAACCTTTGATTTGATGCTCACTGGGAAGAATTGGGTACTATTTGTTTGGAATGAAAGGAAGAGGTAAATGGTATTGTCCTGTTACCCCCTCCCCCCTTGTCAAAAGACCTCTTAGGTACTGACAATAAAATATCAGTGTCAAAAAGTGTCAACTCTCTCTCTCTCTCTCTCTCTCTCTCTCTGTTTATTTATCTATCTTTTTGTCTGTCCATCTGTCTGTTGTCTGTCTTTGTATCTGTCTGTCTGTTTATATATCTATCGATCTATCTGTCTGTCTGTCTGTCTGTCTACCTATCTAGCTAGCTAGCTCAGCTATCCATCAATCTCTCTATCTGTCTGCTTTTCTGACTATCTACGTGCATTCTACATACATTCCTATATACATACAAGCAAACACAAGTTCCATACACTTACCACACACCATAAACAATTGAAATACATTGAAAGACACACGTCAGTTTTATTCTAAGACCGTTCAGGGCAGGACAGCTAAAAGAAAAAAATGTATTTCATTTTCTCTCGCTCCATTACAAAGTTGACATGTCAGTTCATTTTCAGCGGCATAACCAAACCCGAGGAGAGAGAGAGAGAGAGAGAGAGAGAGAGAGAGAGAGAGAGAGAGAGAGAGAGAGAAGAGAGAGAGAGAGAGAGAGAGAGAGAGAGAGAGAATGCGAATCTTCATTCAGTTTTTAAGGCATAAATCTCATACTGAAGGGGGCTTCATCAATGTATCATATGGCATTTCTAATAAATAACAAGATGCAAAGCATATAAACGTACTCCCAGTTTATCCTGAATACACGTGAGATATTCCATAAAGAGGAAAAACCGTCTTGGGCTGGTGTAACCGTTAGTAATGGCTATTCTGGTAAAACATCGGCCATCATCTGTGACCTATAATGAACATACTTACAAATTTTCAGAAAGATCGGCCAAGAACTTTCTGAGATTTTCCATCAAGAAGAAAGCCATTATGGGCCGTTAGTAACGGCTATAACGGTAAACTTAAACATCGGCAATCATCCGTGACCCATAATGAACATACCTACACATTTTCAGAAAGATCGGCCACGTACTTTCTGAGATATTCCATGAAGAAGAAAAACCGTTATGGGCCGTTATAGCTGTTAGTAACGGCTGTAACGGTAAAATAAACGTCGGGCTTGA
>CM065730.1:64769033-64771533 GCA_033310375.1 Conus canariensis
GGATTATGTCTTTACAACGGTGTGATGATGGATTGTGTATGTCAATGTGTTGATGGACT
This sequence comes from Conus canariensis, assembly GCA_033310375.1. Taxonomy (NCBI): domain Eukaryota; kingdom Metazoa; phylum Mollusca; class Gastropoda; order Neogastropoda; family Conidae; genus Conus; species Conus canariensis. Next base: position 64,769,093 of record CM065730.1, read on the forward strand.
GTTATCTGTATGTCAGTACGTTGATGGACTATGTTTGTGCAACACTGTAATGATGGATCGTGTCAGTTTGTCAGTGTGATAATAAATAAACTTACTGTTTCTGTATGTCAGTGTGATGATGGATTGTCTGTAAGTCAGTGCAATTATGAACTGTGTCTGCATGTCTTTAATTATGGATTGTGTCTGCATGTCTTTAAATTATGGATCGTGTCTGCGTATCTTTAATTATAGATTGTGTCTGTATGTCAGTGTGATGGTGAATAAACTCATTGTTTCTGTATGTCAGTGTGATGATGGATTGTGTCATGTAATGTCAGTTCTTATGTATGTGGATGGTTGTTCTGTACGTGTCAGTGTGATGATGGATTGTGTCTGTATGTCAGTGTTATGATGGATTGTTTCTGTATGTCAGTGTGATGATGGATTGTGTCTGTATATCAGTGTGATGATGGATTTATGTCTGTTTGTCAGTGTGATGATGAATAAACTTATTGCTTCTGTATGTCAGTGTTATAATGGATTGTGTCTGTATGTCAGTGTGATGATGGATTGTGTGTGTATGTCGATGTGATGATGGATTGTGTGTGCATGTCGGTGTGATGATGGATTGTGTGTGCATGTCGGTGTGATGATGGATTGTGTGTGCATGTCGGTGTGATGATGGATTGTGTGTGCATGTCGGTGTGATGATGGATTGTGTGTGCATGTCGGCGTGATGGCAGATTGTGTGTGCATGTCGGTGTGATGATGGATTGTGTCCAAACGTCAGTGTGATGGTGGATTGTATCTGTATATCAGCGTGATGATGGTCTATGTCTGTATGTAGTGTGATGATGGATTGTGTCTGTATGTCAGTGTAATGATGGATTGTGTCTGTATGTCAGTGTGATAATTGATTGTATTTGTATATCAGTGTGATGATGGATTGTGTCTGTATGTCAGTGTGATGATGGATTGTATTGGTATATCAGTGTGGTGATGGATTGTGTCTGTATGTCAGTGTGATGATGGATTGTGTCTGTTTGTCAGTGTGATGATGGATTGTGTCTGTATGTCAGTGTGATGATGGATTGTGTCTGTATGTCAGTGTGATGATGGATTGTGTCTGTATGTCAGTGTAATGATGGATTGTGTCTGTATGTCAGTGTAATGATGGATTGTGTCTGTGTTCACAGACCATATCTGTGTGTCTGTCTTTGACGCCTTCTGTATATAGTAGATCAGTATATTGATGGAGTATGTATGTGAGTGTGTTGTTGTATTGTATGTATGTCAGTATGTTGATCGAATTTGTTAGTGTGGTGATGAACTTGGATGTCAGTGTGTTATGGACTGAGTTTGTATGTCAATGTGTGGATGAATTACGTCTGTACGTCAACATGTTGATGAACTGTATCTATTTGTAGAGTGGAATGCGTATAAGCATGATCAGGTACAGTTATTGATTTTGGCAGAAACTTGAACTTTACTGAATTGTGATAACTTACGTCGTCTTTATTGGCATAGCTGTGCTAACCATTTTCCAAAAGCGATTTGCCCATTACTTAAAGTAAAATAGGTAACAAGCAAAAATCTCTCTTATCAGAAGATAATATATCATCATTAAAAATAGCAAGGATAGTGCCTGGTAGTAATACACACAGAACTGCAGGATCTTATCCAGAAGTCATCACCTCGGAACAGTCTCCTTTCAGAGAGAGATGGGAAAAACTTTTAGATATATGTGCAGTCGAGCATCACCGTTCCGAGTTAGGATCTTCTTTCAGACAGATTTTAGTTTAAAAAAAAAAGAAGAAAAAGAATGAATTCAACATGGAGCCATCCCCATACAAGCAAGGTCCCCCCCCCCCCCCCCCCCACCCAACTGACAAACCTCGGTGACGTTCCATGAGAATCTTCCATCTCCCTGCACAGGTCACAAAGCAGTCAGCAGACCATGGGGATCACGTGACAGTCCTGTCATTCTCCGGGATCCGGGGGTCAGTGAGGTGTGACCACAGTTGATGCTGGGGGACAGTGTGAGTCCCTGTGGTGGAACATCGGAGATCAGTGGATTGGAATGGTGCTGTGTACGTGTGGGCGAGAAGAGAAAGTTATTTGTTTGTTGTTTTTTTACGTCAGTGGATCATATTGATCTGTGTCTGTCTGTCTGTCTGTCTGTCTGTCTGTCTGTCTGTCTGTCTGTCTGTGCATCTGTGTGTGTGTGTGTGTGTGTGTGTGTGTGTGTGTGTGTGTGTGCGCGCGCGTGCATTGTGTGTGTGTGTGTGTGTGTGTGTGTGTGTGTGTGTGTGTGTGTGTGTGTGTGTGTGTGTGCGTACGTTCGTGTGTGTGTGTGTGTGTGTGTGTGTGTGTGTGTGTGTGTGTGTGTGTGTGTGTGTGTGTGTGTGTGTGTGTGTGTGCCTGTGTGTCTGTGTCTGTGCGTGTGTACGTGGCGAGCGTTT
>CM065730.1:64776533-64786533 GCA_033310375.1 Conus canariensis
ACGAGTACATGTTCGCTATATGGTATATGAAATCAAATGTGTATTAGTTTGATTCCGTTGTGGTCACCGGTATCAGCGAATTAATGGAGACTGTCGTTGAATGGACGTGGTCGCGCCCTCCGGAGGGAGAGCTCACTCACGCCGGCTCTGCGACCAAGCAATTATCATCGTCAGTAGGAGGCTTAGTAGGTGGTGTCCTGAGCATGTTGGATCAGAACAGGCGCCACTGAACACCACCGAAGTGACTCGGTGGCAGTGCAGTGTCTCCTCCGGTGGGTTGCCTCTTGATCACTTGACACTGACTGCTCCCTGTGGATTGCCAGTGCCGGAGTAGGGGCGGGACGGACCGGACTGTGGCTGTGGACGGGGGAGTCGGAATGAGCGGCGTGGGTGCACTGCCTCTGAGGTGGCACAGAAGATGACACACACAAACAGAGTGTAACGTTGGAGAGTTCTAGAGCTTTAGAACCCGGTCCCCTCATACATACATCTTTGTCCGAGTTTATTCCCTTCTCCTCCATCCCCATCCACCCCTCTCCACCCTCCACTGATCCTAAAAAGACTGGTTCCCTGGGACCATCCCCCACCCCACCTTCCCCCCAATCTCCGGCGAGAGGAGGGCTGTGGAAGGGATGGATGTTTCTCGGGATGATCACTGTTCCATGCTACAGCCCCACCACAGACACCCGGACTCCACTTGGCCTGTTGCCTTTTCTCAGTGGGTTGTTGGAGTTTTTTGCAATGTTTTGTGTCCGACAGCTTCACCAGCTCAACCTCACCCTATCCTACATCCTCTTTCTGTCGATCCCAAAATGTCAAAAGTAACGTGATGAGTTGGCGAATCGGGTTAGTGAGCTTGAAAAGCATCTTGTTTACGGTGTTGCTGGTTTCATGTTCATGGCGCGGAGACAAAAGTAACATGAGCATGTTCATGCCGGGAGATACATGCTTTCCTTTCACGCATACGCACTTGCTCGCGCTGGCGCGTGCGTGGGGGCGTACGCGCGCGCACACACACACATACACACACACACGCACTCACGCACGCACGCATGCACTCACGCACGCACGCACTCACGCACGAACGCACGCATACACACACACACACACACACACACCGCGCGCGCGCGCGCGCGCGCGCGCGCATGTACGCACGCACGCACACGCACACATGCACATACACACACATACGGGCGCGCGTGCGCGATCTCACACTCGTGGCACACACACACACACACACACACACACACACACACACACACACACACACACACACAACACACACACAGAGCACACTCACTCACGCATGCAGCCTTCAATTTGACAATGACAGAGAGAGAGGAAAGGAGGGGTGAGAGAGAGAGAGGGGGGGGGGGGGAGGAGGGAGTCAATTACCCAAGACTCAAAAAATGTGTGTTTTAAGCTTCCAGCCCGCTCACACTTGGAACAGAGAAGAAGAAGGATGAGGGAAGGAAAGGCGACGGAGAGAGAGAGAAGGAAAGTAGGGGGGGGGGGGGGGGAGGAGGGGGGGAAGGAACGGAAATGAAACATGATTGAATCAAACATACATGTCATTGTATGGATACATAGCATTCTCCGCGATGTCGGATCGATACTGCAGTGATTTGGCATAAAATGTGAAATATCTAGTTATCCTTAGGATACAATGTGGCAGAGCTGCATTCGTGAGAGAGAGAGAGAGAGAGAGAGAGAGAGAGAGAGAGAGAGAGAGAGAGAGAGAGAGAGAGAGAGAGAGAGAGAGAGAGGGTGGGAGGGAGGAAAAGGGGTAGAGAGAGAGAGAGAGAGAGAGAGAGGGGGGGGAGAAAGGGAGGGAGGGAAGGAGGATGAGGGGGAGAGTGAGATTTGCTGTGCCTTCCATGCAAAGAATTACGAGAGAATGAAGTCCATCGGCTCTTTCTTACCCTGCTAGCGGGAGCATTTTGGATACAATTTGTCGGGCCTAATTATCATGGCACCCTTACCTTAATAAGTATGTCAATGTTTATGACGTCATCTAATTCTGAAGATTGTACAATGTTCTCATTGTTTTTACATGCGGCAGTCACAGTTGTGGAAAAGCAGCTCTCCTGTTAGAATTTGGACAATCTTGAGCTGACATTCGTTATGCTTTGTACAAACACTTAAACATACATTTTGTTTGTTTGTTTTTCTTGTTTAATGTTTACACACCTCTTAATAAGGGGTCAAGAGTCGTAACTGATCATAAATCTTCAGTATGATATAGCTTTGGTTTTGTTTGTGTCGTAAAATGCTCATTCATCTCTTAATGAGGGTTTTACCCCTACAAATGAATGAACCAACCATGCAAATATGAATACTTTCTTCCGTTGTTAAAACAGAACATGTTCTGGCTGTTACATTCTTCAACATTCCATGAAGCTATATAAGATGGACAGAACGGGGTAAAGAAAGAAGAATGCAAGAAAAAAAAAAAACAGCGTTAAAGTGAACCCAAACCATGGGGGAGGTGGAAAAGGAAACCGTACTCTGAAGTTGAACATTGAAACGAAAATCACACTCCAACACAAACCTCTTCCTATCTCTCTTCACATTCGTGGGAGCTTATTAGCTCCAAGTCTTTAATCTGACGTCCTTGCAAGATTTTTTAAACATATTTATTTTCACGCATGGGACCTTCGGTTTAAAGTGTCATCCGAAGACAAAGTCCCTTCCAAGCAGATTGTCTTGGGTGGGAATGGAACCCCAAACCTTTGAACAAGAGTGTGACGTCTTATCGACTAGGCCAACCCGTCCTTCACTCCACCCCAACCATTCCCCATCTCCCTTGTTCTGTTTAAGATCACCTTCACGTATATTAAACGGCTTGGATAACGTTCTCGATCTTTCAACAAGAGGCAAAGTCCTCCGAAGAAGGTATGTTGCTGCCTACATAATGAGATCATAATCCACCCCATCCTCCCGGGGTCCCTCCGTCAGCTCCGTCTACTCTCCCCTCCACACCTCTTTCCCCGCCCGCCTGCCTTTGCCAAGTGTTTATCTTGGGAACAGAAACAACTGGAAAAACACAAGGGAGAGCGCTGTCCTCCGCCAGGATAATCCTGGCTCTTCCATTTGGATCCGTTCATTGATGAAAACAGCAATATTTTTTATCACCAGTGGAAATAATAATATTTCTTCAGGCTCAAAGAGTTACTTCCCATATATTTTGTTCAATAACAGGAAGAAAAGTTGAAATGTCAACGTTCGGGTTTGACATTCTATGGAAATATATTGCTTCGTTGGCAGTTTTCAATTCATAACAGCGAGACATTGTGTCGAAATATAATGCTTCGTTGACACTTTTCAATTAATAACAGTGACTTCATAGTATTTATGCTCAGCGGAGAAGTTGTGATAATCTAGATAATCTGTTTGATCGAAATCTGCTAGATGGATCATCACCAAGATGTCTTGGATCCGTCCTTGAACTCCGTTCAGTGTTTCCTGCATTTAATGAAATCAGTTTCATTGTTTTTTGTGTAATAAGATCTGTAATGATGAGGATGAGAAGATCGCGGATCTGCTGTTTAGTCTGGATCTACATGCCCACATTTGCACCAGATCAAATGGATTCGTTCTTAGGGCACATGCCATCCCTTGATCAAGTTTATTTAAATTAGATTATGTTGTTTGGTGTATTCTTGCTGACTAATAAATAAATTAGTGAACCAAACAGACGTGGGTGGACACAAAACCTCCTTGAGTCTAAGACTAGCTATAGGCAAAACTGTGTCTGAAGGGCATTGACACATCTTGTCACGCTCTCTCCGTGTTTCAGCCCTGAGGGGTAATGCATGGAGAACGTGACATCCTGAGTGTTCAGCTGGAGGGCTGCTGGCAACAACGACCACACGTGAAGCTTACAGGAAAGCCTTTAACATTCTCACGCTCTCTCTGCATTTTGGGGATGGGGGAAGGGAGGGTGGCTGAGGGGAAAAGCACTGCATGAAGAACGAAATAAGCAAATGAGTATGCAGTGGTCACCTTCTACCTGCCCTGTACTCGGTGCAGTATGAACCAGTGACAAAAGAAATGTTGGTTCTCTTTGTGTTCGTCTTCCCACAGGAGACTGAGCGAACTCTGAAAGTCATCATTAGCATGTCTTTTTCTTCTTCTTCTTCTTCTTCTGTATTTCATTTTTTTCTGTTTACTTTTTTCTGTCTCATATACAATGCCCTCTCTCAGGCAGCATTCTTATTTTGCTCACTCTTATTCTTCATTCACAACCACACCCAGACACGTCCTGGCACAATCGCAGTAATCATACAAGATTCTCAAATGTAAAATATTGCTGTGAAGACACCCACGAGAGGACATACTGCACCATCTGTGGGTCAGATTGTTGTTGGCGTTCAGAAGCACGCGTTCTGATTTATCATACGCAGGATACTACCTGTTATTTAGTCCCAGAGCTAGGTTCAGTTGTCCGTCCTTATTTTCCACACCTCCCTCTCCCCCCTCCCACAAAACATATTCCTCAACGCCAGTCCTTCTGGGTCTGCCGACACAAACTCATCCCTGGCCTGGATGTGAGTAAAAAATCCAAAATGATGTCACCATAACAGCAAGGCATGAAGACCATACAATGTGAGACAAGGTGTGGATCTGACATTACACGAAGAGCGTGGACAGAAACGATGATGGATTTAATGCCAGAGGTCCTTATTCACAACAGTGCCTACAGTTCCACACTTTCTCTCTGTTCTGGCTCACAGACGTTCTGCCAGGCAAAGCTTACGAATATTGACAAAGTGAGAGGTTACCAGGACATCTGAGAGGTTTTAAAGATGTCCTTTGCACATGATATTTGAGCATCGTACCAATAAAGTTTTTATTATCTTTCTTTTTCAAGAGTAAATGATTGATATGAAAAGTTGTCATAGTCCACTAAGGGAGAACGGGAGTAAAGATATTGTTATTTCCTTATCTTTCATGTCTGATCGTGGTGCAAATGGGAGTGCAAGTTCTCACCATGATGAGGGAGGTGATGATCTTGCCCTTTTAGATAAGTCTATAGAAGATCGACAGTCAACTTCATCTTCAACAATGCTGCCACATGTAGAGAACACCATGTGACCACTAGTTGTGGCACACCCACAGCCAGCCTGAAAGCCATGCAATTCTAAACTTCGCTCATTAATTGACAAGTATTTACAAGCTCTGAAGTTAACTTCCTGGCCGAATTTAAAGTCTGGAACGAATAAGCCATAAACACGGATGCTTTTACACAGTAATATCTTGATCCCAGTCTTGGTGATGTATAACTTTTAGAAAATTGAAACTTTGACTGACAAATATTCAGTGTGGTAGTTATTATTGATGGCTTGTTTTCTAGAAGCAAACACTCCACAAAACCGTTACCACGTATTTGCATTCAAGAGATAAATCATCCTTTCAAAACGTTGGCGAGTTTGGCGGCTGTGATCCATTATCAAAAGGTACAAGAAAGTCTTACAGGAATAACTTTGTAAGTTTTCCATCATATAACGATTCTGACAATTCAGTTTGAATTGATATAACTTTCTAATGTACTCAAGTATGTGAGTGTGTTGTGCATATGCGCGCGCGCGCGCGTATGTGTGCGTTTTTATGCGCGCGTATTTGTGTGTATGTATGTGTGTGTGTGTGCGTGAGTGTGCACGTGCGCACACGTTCATTTGTGTGTGTGAGCGCATGCGCGCGCATGCGTATATGTGTGTTGTGTGTGTGAATCTGTGTGTATGCTTGCGTGCGTGAGCGCGCGCGCGCGCGTGTGTGTGTGTGTGTGTTGAACATCTTATCTCTATATGTCTATCCATCTGTCTGATTTAGTAGACAGAGGGATGAGGTTACCCATAGTTGTGTATGCTTAGGAGAGAAGGAGAGAGAGAGAGAGAGAGAGAGAGAGAGAGAAGAGAGAGAGAGAGAGAAGAGAGACAGAAGAAGAAGACAGACAGACAGACAGACAGACAGAGGAGGGGGGAGGGACAAAGAAGTGGAAAGGGGATATGAATGCACATTACAGTTCCGGTTTTAGTGAGTACGCCAGTGAGATGAGCCAGAGAAACGAACAAGTGCACAGAGGCAGGAAGATGAAAGGGACAATGGAAACCATGTAACAGGAACAACGCAACAAAACAGCATCATTGCCATCTCTGTCTGTCTGTCTGTCCGTCTGTCTGTCTGTCTCGTCTGTCTGTCTGTCTGTCTGTCTCTGTCACTCACACCACACAACCTACACACACACACACACACACACACACACACACAACCCACTCACAAACACTCACTACACAGGCACTCACAATCCTACATCATTACACGATACACATTCACGAAATTCTACTCTTGAGTTTTCTTTCTACAAGTTGACGACTATTCTCTTTCACTTTCCTTAACCACGTTGACACGTCAATATCCTACATCATGTTGACACGAATATATCCTACATCATGTTGACACGAATATATCCTACATCATGTTGACACGAATATATCCTACATCATGTTGACACGAATATATCCTACATCATGTTGACACGAATATATCCTACATCATTTGACACGAATATACGGTAAAAGAATCTATGCACTCTTACCCATCTGCCTGCCAAACACTACAAAATGTGCACATGACTGCAGCATGTGCGCGCGCGCGCGACGCACACGCACGCACCACGCACACACACACACACACACACACACACAACACAGAGGGAGAGAGAGAGAGAGAGGAGAGAGAGAGAGAGAGAGAGAGAGAGAGAGAGAGAGAGAGAGAGAGAACATGCATACAAACAAAGGGAGAAAAACAAACATACAAACAAAAAACCGACAACCATGGACAGACAGACAGACAGAAAGATCAAGCATAAAGAATGGCAACGAAGATCGAGAGGGACGTATGAATGGCACCAGCCACAAAGTGACGTAAAGGCATTTGCCACATAAAAAATGGAGACAGAGGAGAATCCAGCAACTATCCCAGAATTCACTGGCGATCACGTGCTGCACCCATCGTGCTGGCATGCTGAATGGCAGAACTAAAAGGGCAAAGGAAAGAAAGAAATGCGAAGAAAGGGGAAAGGAACACATAGACAGAGATTGCAATCATGACATGCACGTACATTTCTGTGAGCACGATTCGCTTGCATGAGACAGGTAGATAGGAATTCGGACTATTGTGTGTCGCATCATTGTCAGTCTCCCTCTTGGTCTTTGTCTGTCTCTGTTTCTCTCTTTGTCTGTACCTTTCTCTTACGCGCACTGTCTCTTTGTCTGTGTCTTTATTATCAGTCTTTGTCTCTCTGTCTGTCTCTCCCCTTCTCCCTTCCTGGCGTGTGTCGGTGCAGAGAGAGAGAGAGAGAAAAGAGGAGAGAGAGAGAGTGTGCGTGTGTGTGTGTGTGTGTGTGTGTGTGTGTGTGTGTGTGTGTGTGTGTGTGTGTGTGTGTGGTGTGTGTGTGTCTGATATTGCGTTATATGTATGAGTTATATGTATGTGTATATGGACATGCATATACACATATGCATGTGTCTTGCGCGTGGGCACTCGTAGGCACCCAGATACACCACACAAACTACAGCCTACCTCCTGTTTACACTGACAATTCTCAATCCCCCATCCTGCTGCTTCACTTTCTCTGAACCCAAGGGAGGAGAGGTGGGGGGGGGGGGGGAACTCTGAGGGTCTGAATGGAGATCATGTGAGTGAGCTGAGCAAGAGAAGCGAACAAGTGTACATAGGCAGAAAGATGGAAAGGAGAATGGAAAGCATATGACAGGAACAATGCAACGACACAACATCATTATCAACATCAACATGTCTGTCTGTCTGTCTGTCTGTCTGTCTGTCTGTCTGTCTGTCCTGTCTGTCTCACCCCCCCCCCCCCACCTCTCTCTCTCTTCCTAGTTGCTCACAAACACTAAAATCTCTTTTCACTTTCTTTACACAGTTGCCCCCAGACAACTAAACATTATGTTGACACGAATAGACGGTAAACATATGCATCCCCAACATTCTGCCTCCCGTACATACACTCTGCCTCCCGTATATACACAATGTGCACATGCGCGCGCGCGCACCACACACACACACACACAAACACACACACACACACACGCGCGCGCCGCGCGCACGCACGCACGCACGCACACACACACACACACACACACACACACACACACACACACACACACACACACACACACACAGATGCACATCGTTACACACACAAACACATACACATGTACAGTGCTCACTCTCTTGCACGTGAAAGAAAGAAAGAAAGAAACAGACAGACAGACAGACAGACAGACAGACAGACAGGCAGACAGACAGACAGACAGACAGGCACGAGGACCAAAAGACAAACACACAAATAAACAAAAAACGAAAACTATGGACAGAGAAACCGGAACATCCAGCAAAACAATGGCGATGCAGATAAGAGAGGGACATATGAACGACACAGCGAGAAAGTGACGTAAAGGCATTTGACACGAGCAAGAATAGAGACAGAGGAGAATCCAGCAACTATCCCAGAATTCACTGGCGATCACGTGCTGCACCCATCGTGCTGGCTTCCTGAATGGCAGAACTAAAAGGGCAAAGGAAAGAAGAAATGCGAAGAAAGGGGAAAGGAACACTTAGACAGAGATTGCAATCATGACATGCACGTACATTTCTGTGAGCATGATTTGCTTACATGAGACAGGTAGACAGGTATTCGGGCTGTTGAGAGTCGCATCATTGTCAGTCTCTCCCTCCCTGCCTTCGTCTGTCTCCGTTTCTCTCTTCGTCTGTTCCTTTCTCTTTCGCCCACTGTCTCTTTTTCTGTTTTTTTTTTTCTTTATCAGTCTTTGTCTCTCTGCCTGTCAATCCCCCTCCCCCTCCCTGGTGTGTGTGTGTGTGTGTGTGTGTGTGTGTGTGTGTGTGTGTGTGTGTGTGTGTGTGTGTGTGTGTGTGCATGCGTGCGTGCGTGCGTGCGTGCGTGCGTGCGTACGTGTGTGTGTGTGTGTGGGTATATGTGCATACATATACATACAAACACACGAGTATGTGTGCCTTGCGTGCTGACACTCATGGGCGCCCAGACATACCAAGCAAAATGCAGCTTACCTCCTAACCCCCTCTCTTTCTACATTTAGCTTACCCCTGCTAACTCTGACAATTCGCAGTCACCTGCCTGCTGTTTCACTTTCTCTGAATTTACAGGAGGAGAGATGGGAGGTGGTGGAGGGGTGTTCGGAATAGTCCTAGGTTCTGAATGGCGAGGTGGGGGGGGGGGGGGGTCAATAAGAAAACGTGAGGATCGTGATGACAAAACGGCAAAACAGCAGTTAGCATGTAGGTCCGTAAATTGTCAGTTCCTGTCAGCCAATGGTTCTAAAGCAAGATCAGTCCACTGATGTTTGTGCGGCTCCTGTATTCCAAGTGGTGAAGTCACCGGTCATCACGTGCTTGGAGTCTTGACACAACAGAGACAGCGGCACGTGGCACAGCAGCACGCGGTGCATGAGCAAAGATGATCTCTGCTGGCCTTAGCTTCATCACGAACTGGTTGTGCAACAAAACAGTGTGCAGTCTCGCTGATTACATTTTCTTTGACTGTTCATCGCTATTTTGCTCGATGATTTGTTAATGACTGTTTGTAGTATTAAAAAATCACACGGAATTTCCCTAATTTTTGATATCCTCACATTGCAAAAGCAAAATTTATAAGATCAAGTAAAAAAAAACAAAAAAAAACATGGCCGACGCAATTTAAACGTAGAAATTTAAAACAGCGCAAAAATTAAATTTATTGTCTAATCCGTACTTTCTAAAGCTTTAAATGCAAGCAATGACAAGAAAAACGAAAATAGTAAATCTAAAAGCGTGAAAACTTCAAGATTTTTGTTCTAGTAGGGTTATTGAATATTTCATGCGTTTTGGTTACATTTGGGTGTCACTAAAAGTATGTAGGTAAATGTAACACGATTTCCCTCTGGTGTGAGCAGTTGAG
>CM065730.1:64791533-64801533 GCA_033310375.1 Conus canariensis
GTTTTCCAATCTCAGTGTGTCTTCTATCTGTTGGGGTAATATTTCTGTTTATTTTCTTTCCTCTATTTGTGTCCTTTATTTTCATTTCATGTTTTTCTTTCTGTCTTCTGTCTTCTTTCTGTTTTTTCCCCTGTCTTTCGTCTTCTTTCTTCTCTTTGTGTCCTTTCTTTCCATTTCATGTTTTTCTCTCTGTCTTCTTTCTTCTTTCTGTTTTTTTCCCTTGTCTTCTCCGTTCTCACTCTGTCTACTTTCATGTCACTGACTCTCTTCTTCTGTTTTGAAAAATCTCCTGAACTTTTAATATGGACAGACATTTGAAATTTGTGACTATAACATTCACACGTGTTCCATCAGAAACAGCCGTTTCTCTTTGGAGACACGGTGAAACGATAGTGACTTGCTCTGCTCTCCATGCAAAAAGTCGCAGGAAAATGAGATGCATTGTGTTCTTTCTTGCCCTGCTCTCACGAATGTTTGGGGAACGCTTTAAGGCCTAATCTTTATAGACAGTTTCCTTAATCAGTTTGAACGTGTTCATAACGTCAACTTATTCTGAAAAAAAAAAAATATATATATATATATATATATATATATATTGTTATATTAAAAGCAAGTTAAAATCAAGCTTCTAAAAACATCTACAAATTTGTTTCACGCTGTGCGGTCGTCAGGATGTGGTGAGCTTGTGTTGCCAGTGCCACGTATATATATAGCTAGCTGGTTTGCTGTTGTTTTTTTCCCGTGCTACATGTGTTTCTCAGGTGTTGGTTTTTTTCGCTGATAGGAACTTCCATCTGTGTCTGCAATTGTTAACCATTTCTGTTCTAACATTTAGAGTTGCCAACTGTGGTTTACATAGTATAATGTATTTCTCTGTTAGGCATAGATTGCATTTTTTTGAAATGTTGTTGTATGATGCTGCTCTTTTTAAAATTTTCCAAGATATGTTGTAGTCTATGTTTTTTTCTTTAAGTTTCCAAATGTATTTACTCAATTCTGTTTGGTTTTTGTATCTTTCTTTGTTGAATGATTGTTTATGGTTTGCATATCTAGTTTTGAATTGGTTTTCCGTGATACCTACATATGTTTCTTTTGCGTTCTCTGATGTTACAGTGGCTTGGTACACAATGTTGTTATAAAGGCATTTGTTGCTTAGGGGGCACTGTTCTTTTTTGGTACAGTTACAAGATTTCCTTTCGTTACCCTCCTTTTTTTCTGTGCTGCTTTTCATTTTGTTTGCTGAATCGATGGCATTTTTAAGGTTCGGCATACATGAATATGATAATTTGATGTTGTTTTTGTTGAATATCTTGAATAATTTATGGTCTTTTGGGAAAGATGATGTCAAGATTTTAAAGAATTCTTTCCTACATTTGTTTTAACTCTTGCATCATATGGGGGATTGTATCATATGATATTCCTTTTCCTGTTCTTTCTGCATCTTTTTGTATCATTGTCTGGATCGTATCTTAGTTTGTAATTGTAGCCACTTGTATGTAACGCCTCTTGGTATTCAGCTGTAGCGTTGTTGAATACTGTTTCGTTACATGACAAATTGGATAGTCTTTTATTTATGCTTTTGGGTATTGTTTTCAGTATGGAGGGTGGGTGATTGCTTTTGATGTTTACATAAACAGGCGTGTCATTTGGTTTCTTGTATGGTTTATACGTGTGTTGGTTGAGGTCTAACGTTATGTCTAAATAGTTCACTATCTTTTTGTTTGCTTCTATTGTGATTTTTAAGTTTTGGTTGTGGAAAATTTTACACAATTCTTTTTTCTTATTTTCAATATTTCTAGGGTTGTCATTCAGAGCGGCAAGGCCGTCATCCCTGTACAGTCCAGTTTGTTTTCCAAGTTTTTTTTGAATATTGGATAACATGAATAGTCCGACAAGTTCGCAAGTTTCGGCACCATCGTATGATCCCATTGTGACATCGAAAGTTGAATTCCTGCTTGTGTTCTTAATCCAGGTTTCATTTTTATTGTGCAGTAAAGTTTTCTTTGTGTGGAAAATGATTTCCATTTCTGACCCTGATATTTCTGTGTACTTGTTGGCAAATTTTATAGCTTTAGTTAGTAGCTTTTCATCTATAGATGGGTAGAAATCTACTATGTCAAATGTTATAAAAACTGTATTTTCTTGTTTATTGAGGTTTTTGAACCATTGTATTACTTCATATGTGTTTTTCCAGAGATTGAGTTCAGTGTTTTCTTTTATGTTTTTTATGGTTTTCTCTAAGATTTTTTTACTAATTTTCCCTAGTTCAGATTTGGAAGGGTTTATCAGTCTACATGTTGGGTTGTTCAAGAAATTGGGTTTGTGGTCTTTAAGTGTAATAAAGGCTTCTCTAGCTGCTGTGGTCTCTACTCTGTCACTTAGGTCCATTTGGTGCACAAGTTCCTTTTCTTTCTTTCTGATGTGATCATATGTAGCCTTGTCAGCCTTTCTGTAATTTTTCTGGATATTTTTATCAAGGAGTTTTGAGTACTCTTCAGGTTCTATTTTGTAAAAGTTATTGGTTTTATCCGCCTTCACAAATATTTTGGTGTCATTTTGAATTTGTTTAATT
The DNA here is from genome assembly GCA_033310375.1 of Conus canariensis. Lineage (NCBI taxonomy): Eukaryota > Metazoa > Mollusca > Gastropoda > Neogastropoda > Conidae > Conus > Conus canariensis. The sequence goes on from CM065730.1 coordinate 64,794,106, forward strand.
TCCTTTTCTAACGCTGATTGAAATTTGTTATTAGATTTTTTGAAATCTATGTTGGCTAACATTCTTCTCATTTTTTCTTCAAATGTTTTCATTTCTTCAATGGCTGGTGGTACTCGCCATGACTTGAAGTCGTATGTATTTTTATCCTCTGTGGTTGAGCACTGTTTTTAAGATTGCGCTGATCCTCAGTACCATTCTCTCTCTCTCTCTCTCTCTCTCTCTCTCTCTCTCTATATATATATATATATATATATATATATATATATATATATATAAATATATAATGTTCTCATTGTTTATTATACAGCATTCAAGCTTGCGAAAAAAAAGCTCTCTTGGTAGAATATGGACATGTTTGAGGTGATATTCGTTATAGTTTGCATTAACACTGAAACACGCACTCTTTAATGGAGTTTTTGTTGCATGATGTTCATGCACCCCTTGAAAAGGGGTCAAAGGTTATTATTGATCAAATACCTCCATTTTGAGATAGGTTTATTTTTCATGTCACAAAATGTTCGTCCATCCCTTAATAATGGGTCAATCTTTATAAATTAGTAAACATGCAGATCCGAATTCTGCCTCAGTTGTTACAACAGAACATGCCATAGTTCCCATAGACTGCTTAAACTTTGATGCAGCAGAATAAGGTGAACAGACGGGAATAATGGAAAAATAATGGAAGAATAATGCAGGGAAGCAAAGCGTTGAGGTCAACCAAAAGTCATAAAGGAAGGTGAAAAAGGAAACCCAACTCTAAGGCCCAATTTTGAAACGAAGATCCCCAGGTACGCAAACACCCTCTCTCTCTCTCTCTCTCTCTTCTCTCTCTTCTCTCTCTCTCTCTCTCTCTCTCTCTCTTTCTCTCTCTCTCTCTCTTTCTCTCTCTCTCTCTTGCGCGCGCGCTCTCTCTTCACATTCGTGGAGCTTGACAGTGTCAAGTCTATAATTTAACGTCCATGCAAGATTGTTTTACGTGCACGCGCTCACGCACGGGACCTCGGTTTAAAGCCTCATCCAAAGAGAAAAATCCTCTCTAACTAGACTGTCTCAAGCAGGATTCGAACCGCGGGCCTTTGAACAAGTCTCTGACGTCTTATCCACCAGGTCAAGCAGTCCACCTGTCCACCTTCACCCCACACTGCTGTCCCCCATCCCCTCTCAAACTGTATGAGGGGCGTAACTTCCAGTCATATGAATAAAATGTCCCAGTAATTCTTTAAAAGGAGACAGGCTCTTATGAAGAAGGTGTGTTGCTGCCTACTTTGTGAGGTGATTCCCCATCCTCAGACCCCTGGGGCTCCATCCCCCACCTCCACCTCTTTCTCTTCCATTCGCTTTTTTTTGCATCTCCCCTGTTACCAAGAATTCATTTAGGGGACGTCAACAACTGGAAAAGCGTTTGGGAGAGCGCTGACATCTGCCAGGGTAATCCTGGATCCGCTGCTTGAGTCAGTTCATGAGTGAAAAAACATTATTTCTACCACGCCACCAGGGGAAACAACACTTTTTATAGACTGCAAGAGTTACTTCCCATGTCTTTTTAAAATTCAAATAACGCTGGAAGACTCGGTATGTCAACGTTCAACGTCAACATTCTACGGAAATATGTTGCTTTGTCGACAGTTCTCGGTCCACAACAGTGACTTCACGGTGTTTAAATTCAGCCGAAAGTTTCTCATAATCACGCCAAAAGGATCCACATCCACAAGACAGATCCACACCAAGATGCTATGGATTCGTCCTTGAACTACATTCCTTTATTCCTGCAAGTTTTAATGGAATCAGTTCTGTGGTTTTTATGTAATTAACTTCGTAATAATCTGGCTCAGCAATCCTGGGTTTGCTGTTGATCTGAATCTGCATCACAGACCAACATTAGTTAAAATGGGTTCATCTCTAAGCTAAATTCGATCTTCTGACTAAGTATGCTGACAATGAGGTCAGTAGTTTTAGTGTATTCTTTCTACAAAGAGGTCAGTAGTTTTAGTGTATTCTTTCTACAATGAGGTCAGTAGTTTTAGTGTATACTTTCTACAAAGAGGTCAGTAGTTTTAGTGTATTCTTTCTACAATGAGGTCAGTAGTTTTGGTGTATTCTTTCTACAAAGAGGTCAGTAGTTTTAGTGTATTCTTTCTACAAAGAGGTCAGTAGTTTTAGTGTATTCTTTCTACAATAAGGTCCATAGTTTTATTGTATTCTTTCTACAAAGAGGTCAGTAGTTTTAGTGTATTCTTTCTACAAAGAGGTCAGTAGTTTTAGTGTATTCTTTCTACAAAGAGGTCAGTAGTTTTAGTGTATTCTTTCTACAATGAGGTCAGTAGTTTTAGTGTAGTTTTAGTGTATTCTTTCTACAATGAGGTCAGTAGTTTTAGTGTATTCTTTCTACAAAGAGGTCAGTAGTTTTAGTGTATTCTTTCTACAATAGGGTCAGTAGTTTTAGTGTATTTTTTTCTGACTGATAAACACACTAACAAGCCAAGTGGATTCTGTTGGAAAAATAACTTCCGTGGTCCTCAGGCTAGCTACCTGTCAAACTGTGTCTGTGAAGGGCATTGACACATCTCGTCACGCTCTCGCCGTTTTCAGCCCTGAGGGGTAATGCATGGAGAACGTGACCCCCTGAGTGTTCCGCTGGGGAGCTGTTGGCGATAACGACCACATGTGAAGCTTTACAGAAAGGCCTTTCACACAACTCCTCAAGCTTCCTCCTCATTTCTGGGCTACAGGAGTGGGATAGGGGCGGGTGGGGGGGGGGGGGGGGGGGGGAGTATTGCGTGAAGAACGAAATAAGCAATTGAGCAGGGAGCAGTCAGCCTGTATCTGCTCTGTCCTCCATGCAGAATGAACCAGTAACAAAAAGAGTTGTTGTTGTTGTTTTTGTCGTACCCTGGCTGAAAGACTCCAGAGAGTTATGTTGATTCCAGTCCTAGGGAGTTGTTGTTGTTGTGTTTGTCGTACCCTGGCTGAAAGACTCCAGAGAGTTATGTTGATTCCAGTCCTAGGGAGTTGTTGTTGTTGTTGTTTTGTCGTACCCTGGCTGAAAGACTCCAGAGAGTTATGTTGATTCCAGTCCTAGGGAGTTGTTGTTGTTGTTGTTTTTGTCGTACCCTGGCTGAAAAGACTCCAGAGAGTTATGTTGATTCCAGTCCTAGGGAGTTGTTGTTGTTGTTGTGTTTGTCGTAACCTGGCTGAAAGACTCCAGAGAGTTATGTTGATTCCAGTCCTAGGGAGTGTTGTTGTTGTTGTTTTGTCGTACCCTGGCTGAAAAACTCCAGAGTAGTTATGTTGATTCCAGTCCTAGGGAGTTGTTGTTGTTGTTGTTTTTGTTGTACCCTGGCTGAAAGACTCCAGAGAGTTATGTTGATTCCAGTCCTAGGGAGTGTTGTTGTTGTTCTGTTTGTCGTACCCTGGCTGAAAGACTCCAGAGAGTTATGTTGATTCCAGTCCTAGGGAGCTGTTGTTGTTGTTCTGTTTGTCGTACCCTGGCTGAAAGACTCCAGAGAGTTATGTTGATTCCAGTCCTAGGGAGCTGTTGTTGTTGTTCTGTTTGTCGTACCCTGGCTGAAAGACTCCAGTGAGTTATGTTGATTCCAGTCCTAGGGAGCTGTTGTTGTTGTTGTTTTTGTCGTACCCTGGCTGAAAGACTCCAGAGAGTTATGTTGATTCCAGTCCTAGGGAGCTGTTGTTGTTGTTGTTTTGTCGTACCCTGGCTGAAAGACTCCAGAGAGTTTGTTATCCAGTCCTAGGGAGTTGTTGTTGTTGTTGTTTTGTCGTACCCTGGCTGAAAGACTCCAGAGAGTTATGTTGATTCCAGTCCTAGGGAGTTGTTGTTGTTGTTGTTTTTGTCGTACCCTGGCTGAAAGACTCCAGAGAGTTATGTTGATTCCAGTCCTAGGGAGTTGTTGTTGTTGTTGTGTTTGTCGTACCCTGGCTGAAAGACTCCAGAGAGTTATGTTGATTCCAGTCCTAGGGAGTTTGTTGTTGTTGTTTTTGTCGTACCCTGGCTGAAAGACTCCAGAGAGTTATGTTGATTCCAGTCCTAGGGAGCTGTTGTTGTTGTTGTTGTTTGTCGTACCCTGGCTGAAAGACTCCAGAGAGTTATGTTGATTCCAGTCCTAGGAGTTGTTGTTGTTGTTGTTTGTCGTACCCTGGCTGAAAGACTCCAGAGAGTTATGTTGATTCCAGTCCTAGGGAGTTGTTGTTGTTGTTGTGTTTGTCGTACCCTGGCTGAAAGACTCCAGAGAGTTATGTTGATTCCAGTCCTAGGGAGTTGTTGTTGTTGTTGTGTTTGTCGTACCCTGGCTGAAAGACTCCAGAGAGTTATGTTGATTCCAGTCCTAGGGAGTTGTTGTTGTTGTTGTTTTTGTCGTACCCTGGCTGAAAGACTCCAGAGAGTTATGTTGATTCCAGTCCTAGGGAGCTGTTGTTGTTGTTGTGTTTGTCGTACCCTGGCTGAAAGACTCCAGAGAGTTATGTTGATTCCAGTCCTAGGGAGTGTTGTTGTTGTTGTTGTTTTGTCGTACCCTGGCTGAAAGACTCCAGAGAGTTATGTTGATTCCAGTCCTAGGGAGTTGTTGTTGTTGTTGTTTTGTCGTACCCTGGCTGAAAGACTCCAGAGAGTTATGTTGATTCCAGTCCTAGGGAGTTGTTGTTGTTGTTGTTTTGTCGTACCCTGGCTGAAAGACTCCAGAGAGTTATGTTGATTCCAGTCCTAGGGAGTTGTTGTTGTTGTGTTTGTCGTACCCTGGCTGAAAGACTCCAGAGAGTTATGTTGATTCCAGTCCTAGGGAGTTGTTGTTGTGTGTTGTGTTTTGTCGTACCCTGGCTGAAAGACTCCAGAGAGTTATGTTGATTCCAGTCCTAGGGAGTTGTTGTTGTTGTTGTGTTTGTCGTACCCTGGCTGAAAGACTCCAGAGAGTTATGTTGATTCCAGTCCTAGGGAGCTGTTGTTGTTGTTGTTTTGTCGTACCCTGGCTGAAAGACTCCAAGAGTTATGTTGATTCCAGTCCTAGGGAGCTGTGTTGTTGTTGTTGTTTGTCGTACCCTGGCTGAAAGACTCCAGAGAGTTATGTTGATTCCAGTCCTAGGGAGTGTTGTTGTTGTTGTGTTTGTCGTACCCGGGCTGAAAGACCCCAGAGAGTTATGTTGATTCCAGTCCTAGGGAGCTGTTGTTGTTGTTGTGTTTTGTCGTACCCTGGCTGAAAGACTCCAGAGTGTTATGTTGATTCCAGTCCTAGGGAGCTGTTTGTGTTGTTGTGTGTTGTCGTACCTGGCTGAAAGACTCCAGAGAGTTATGTTGATTCCATCCGTCCCTGCCATGACTGAGGTAAGTCCGAATGTCTGATTCTAGATACGTTCTTCTTATGACTCATGACATTACCTTGTGATTCTTCGTAGGCATTTGTTTTTGTTCTCACTCATCCCTGTGTCACATTATACAGCTCAACTACCGATGGTTTGTTCTGCTGTCAAATGCCGTTGCAGACTGAATGCATGTGTACTGTAAGACCCAACACCAAGGTGATCACTCCTAGCCTGCCTCTGGTCATGTCTTTGGTAACTTCTAATGACCAGTTTGATTACCATCAAGGATCATTATGCTGGTGATGTTTCCTACATGTTTTTGTCACTCATGCATTACCTTGTCACTTCAATACCAATTAACCTCCATGCTGTTCATTCAATGCCAATAACCTCCATGCTGTCACTTCAATGACCATAACCTCCATGCTGTTCACTTCAATACCATTACCTCCATGCTGTTCACTTCAATACCATAACCTCCATGCTGTTCGACTTCAATGCCATGACCTCCATGCTGTTCACTTCATGCCATAACCTCCATGCTGTTCACTTCAATCCATAACCCCATGCTGTTCACTTCAATGCCATAACCTCCATGCTGTTACTTCAATGCCATAACCTCCATGCTGTTCACTTCAATACCATAACCTCCATGCTGTTCACTTCAATACCATTAACCTCCATGCTGTTCACTTCAATGCCATAACCTCCATGCTGTTCACTTCAATACCATAACCTCCATGCTGTTCACTTCAATCCATAACCTCCATGCTGTTCACTTCAATACCATAACCTCCATGCTGTTCACTTCAATGCCATTAACCTCCATGCTGTTCACTTCAATGCCATTAACCTCCATGCTGTTCACTTCAATGCCATAACCTCCATGCTGTTCACTTCAATGCCATAACCTCCATGCTGTTCACTTCAATGCCATAACCTCCATGCTGTTCACTTCAATGCCATAACCTCCATGCTGTTCACTTCAATGACCATAACCTCCATGCTGTTCACTTCAATACCATAACCTCCATGCTGTTCACTTCAATGCCATAACCTCCATGCTGTTCACTTCAATGCCATTAACCTCCATGCTGTTCACTTCAATGCCATAACCTCCATGCTGTTCACTTCAATACCATAACCTCCATGCTGTTGACTTCAATGCCATAACCTCCATGCTGTTCACTTCAATGCCATCTTTAACCTATCCATGCTGTTCACTTCAATGCCATAACCTCCATGCTGTTCACCTTCAATGCCAATAACCTCCATGCTGTTCACTTCAATAGCCATAACCTCCATGCTGTTCACTTCAATGCCATAACCTCCATGCTGTTCACTTCAATACCAATAACCTCCATGCTGTTACTTCAATGCCATAACCTCCATGCTGTTCACTTCAATACCATAACCTCCATGCTGTTGACTTCAATGCCATAACTCCATGCTCATCCATAACCTTGCTGTTCACTTCAATGCCATAACCTCCATGCTGTTCACTTCAATACCATAACCCCCATGCTGTTCACTTCAATGCCATAACCTCCATGCTGTTCACTTCAATGCCATAACTCCCATGCTGTCACTTCAATGCCATAACCTCCATGCTGGTCACTTCAATGCCATGACCCCATGCTGTTCACTTCAATGCCATAACCTCCATGCTGTTCACTTCAATGCCATAACCTCCATGCTCATGCATATCCATGCGTTCACTCATGCCATAACCCCATGCTGTTCACTTCAATGCCATAACCCCATGCTGTTACTTCAATGCCATAACCTCCATGCTGTTGACTTCAATGCCATAACCTCCATGCTGTTCACTTCATCCATGACCCCATGCTGTTCACTTCAATACCAATAACCCCCATTGGTTCACTTCAATGCCATAACCTCCATGCTGTTCACTTCAATGCCATAACCCCATGCTGTTCACTCTGCCATAACCCCATGCTGTTCCATAATGCCATACCCAGCTGTTGACTCAATGCCATCCCTGCTGTTCACTTCTGCCTATCTGCTGTTGATTATGATACCCATGCTGTTCATTCTGACTCCATCCACAGCCACTGACATGTCCCAATAATCTCCATCACCAGCAATGTACATGGAGCA
>CM065730.1:64804033-64811533 GCA_033310375.1 Conus canariensis
CTGTCTGTCTGTCTGTCTCTCTGTCTCTCTCTCTCTCTCTGTCTCTCTCTCTCTATCTCTCTCTCTCTCTCTCTCTCTCTGAGTGTAAGGGAATACAAATAGTAAATTAGCGTTCCAGTTTCACGGTCTACGCGACTAGAATGAGCAAGAGAAACGAACAACGAACGAACCCTCTTCTTCAATTGTCTCATCTTTGTTGTTAATTCATATATCCATCAGCTTCAAATCATGCGTAGTGTGGTCTCAAAACTTAGCGGATGTGGTGTAGCGTATATGGACTAGTCCGCACGCAGTGACGCCTCCTTGATGAAACTGAACTGAATCTCTGGGTGTGTGGGAACTGGGGGAGAGGGCCACCTGAAGTTATGTATGTTTACGAAACTCGAAACTCGAAATCTTCAATGAGGGTGAATAGGTAAGCTGGAAGCTTTTTTTTACACGATGCCCTCAAAATAACAATAAACAATAACGGAACAATTACATTGATTTGACCAAATTAAACACAGCAATAAGAAAAACAACAACAAGAGAGAGAGAGAGAGAGAGAGAGAGAGAGAGAGAGAGAGAGAGAGAGAGGGACGAGGGGGAGGGAGGGAGGAGATAGGCAGAAGGATGGAGAGAGATAAGGTAAGGGAATACGAATGTACATCAGTGTTCCAGTTTCACCGTCTACGCGAGTAGGATGAGCAAGAGAAACGAACAAGTGTACGGAGACAGAGAGATAGCAGGGAGAACGGAAGGCATGTGACAGCAAGGATGCAACAGAACAACGTCATTACTTCTCTCTCTCTCTCTCTCTCTCTCTCTCTCTCTCTCTCTCTCTCTCTCTCTCTCTCTCTCTTGTTGTTGTTTTTCTTATTGCTGTGTTTAATTTGGTCAAATCAATGTTGGTGTGGAAGAGAGAGATGGAATAAACAAGGCAAAGAAAAAAAAAGAAAAGCAACGAAAACGAACAAGAAGCTTCTACCATCCATGAAGCCCTACTCTCAATATTGATTACTGATGCAGGAGATAAGTAATCGATTTCGGCTGGGTTCATCTTGTCTGCGGAATATGAGGGCACGTTGAGAAGAGTTCCACTGTGAAGGAAAAGGAGAAGCCCCTGGCTTGATGATGATAGAGTGATTGCATCAACAAGACAAAAAAGAAATTGAGCAAGAAACGTCAACCATCTCTGAAACTTACTCCCCAATATTTGTTAGTGATGCAGGAAATGCATGTCCATTTCAGGCAGGATTCATCTTCGCTCTGAAATGCGAGTGTACGTTGAGCAGAGTTGTGAGAAAGAGAAGGAGCCTGCAGCTTTATGTTGATGAAGAGGCCCGGTGTGAAATCCTTCTTTGTCCAACGTTTCATGACCACGGCAGCTGCCCCAGGGAATTGCACACATCCTCTGCAGGGTGCCTATTTCACCGTGAACTTACCGATTGTGTGTAGTAAAATGAGTGTGCGCATAAACATCTTGTTTTGGTTGCCTCTCTCTCTCTCTCTCTCTCTCTCTCTCTCTCTCTCTCTCTCTCTCTCTCTCTCTCTCTCTCTCTCCAGGTACTTCAATAATCCATGCCTTTTCAAATTAACCTTGTTAATGTCGTCATCAAATGAAAACACGGTTAAAAAGTTAGCGATTTATTTATATAAAGCATTCAAAAAGCGAACTATGTATGTAACATAAAGAATACCAAGATCAATCAATTTTCGACATGATTTATGATGTGCATCCTCATTCTAGGGGGCTATGGCCTTTAAGAATAAAACATTCGAGTCTTGAGACTCTCTCTTCTCTCTCTCTCTCTCTCTCTCTCTCTCTCTCTCTCTGTGAGTGGGGGGCGCGAACGGTACTTTGGCGCGTCAAGACGCACTTTATAGCTCTCTGTAAATGTCAGTGTCTACGTTGAAGTAAGTGCAGTATTTCTACCCAGATTTGATCATGCAGTGCATGAAGTGTCATGCCATCCAGAGCATGAGACTTCAGGGCCTCTTGTGGCTCTTTTCTGCCCATTTTTCTGGCTTACATGTCAAAACGGGCTAGGCAGAATTTCAAATTCCAAGTCGCCATACTGCAGCTGAAAAGGAGAGTGGACGGTGCTGTGGCAGGTTTGCTCCTGTCGTACTTGTTCTGGGGGAGTCTTCTCCTCCGTTGCGGTGACATCGAAAGCAACCCTGGTCCCAACCCTTCGCAAGGCCGTGACAGCTCCAGGCAGACCCGATTCTCCAGCACTGGGACGAGCGGTGGCAGAGTGAGCCTGGAGAAGCCTGTCAACCCTCAGGGAGGCGCCTCTACCCAGCCGACGAAGGAACCATCCTTGTCCGACCTCATGACCATGTTCCAGTCGATGGACAGGAAATTCGACGAGGTCAAGCAGGACACACGTGTCCTGCGTGAGGGGTATGCTGCCATGCAGGAGGCGCTGAGAGGGCTGAGACGGGAGGTGGACGACCTTCGGCAGCAGAACCACGACCTGCAGAGAAGGAACGACGACCTGGCATCGAGGATGGACAACCTGGAAAGGAAGACGGACGACCTAGAGGGGAGGTCCAGACGAAACAACGTTCTGTTCTACGGCTTGCCTAGGAAGGATACCGAGACAAGTGCTGAATGTGAAGACCTGCTTAGGGATCTTATCACTGACAAGTTGGGGCTGTCCCGTGACGTAGAGTTTGATAGGGTCCATCGCGTGAACTCTAAACAGGATTCCCCGATCATCGCTAGATGTGTTTTCTACAAACAGAAGATGGACATACTGAGAGCGAAACGAAAACTTAAGGGCACCAGCGTCTTTGTGGGCGAGGACTTCTCCACCAGAGTGAGAGAAATGCGAAGAAAACTGACACCTCATCTGAAAAAGGCGCGAAGTGATGGGAAACGGGCCACCATGATCCATGATCATCTGTTAGTGGACGGTGTCCGGTATATGTTGGACTCAGGTGACCATCTCGTGCCAATGAAATAGGGTTCCGGCCGGTCCCTTTCTCATCCCCGATCTTTGTCCGCGGCTGTGGAGGGAACGTCCACTGAGGCGACACCGGTTACCTAGTCACCGCACGACAGTGGCAGTGAGCTGGCGACGCCACGTGAAAACTGTGCACCCGTGTTCTGTGACGATGTTTTTGTGTCACCTGAACACGTGGACAGTGATGCCGTGGGTGTGTTGAATGAAAATGTAAATAGTCCGAACTCGTCCGAGTTGAGAAATGAGTTTAATGATGCCAGTGTGTGTAATACATCAAAACCGTTTTCTTTCCTACATTGGAACATTAATGGATTGCTTACAAAAATATATGATCATGATTTTGTTTCGTATGTCTGTTCTTTTGATTTTGTCTGTTTAGTTGAGACGTTTGTAGAAGATTTTCAATTGTCTATTTTTAAAGGGTACACGGTGTTTTGTAGACCAGCTGTTAAACTGTCAGTACACGGAAGACGCTCAGGCGGAGTTGTCTGCCTTGTAAGGAATGAGCTGTGTCCTTATGTCAAACCTATATGTATGAAATCTTCTCTTTTCTACGCCTTTCTTTTGGATAAATGTCTTTTCGGTATAGACAGAGACATTATGTATGTTTGTGCTTACATACCACCAGAAAACTCACCCTATTATGTGCATTTTGACTGTGAAAATGGTGTCGCTTTATTGGAAGATTTTTTATGTGACTGCTGTGTAATGAAGAACATGATGCTTAAATAGTAATAAATGGAGACTTAAATAGCAGAACTTCAAACATTTCTAGTGATTTTGTAACTAATGAGTGTGATTATGAAAATCAACATTTGAGTGGTGCTTTGAACTTGAACAGAAATTCTGAAGACCATGTGCTTAATAACTATGGCAAAATGTTATTCAACACGTGCACTGTTTTAAACCTGTGTATTTTGAATGGTATGTGTCAGGGTGACCTTCAAGGTCATTACACGTACATATCGGATAATGGTAGCAGTGTAGATGATTATTTTTTACTGTCGAGTGATATGTTCTCAATAATTTCTGATAGCAGTAGAATGAATGTGTCTGACAGGATCGAATCTGATCATTTGCCTTTGGAGTTATATATTCATTTCCCTAAGAATAATAAGATGTGTTCAAAAGATAATGGTAATGTTCAGGTTTTGGAAAAGTTTATATGGGACGAAGCCCACAGCAGTATGTTCCTAGACAACATCTGTTCAAATGAAATGCAAATTCAGTTTGAAATGGCGATCACTTTGATTGGTGAAAATATTAATGAGGCACTTGAGCTTTTTAATCATTGTATAAAAAGTGCTGAGTTGTGAGAAAGAGAAGGAGCCTGCAGCTTTATGTTGATGAAGAGGCCCGGTGTGAAATCCTTCTTTGTCCAACGTTTCATGACCACGGCAGCTGCCCCAGGGAATTGCACACATCCTCTGCAGGGTGCCTATTTCACCGTGAACTTACCGATTGTGTGTAGTAAAATGAGTGTGCGCATAAACATCTTGTTTTGGTTGCCTCTCTCTCTCTCTCTCTCTCTCTCTCTCTCTCTCTCAGGTACTTCAATAATCCATGCCTTTTCAAATTAACCTTGTTAATGTCGTCATCAAATGAAAACACGGTTAAAAAGTTAGCGATTTATTTATATAAAGCATTCAAAAAGCGAACTATGTATGTAACATAAAGAATACCAAGATCAATCAATTTTCGACATGATTTATGATGTGCATCCTCATTCTAGGGGGCTATGGCCTTTAAGAATAAAACATTCGAGTCTTGAGACTCTCTCTCTCTCTCTCTCTCTCTCTCTCTCTCTCTCTCTCTCTGTGAGTGGGGGGCGCGAACGGTACTTTGGCGCGTCAAGACGCACTTTATAGCTCTCTGTAAATGTCAGTGTCTACGTTGAAGTAAGTGCAGTATTTCTACCCAGATTTGATCATGCAGTGCATGAAGTGTCATGCCATCCAGAGCATGAGACTTCAGGGCCTCTTGTGGCTCTTTTCTGCCCATTTTTCTGGCTTACATGTCAAAACGGGCTAGGCAGAATTTCAAATTCCAAGTCGCCATACTGCAGCTGAAAAGGAGAGTGGACGGTGCTGTGGCAGGTTTGCTCCTGTCGTACTTGTTCTGGGGGAGTCTTCTCCTCCGTTGCGGTGACATCGAAAGCAACCCTGGTCCCAACCCTTCGCAAGGCCGTGACAGCTCCAGGCAGACCCGATTCTCCAGCACTGGGACGAGCGGTGGCAGAGTGAGCCTGGAGAAGCCTGTCAACCCTCAGGGAGGCGCCTCTACCCAGCCGACGAAGGAACCATCCTTGTCCGACCTCATGACCATGTTCCAGTCGATGGACAGGAAATTCGACGAGGTCAAGCAGGACACACGTGTCCTGCGTGAGGGGTATGCTGCCATGCAGGAGGCGCTGAGAGGGCTGAGACGGGAGGTGGACGACCTTCGGCAGCAGAACCACGACCTGCAGAGAAGGAACGACGACCTGGCATCGAGGATGGACAACCTGGAAAGGAAGACGGACGACCTAGAGGGGAGGTCCAGACGAAACAACGTTCTGTTCTACGGCTTGCCTAGGAAGGAAAACGAGACAAGTGCTGAATGTGAAGACCTGCTTAGGGATCTTATCACTGACAAGTTGGGGCTGTCCCGTGACGTAGAGTTTGATAGGGTCCATCGCGTGAACTCTAAACAGGATTCCCCGATCATCGCTAGATGTGTTTTCTACAAACAGAAGATGGACATACTGAGAGCGAAACGAAAACTTAAGGGCACCAGCGTCTTTGTGGGCGAGGACTTCTCCACCAGAGTGAGAGAAATGCGAAGAAAACTGACACCTCATCTGAAAAAGGCGCGAAGTGATGGGAAACGGGCCACCATGATCCATGATCATCTGTTAGTGGACGGTGTCCGGTATATGTTGGACTCAGGTGACCATCTCGTGCCAATGAAATAGGGTTCCGGCCGGTCCCTTTCTCATCCCCGATCTTTGTCCGCGGCTGTGGAGGGAACGTCCACTGAGGCGACACCGGTTACCTAGTCACCGCACGACAGTGGCAGTGAGCTGGCGACGCCACGTGAAAACTGTGCACCCGTGTTCTGTGACGATGTTTTTGTGTCACCTGAACACGTGGACAGTGATGCCGTGGGTGTGTTGAATGAAAATGTAAATAGTCCGAACTCGTCCGAGTTGAGAAATGAGTTTAATGATGCCAGTGTGTGTAATACATCAAAACCGTTTTCTTTCCTACATTGGAACATTAATGGATTGCTTACAAAAATATATGATCATGATTTTGTTTCGTATGTCTGTTCTTTTGATTTTGTCTGTTTAGTTGAGACGTTTGTAGAAGATTTTCAATTGTCTATTTTTAAAGGGTACACGGTGTTTTGTAGACCAGCTGTTAAACTGTCAGTACACGGAAGACGCTCAGGCGGAGTTGTCTGCCTTGTAAGGAATGAGCTGTGTCCTTATGTCAAACCTATATGTATGAAATCTTCTCTTTTCTACGCCTTTCTTTTGGATAAATGTCTTTTCGGTATAGACAGAGACATTATGTATGTTTGTGCTTACATACCACCAGAAAACTCACCCTATTATGTGCATTTTGACTGTGAAAATGGTGTCGCTTTATTGGAAGATTTTTTATGTGACTGCTGTGTAATGAAGAACATGATGCTTAAATAGTAATAAATGGAGACTTAAATAGCAGAACTTCAAACATTTCTAGTGATTTTGTAACTAATGAGTGTGATTATGAAAATCAACATTTGAGTGGTGCTTTGAACTTGAACAGAAATTCTGAAGACCATGTGCTTAATAACTATGGCAAAATGTTATTCAACACGTGCACTGTTTTAAACCTGTGTATTTTGAATGGTATGTGTCAGGGTGACCTTCAAGGTCATTACACGTACATATCGGATAATGGTAGCAGTGTAGATGATTATTTTTTACTGTCGAGTGATATGTTCTCAATAATTTCTGATAGCAGTAGAATGAATGTGTCTGACAGGATCGAATCTGATCATTTGCCTTTGGAGTTATATATTCATTTCCCTAAGAATAATAAGATGTGTTCAAAAGATAATGGTAATGTTCAGGTTTTGGAAAAGTTTATATGGGACGAAGCCCACAGCAGTATGTTCCTAGACAACATCTGTTCAAATGAAATGCAAATTCAGTTTGAAATGGCGATCACTTTGATTGGTGAAAATATTAATGAGGCACTTGAGCTTTTTATCATTGTATAAAAAGTGCTGCAGACTTTATGAAGAAACAGGTACACATTGGTAAGGGCGTGAAAGAGGACGACTGGTATGATGATGAATGTCGTGTGGCCAAAAGAACTGTACGCAATTTGGTGAACAAATTTAAACGTCATTGTCTCCACCCGATCGCACTTCTTTATGTATAGCAAGGCGTGAATATAAACATTTGTTAAAGAGAAAAGAGAAGCAGTTCAATGACACTTTGCTCAATAATTTATTAACTTCGGTAAATAGCCAACAGGAATTCTGGAAATCTGTGCGTAAAATTTCCAAGACCAGA
>CM065730.1:64821533-64831533 GCA_033310375.1 Conus canariensis
ATGTGAGATCAACACACTGGCATTCCTGAATTGATGTGAGATCATGGCATTCCTGAATTGATGTGAGATCATGGCATTCCTGAATTGATGTGAGATCATGGCATTCCTGAATTGATGTGAGATCAACACACTGGCATTCCTGAATTGATGTGAGATCATGGCATTCCTGAATTGATGTGAGATCCAATGGCATTCCTGAATTGATGTGAGATCGATGGCATTCCATTTGAATTGATTGTGATGGATCATGGCATTCCTGAATTGATGTGAGATCAACACACTGGCATTCCTGAATTGATGTGAGATCTGGCATTCCTGAATTGATGTGAGATCATGGCATTCCTGAATTGATGTGAGATCATGGCATTCCTGAATTGATGTGAGATCAACACACTGGCATTCCTGAATTGATGTGAGATCATGGCATTCCTGAATTGATGTGAGATAACACATGGCATTCCTGAATTGATGTGAGATCATGCATTCTAATGTGGAGATCATGGCATTCCTGAATTGATGTGAGATCAACACACTGGCATTCCTGAATTGATGTGAGATCATGGCATTCCTGAATTGATGTGAGATCATGGCATTCCTGAATTGATGTGAGAACACATGGCATTCCTGAATTGATGTGAGATAAACAATGGCATTCCTGAATTGATGTGAGATATGCATCTGATTGATGTGAGATCATGGCATTCCTGAATTGATGTGAGATCAACACACTGGCATTCCTGAATTGATGTGAGATACATGGCATTCCTGAATTGATGTGAATCATGGCATTCCTGAATTGATGTGAGATCTGGCATTCCTGAATTGATGTGAGATCATGGCATTCCTGAATTGATGTAGATCAGGATCGATGATTCCTTGAATGATGTGAGATCAACACACTGGCATTCTGATGTAGCATCTGATGAGTGAGATCATGGCATTCCTGAATTGATGTGACGTGCATTCATTGGTTCATCTTCCTGAATTGATGTGAGATCATGGCATTCCTGAATTGATGTGAGATCACACACATTCGAATGACATGGCATTCCATGGCATATGCATTGAATGATGTGAGATCATGCATCAATAAATCACACACTGGCATTCCTGAATTGATGTGAGATCCATGGCATTCCTGAATTGAATGTGAGATCATGGCATTCCTGAATTGATGTGAGATCAACAAACTGGCATTCCTGAATTGATTGATATCATGCCATTCCGAATTGATGTGAGATCATGGCATTCCTGAATTGATGTGAGATCAACACACGGCTTCCCAAATTGATGTGAGATCATGGCATTCCTGAATTGATGTGAGATCATGGCATTCCTGAATTGATGTGAGATCATGGCATTCCTGAATTGATGTGAGATCAACACACTGGCATTCCTGAATTGATGTGAGATCATGGCATTCCTGAATTGATGTAAGATCATGGCATTCCTGAATTGATGTGAGATCATGGCATTCCTGAATTGATGTGAGATCATGGCATTCCTGAATTGATGTGAGATCAACACACTGGCATTCCTGAATTGATGTGAGATCATGGCATTCCTGAATTGATGTGAGATCATGGCATTCCTGAATTGATGTGAGATCGTGGCATTCCTGAATTGATGTGAGATCATGGCATTCCTGAATTGATGTGAGATCATGGCATTCCTGAATTGATGTGAGATCAACACACTGGCATTCCTGAATTGATGTGAGATCCTGGCATTCCTGAATTGATGTGAGATCATGGCATTCCTGAATTGATGTGAGATCATGGCATTCCTGAATTGATGTGAGATCAACACACTGGCATTCCTGAATTGATGTGAGATCATGGCATTCCTGAATTGATGTGAGATCAACACACTGGCATTCCTGAATTGATGTGAGATCATGGCATTCCTGAATTGATGTGAGATCATGGCATTCCTGAATTGATGTGAGATCAACACACTGGCATTCCTGAATTGATGTGAGATCATGGCATTCCTGAATTGATGTGAGATCATGGCATTCCTGAATTGATGTGAGATCAACACACTGGCATTCCTGAATTGATGTGAGATCAACACACTGGCATTCCTGAATTGATGTGAGATCATGGCATTCCTGAATTGATGTGAGATCATGGCATTCCTGAATTGATGTGAGATCAACACACTGGCATTCCTGAATTGATGTGAGATCAACACACTGGCATTCCTGAATTGATGTGAGATCATGGCATTCCTGAATTGATGTGAGATCATGGCATTCCTGAATTGATGTGAGATCATGGCATTCCTGAATTGATGTGAGATCATGGCATTCCTGAATTGATGTGAGATCATGGCATTCCTGAATTGATGTGAGATCATGGCATTCCTGAATTGATGTGAGATCAACACACTGGCATTCCTGAATTGATGTGAGATCATGGCATTCCTGAATTGATGTGAGATCATGGCATTCCTGAATTGATGTGAGATCGTGGCATTCCTGAATTGATGTGAGATCATGGCATTCCTGAATTGATGTGAGATCATGGCATTCCTGAATTGATGTGAGATCAACACACTGGCATTCCTGAATTGATGTGAGATCATGGCATTCCTGAATTGATGTGCGATCATGGCATTCCTGAATTGATGTGAGATCATGGCATTCCTGAATTGATGTGAATTCAACACACTGGCATTCCTGAATTGATGTGAGATCAACACACTGGCATTCCTGAATTGATGTGAGATCATGGCATTCCTGAATTGATGTGAGATCATGGCATTCCTGAATTGATGTGAGATCAACATACTGGCATTCCTGAATTGATGTGATATCATGCCATTCCTGAATTGATGTGAGATCATGGCATTCCCGAATTGATGTGAGATCAACACACTGGCATTCCCAAATTGATGTGAGATCATGGCATTCCTGAATTGATGTGAGATCATGGCATTCCTGAATTGATGTGAGATCATGGCATTCCTCAATTGATGTGAGATCAACACACTGGCATTCCTGAATTGATGTGAGATCATGGCATTCCTGAATTGATGTAAGATCATGGCATTCCTGAATTGATGTGAGATCGTGGCATTCCTGAATTGATGTGAGATCATGGCATTCCTGAATTGATGTGAGATCCTGGCATTCCTGAATTGATGTGAGATCAACACACTGGCATTCCTGAATTGATGTGAGATCATGGCATTCCTGAATTGATGTGAGATCATGGCATTCCTGAATTGATGTGAGATCATGGCATTCCTGAATTGATGTGCGATCAACACACTGGCATTCCTGAATTGATGTGAGATCATGGCATTCCTGAATTGATGTGAGATCAACACACTGGCATTCCTGAATTGATGTGAGATCATGGCATTCCTGAATTGATGTGAGATCATGGCATTCCTGAATTGATGTGAGATCATGGCATTCCTGAATTGATGTGAGATCATGGCATTCCTGAATTGATGTGAGATCAACACACTGGCATTCCTGAATTGATGTGAGATCATGGCATTCCTGAATTGATGTAAGATCATGGCATTCCTGAATTGATGTGAGATCATGGCATTCCTGAATTGATGTGAGATCAACACACTGGCATTCCTGAATTGATGTGAGATCATGGCATTCCTGAATTGATGTGAGATCATGGCATTCCTGAATTGATGTGAGATCAACACACTGGCATTCCTGAATTGATGTGAGATCATGGCATTCCTGAATTGATGTGAGATCAACACACTGGCATTCCTGAATTGATGTGAGATCATGGCATTCCTGAATTGATGTGAGATCAACACACTGGCATTCCTGAATTGATGTGAGATCAACACACTGGCATTCCTGAATTGATGTGAGATCATGCTCATGACATGCGCGTATATCTCTGTCAACAGGATTGGCTTACATGAGACAGGTTGAGAGGAATTGTTTGTTGCATCATTGTCAGTCTCCCTCCGGTCTCTTTGTCTGTCTCTGTTCCTCTCTTCGTCTGTATCTGTCTCTTCCTCTCAGTGTCTCTCTTACTGTGTCTTCGACCGTGGTTGTCTCTCCGTGTCTTCCCCCATCCTGCCCAAAGTGTGTGTGTGTGTGTGTGTGTGTGTGTGTGTGTGTGTGTGTGTGTGTGGTTTTGTGCCTCTGTGTGTGTGTGTGTGTGTGTGTGTGTGTGTGTGTGTGTGTGTGTGTGTGTGTTCGTGCCTGTGTGTGTGTGTGTGTGTGTGTGTGTGTGTGTGTGTGTTCGTGCCTGTGCGCGCGCGCGCGCGCGCGCGCGCGCGCGTGTGTGTGTGTGTGTGTGTGTGTGTAAGTGCACGTTTGCGTATGTATATTGCGTGAGTACACGTACACAAATGTGTTGGTATATATCTGTTGTATATATATATATATATATATATATATATAGATAGATACGCAAATGTGTTGGTATATATCTGTTGTATGTATATATATATATATATATATATATATATATATATATATATATATATATATATATATATATATACGCAAACCATAAACAGTCATTCAAAAATGAAAAATACAAAAATCAAACAGAACTGAGTAAATACATTTGGAAACTCAAAGATAAAAAAATAGACTACAGCATATCATGGAAAATCATAAAAAGAGCAACGCCATACAACAATATTTCAAAAAAATGCAATCTATGCTCCACAGAAAAATGGTTAATATTATGCAAACCATACTTAGCAACTCTGAACACAAAAGTAGAGATAGTGAATAATTGCAGGCACAAGTGGAAATCTTTGCTAGCACATTCCACCTGAACAGGCCCTAACAAAAATCACAGGCCTCACGTGCAGCAAATAAGATCGGCACGCACAAACAGAGATGAAATCAGGTCCCGCACGCCATAAAAGATCGTTGGCGTGCCACATTGAAGCCATCCTGAGGAGAGATATATACCGTGATATATCTCGAAACAAGCTTGTAGAAATATTTTAGCACTTCATTTTAAAAATATCTTTAGCAAGTATATATATATATATAATTATAAACAAAGATTGCAGCACATACTGTTAGTAAGGCAGAATTATCTACCACTGCAGATATGAATGCTTATCTCCCCCTATTTCTGCAATCTAAGACGTAAGAGCAAGCTTTTTTTTAATAACTGAATATATGAATAAATGTCAGAGTGAGTGAGAGAGAGAGAGAGAGAGAGAGAGAGAGAGAGAGAGAGAGAGAGGCGTGCATATGTATGTGCACAGACTTACACACCTGCGTAATAATGTGTCTTGTGCGCGCATACTTCTGGGCACCCAGATATACCACACAAAATGCAACAACAAAGGTGCGCGCGCGCACACGCATGCACGCACTCACTCACGCACAGATGCGTGCGCGCGTGCATTCTAAACTAACCGCTCAAACGAGTACATGTTCGCTATGTGGCTTATAAGAATCAATGTGTAACGTTTGACAGCTCAGCTCAACTCTTCACGCACAATATATTGTCCAGAATCTTTCCCCTCTCTCTCATCAGCACCCATCCCATCTTGACCATCCTCCTCATATTTATCCTCTCTGATGCTAAAAAGACTGGTTCCCTGTGCCCATCCCCCCCCCCCCCCCCCCCCCCATTTCACTGGCGATCACGTGGTGCACCCATCTCTGGCATCCTGAATGACTGAACTAAAAGGCATTCCTGAATTGATGTGAGATCATGGCATTCCTGAATTGATGTGAGATCATGGCATTCCTGAATTGATGTGAGATCAACACACTGGCATTCCTGAATTGATGTGAGATCATGGCATTCCTGAATTGATGTGAGATCATGGCATTCCTGAATTGATGTGAGATCATGGCATTCCTGAATTGATGTGAGATCAACACACTGGCATTCCTGAACTGATGTGAGATCATGGCATTCCTGAATTGATGTGAGTTCATGGCATTCCCGAATTGATGTGAGATCAACACACTGGCATTCCCAAATTGATGTGAGATCATGGCATTCCTGAATTGATGTGAGATCAACACACTGGCATTCCTGAATTGATGTGAGATCATGGCATTCCTGAATTGATGTGAGATCATGGCATTCCTGAATTGATGTGAGATCATGGCATTCCTGAATTGATGTGAGATCAACACACTGGCATTCCTGAATTGATGTGAGATCATGGCATTCCTGAATTGATGTGAGATCGTGGCATTCCTGAATTGATGTGAGATCATGGCATTCCTGAATTGATGTGAGATCATGGCATTCCTGAATTGATGTGAGATCAACACACTGGCATTCCTGAATTGATGTGAGATCAACACACTGGCATTCCTGAATTGATGTGAGATCATGGCATTCCTGAATTGATGTGAGATCATGGCATTCCTGAATTGATGTGAGATCAACAAACTGGCATTCCTGAATTGATGTGAGATCATGGCATTCCTGAATTGATGTGAGATCATGGCATTCCTGAATTGATGTGAGATCATGGCATTCCTGAATTGATGTGAGATCAACACACTGGCATTCCTGAACTGATGTGAGATCATGGCATTCCTGAATTGATGTGAGATCATGGCATTCCCGAATTGATGTGAGATCAACACACTGGCATTCCCAAATTGATGTGAGATCATGGCATTCCTGAATTGATGTGAGATCAACACACTGGCATTCCTGAATTGATGTGAGATCATGGCATTCCTGAATTGATGTGAGATCATGGCATTCCTGAATTGATGTGAGATCATGGCATTCCTGAATTGATGTGAGATCAACACACTGGCATTCCTGAATTGATGTGAGATCATGGCATTCCTGAATTGATGTGAGATCGTGGCATTCCTGAATTGATGTGAGATCATGGCATTCCTGAATTGATGTGAGATCATGGCATTCCTGAATTGATGTGAGATCAACACACTGGCATTCCTGAATTGATGTGAGATCAACACACTGGCATTCCTGAATTGATGTGAGATCATGGCATTCCTGAATTGATGTGAGATCATGGCATTCCTGAATTGATGTGAGATCAACAAACTGGCATTCCTGAATTGATGTGAGATCATGGCATTCCTGAATTGATGTGAGATCGTGGCATTCCTGAATTGATGTGAGATCATGGCATTCCTGAATTGATGTGAGATCATGGCATTCCTGAATTGATGTGAGATCAACACACTGGCATTCCTGAATTGATGTGAGATCAACACACTGGCATTCCTGAATCGATGTGAGATCATGGCATTCCTGAATTGATGTGAGATCAACACACTGGCATTCCTGAATTGATGTGAGATCATGGCATTCCTGAATTGATGTGAGATCATGGCATTCCTGAATTGATGTGAGATCAACACACTGGCATTCCTGAATTGATGTGAGATCATGGCATTCCTGAATTGATGTGAGATCATGGCATTCCTGAATTGATGTGAGATCAACACACTGGCATTCCTGAATTGATGTGAGATCATGGCATTCCTGAATTGATGTGAGATCAACACACTGGCATTCCTGAATTGATGTGAGATCATGGCATTCCTGAATTGATGTGAGATCAACACACTGGCATTCCTGAATTGATGTGAGATCAACACACTGGCATTCCTGAATTGATGTGAGATCAACACACTGGCATTCCTGAATTGATGTGAGATCATGCTCATGACATGCGCGTATATCTCTGTCAACAGGATTGGCTTACATGAGACAGGTTGAGAGGAATTGTTTGTTGCATCATTGTCAGTCTCCCTCCGGTCTCTTTGTCTGTCTCTGTTCCTCTCTTCGTCTGTATCTGTCTCTTCCTCTCAGTGTCTCTCTTACTGTGTCTTCGACCGTGGTTGTCTCTCCGTGTCTTCCCCCATCCTGCCCAAAGTGTGTGTGTTGTGTGTGTGTGTGTGTGTGTGTGTGTGTGTGTGTGTGTGTGTGTGCCTCTGTGTGTGTGTGTGTGTGTGTGTGTGTGTGTGTGTGTGTGTGTGTGTGTGTGTTCGTGCCTGTGTGTGTGTGTGTGTGTGTGTGTGTGTGTGTGTGTGTGTGTGTGTGTGTGTGTGTGTTCGTGCCTGTGCGCGCGCGCGCGCGCGCGCGCGCGCGCGTGTGTGTGTGTGTGTGTGTGTGTGTGTAAGTGCACGTTTGCGTATGTATATTGCGTGAGTACACGTACACAAATGTGTTGGTATATATCTGTTGTATATATATATATATATATATATATATATAGATAGATACGCAAATGTGTTGGTATATATCTGTTGTATGTATATATATATATATATATATATATATATATATATATATATATATATATACGCAAACCATAAACAGTCATTCAAAAATGAAAAATACAAAAATCAAACAGAACTGAGTAAATACATTTGGAAACTCAAAGATAAAAAAATAGACTACAGCATATCATGGAAAATCATAAAAAGAGCAACGCCATACAACAATATTTCAAAAAAATGCAATCTATGCTCCACAGAAAAATGGTTAATATTATGCAAACCATACTTAGCAACTCTGAACACAAAAGTAGAGATAGTGAATAATTGCAGGCACAAGTGGAAATCTTTGCTAGCACATTCCACCTGAACAGGCCCTAACAAAAATCACAGGCCTCACGTGCAGCAAATAAGATCGGCACGCACAAACAGAGATGAAATCAGGTCCCGCACGCCATAAAAGATCGTTGGCGTGCCACATTGAAGCCATCCTGAGGAGAGATATATACCGTGATATATCTCGAAACAAGCTTGTAGAAATATTTTAGCACTTCATTTTAAAAATATCTTTAGCAAGTATATATATATATATATATATAATTATAAACAAAGATTGCAGCACATACTGTTAGTAAGGCAGAATTATCTACCACTGCAGATATGAATGCTTATCTCCCCCTATTTCTGCAATCTAAGACGTAAGAGCAAGCTTTTTTTTAATAACTGAATATATGAATAAATGTCAGAGTGAGTGAGAGAGAGAGAGAGAGAGAGAGAGAGAGAGAGAGAGAGAGAGAGAGAGAGAGGCGTGCATATGTATGTGCACAGACTTACACACCTGCGTAATAATGTGTCTTGTGCGCGCATACTTCTGGGCACCCAGATATACCACACAAAATGCAACAACAAAGGTGCGCGCGCGCACACGCATGCACGCACTCACTCACGCACAGATGCGTGCGCGCGTGCATTCTAAACTAACCGCTCAAACGAGTACATGTTCGCTATGTGGCTTATAAGAATCAATGTGTAACGTTTGACAGCTCAGCTCAACTCTTCACGCACAATATATTGTCCAGAATCTTTCCCCTCTCTCTCATCAGCACCCATCCCATCTTGACCATCCTCCTCATATTTATCCTCTCTGATGCTAAAAAGACTGGTTCCCTGTGCCCATCCCCCCCCCCCCCCCCATTTCACTGGCGATCACGTGGTGCACCCATCTCTGGCATCCTGAATGACTGAACTAAAAGGCATTCCTGAATTGATGTGAGATCATGGCATTCCTGAATTGATGTGAGATCATGGCATTCCTGAATTGATGTGAGATCAACACACTGGCATTCCTGAATTGATGTGAGATCATGGCATTCCTGAATTGATGTGAGATCATGGCATTCCTGAATTGATGTGAGATCATGGCATTCCTGAATTGATGTGAGATCAACACACTGGCATTCCTGAACTGATGTGAGATCATGGCATTCCTGAATTGATGTGAGTTCATGGCATTCCCGAATTGATGTGAGATCAACACACTGGCATTCCCAAATTGATGTGAGATCATGGCATTCCTGAATTGATGTGAGATCAACACACTGGCATTCCTGAATTGATGTGAGATCATGGCATTCCTGAATTGATGTGAGATCATGGCATTCCTGAATTGATGTGAGATCATGGCATTCCTGAATTGATGTGAGATCAACACACTGGCATTCCTGAATTGATGTGAGATCATGGCATTCCTGAATTGATGTGAGATCGTGGCATTCCTGAATTGATGTGAGATCATGGCATTCCTGA
>CM065730.1:64839033-64844033 GCA_033310375.1 Conus canariensis
AAAGATCGGCTCTGTAGTGTTGTCTGGAGCGAGTGGAACACATTTTGACCACGAACGGACCCCACACACACACACACACACACACACACACACACACACACACACACACACACACACACACAGAGAGAGAGAGAGAGAGAGAGAGAGAGAGAGAGAGAGAGAGAGAGAGAGCATTTCTTCGTTCCCATTCTAAAGTACTGTCTGTTCTATAAGAACTGGGAGTACAAAACGAGCTAGTAGGGTAACTCTTGTCCCGATTGTGAAATGAATTACACTGACAATTCAACATGCATACTGAGAGTCTGTTGTTTCATCATTCAACAGGAAACACGAATTAACCACAAACACAGACACAGGTTAGCTTCACACACAAAATCAAAATCTGTACACATGTGCTGGTGTCAGATAGCAAGAATCTGGATCCAAACATCAGAAATCATGAGAGATTAAATGATTACGTGAGGAAACTGGACTTATTATTAATCAAGTATTATGACTTTTTTTTTTTTTTTTTTTTTTTTTTTTTTTTGCTTTCCTTCCTATGTTATTTACGACATTCTTTAACCTCCTAGTTTGAGCTTGTTCATGACGTCAACTTAATCTTAAAAATGAAAACATGCTCTTATTGTTTTATATAAGGCATTCAACATTGTGAAACTAGCTCTCTGGTTACAGTAAGGACATGTTTTAGCTGATCTTCGTTATGGTTCATGTCAACCCTTAAACATAATCTGTCTTTGGGTTGTTGTTTTGTCATGTTCACTCATCCCTTAACAAGGGGTCTAAGATTATGACTGATCATAAATCACCCACTGATCATAAATCGCCCACTATAATATGGTTTTGTTTTATGTTTATGTTGTAAAATGTTCGCCCATATCTTGAGAAGGGGTACACTTCTATAAATGAATAAACCATGCAAATCCAAATCTCTTCCGGAGTTGCTAAACCAAAACATGCTGTGGCTCCCACATACTGATCAAAATTTGATGCATCTGTATGAGATAGACAGAATGATGTGAAGAAAAAAAAATAATGTAAGAAAAGAAAGCGCTGAAGTGAGCCCAAGCTAAGGAAGAAAATAGGAAAAAAGAAGCCCGACTCTACAGCTGAAACAGAGATCACTTGAGAGTACAAACATCCTCGCTATCTCTCTTCAGTTCGTGGGACCTTGATGGTTTTAAGTCTATCATTTAAAGATCGTGGAAATGTTTTTCTTTATGCGTGCGTTCAGCACCGGACCACAGTTCAAAATCCCACCTGAAGGACCAGGAGGGGACTGTTGTCTGCATTAATGTTTACCCTGAAGAGAAAATCCCAACCAACCGGGCTGTCTTGGATGAGGATCAAACCGCGTACCTTTGAACAAGGGTATGACGTCTTATCCACTGGGCCAACCAGTCCCCCACACCTCTCTAACCCCACCCCCTCTTAAATTGTTTGAGGAGGCTACCTTCAGTCATATCAATTAAGGGCTTTACATAACAATGTTACGCGCCTTGCATGACAATGTCGGTAATCCTTCAGAGACAAACTTCTCTGAGGAAAGTGTATTGCTGCCTATATTGTGAAGTATACCCTATCCCCAGACTCTTAGGGTTCCGCCATCTCCCCTTCTTTTCTCCTCCACCTCTTTTTCCACTCCTTTTCCCCAATGCCTAGTGTTCTATGGGACTAGAGCCCTAGGGAGAGTGTTGACCTCTGTCAGAATAATCCTGAATCAGCCATTTGAATCAGTTCATGAGTGAAAACAGAATTACTTTTATCACCAGGGGAAATACTAAGTTCTACATAATGGAAAAATTACTTCTCATGTTTTTAGTTTACTTCCCATATATCTTTTTCATCAACACAAGGAAAATTCGGAATGTCGATGTTCAGCTTAAACACACTATGGGAATATATTGCGTTGTTAATGATCTTCAATCCATAATAGAGACATCACTTTTTTTGACAGTCAGTGGAACATTTGTGTCAGTCTTGCCGAAAATATCCTGAATCTTTTGTTTCAGTAAATTCGTAAGATGGATCCACATCAGGATGTTATGGAATCGTCTCTGAACTTAACTGCAACTTTCCTTCAAGTTTCAATGAAATTAGTTCCATGGTTCTGTATAAAAAAAAATGTAATAACTTAAAAGGGAATCTTAACTGAGGCACAGAACAATAAACAGTAAACAACAAGGAGGGTAACTCTTGCACCCATGACGTCTCCTCCTTTGTTCTGTGTGCTCTGCGTTGTCATTTCTGCTGGGCGACTCCGTGTCATAAGCAATATTCGTTTAAAGTTATGGGCGTGGATTAATGTCATCATGCGAGCAAGAGTTACTACCCGACTTGTTCGTTGTTTCCTGTAATCATTTGGTTGAGGAGATGCTGGATCTGCTGTGTGACCCAAATCCACATCACAGATCCGCACCAAAGTGAAATGGATTCGTGGTCAGACCACATTCCAACCTTTTGGCCAAGTTCATCGAAAATGGATGCAGTAGTTTTAGTATGAACTTGCAGACTGTCAGACAAACCGAACAGACTGGCTTGGAAACGTAACCTCCTTGGCTACGTGTTGAACAGTATCTGAAGGGCATTGACACATCTTATCACGTTCTGTCCGTGTCTCAGCCCTGAGCGGTAACGCACCACGAACGTGACCCCCCCCCCCCCCCCCCACCTCCTTTCCCCTTGGGTGTTCAGCAGGAGGGCTGTTGGCAATAACAACCACATGTGAAGGCCATTCACACAGCTCACCACGCTGTCTCCTCATTTCTGGGCTCCGGGGCGAAGCATTACATGAAGAAGGGAATCAGCAAATGAGCAGGCAGCAGGCAGCCTCTGTCTGCTTGGTCCTCCGTGCAGAATGGATCAGTGTCAAAAGAGAGGAACGGTAATTCTGGCCTGGTCCATCTTCACCCGTGGGACTGAGTGAACTCTGAAACCCATCATGAAGAATTTTTTCGTTTAATTTTTTTTCTGCTTCTTTCTTTTCCCTTTTGTCTGCTCTTTTCTTTTCTTTTCTTTCCATCTTTCTTTCTTTGTTTCTTTCTTTTTTTTTCTCTTCGTCTTTCTTTCTTTTTTTTTTTTGCTGTCTCATTACAGTGCCCTCTCTCAAGAATTCTTCTCACCTCGCTCATTCTAGTCCCTCACTCACAGCCACCCAGCTGTGAAGACGCACACTGCACTGCATTGCACTATCTCTGGGTCAAGTCACCGGTGGAGTTCAGATGCAAGTGTTCTGATTTATCATACACAGGATACACTGCCTGTTAGGCTCCCTAACTAGTCCCAGGGCCATGCTTAATCGCTACGCACCCAATTCTGCCCTTAACCCTAATCTTCCCCTACCCTCTCTCCTCTCCTACCAAATCGGTTCTTTCAAAACCCTCTCCCTTCTCCTACCAAATCAGTCCTTTCAAAACCCTCTCCCCTCTCCCACCAAATCAGTCCTTTCAAAACCCTCCCTCCCCCTCTCCCACCCAAATCAGTCCTTTCAAAACTCTCTCCCCTCTCCTTCCAAATCAATCCTTTCAAAACCACTCCTCCTGAATACCCCCTCCCCTCTCCTACCAAATCAGTCCTTTCAAAACCCTCTCCCCTCTCCCACCAAATCAGTCCTTTCAAACCCTCTCCCCTCTCCCACCAAATCAGTCCTTTCAAAACTCTCTCCCCTCTCCCACCAAATCAGTCCTTTCAAAACTCTCTCCCCTCTCCTTCCAAATCAATCC
The DNA here is from genome assembly GCA_033310375.1 of Conus canariensis. NCBI lineage: Eukaryota > Metazoa > Mollusca > Gastropoda > Neogastropoda > Conidae > Conus > Conus canariensis. The sequence continues at coordinate 64,842,756 of CM065730.1, forward strand.
TTTCAAAACCACTCCTCCTGAATACCCCCTCCCCTCTCCTACCAATTCAGTCCTTTCAAAACCCTCTCCCCTCCCCACCAAATCAGTCCTTTCAAAACCCTCTCCCCTCTCCTACCAAATCAGTCCTTTCAAATCCCTCTCCCCTCTCCAACCAAATCAGTCCTTTCAAAACCCTCTCCCACCAAATCAGTCCTTTCAAAACCTCTCCTACCAAATCAGTCCTTTCAAAACCACTCCTCCTCAACCCGCTGACAAGAGGTCATCCCAGGTTCTGGATATGAGAGGGAAATCCACACTGGGGTTATCCTAACAGCATCATGGCATGAGAACCATACAATTTGAGCCATGGTGTGTGGATCTTCCATTACCAGAAATAGCCAGGGCAGCATGGACAGAAGGGTGACGGAGTTAGTGCCAGGGCTCCACGTCCACGGCACTGCCATCGATGCCACACATCTCTCTTTTGCCTGTTCTGGCTCGCAGATGGTCTGTTGAAATTGCTTATATATGAGAGGTTCAAAACGATATCTATTTTGTGTATGTTTTTCGCTGTCGTGCCAATAACGTTTTCATTGTCTTTCTGAGGTTTTCACTGCCTTTATAAAAAAAAAAATGATTAACGTTAATAGTTGTTTTCTGAATTTCCAAGGTGGATCAGAAGAGAAGAGGAGTAAAAGTTTTGTTATTTCCTTGTGGTTCGTGTCTGACTCGCGGAATACATGAGACGTGTAAGTTCTGATCTGTCCTGAGCGAGGCGATTGATATGGTCCTTTGAAAGACATCAATAGGAGATCCAGATTTAATTGCCCTTTTCAACATTGTTGCCACGTACTATGCAGCTGCGAGGTGTCAATGTCCAACGAATGTGTCACACTTCAGTGTCACTATATGTCCCTAAACATGTTCCATGAGGCATACCCAAAGCCAGCTTAAAACCCATGCAACCCTCAACTTAGCATGTTTTCGGCAATTATTCAGGAACACTGTAGAAAACTTCCAGGTCGTATAGGAGTCTGAAACATGTAAGCAATACTGACAGGTGCTTTTATACAGTAATAGCTTGATCCCAATATTGTTGACCTATAACTTTGAGAAGAGTAAAGGATTTTAAGCTTTGCATCTGGTAGCTGGCTTTGGTTCTAGTTTTCTAGAAGCGTCCTAGAAGCATACTCCCCCAGACACGTTACCACGTGTCTGTTATCAAGAATTTTATCAGTTCGTAAGTAGGCAGGACTAATAGCCCTGATCTATTATCACAAGACTAGCTCAGGGAAAGCG
>CM065730.1:64849033-64866533 GCA_033310375.1 Conus canariensis
TCATACTGGAGAGAGCGGCACGTGCGCGGCATGTAGAGTGTGAAACGTGGAGCCACCCAAACCTAAAAACAGCAGACACGCTGCAGCTTGAATTGTTCTAAGCATCTTCTCTGTTAAAAACGTGGTGACAGAGCTCATTGAACGACAACTGGGAGTTTATCCACTCTGTGCAAACCAAATAAAGCTCAAATGGTTCGATTTTGGACGTCCACAGTGCCATCTCCAGCCGATCAATACCCCAGTCGAATCTATGGTGTACTGTGTAAGTGGTATGAATATATTTTGGCTGAAAAAGGGCATGATTGTGCACAGGGAAACGCAACAGTTTGTTTGCAGAGGCATTCGTGTTTGCAGAGGCATTCGTTTTGCTCTACAGGATAATCATTTTCGTTCATGGCATGAAGTTTTAGACTTTTGTAACGAATATCTGATTCATAAAAGTCATTTTAAACAATTCAAAGTATTATTTTAAACACAGAAATCATGATAATTACTTTAAACAATAAGAGACCATTTATGGATTGCTAGATTTCTATTTTCAGCCATTGATAAAATTTCGACGCAGCCGTAAACGTATGTTTGAGACTGAACGATTTACATTTGCATGTTAGGAACGATTCTGTAGATAATGTGATAAACAAGATATAGATGAGTTTCATGTTGTGATGCCATACCCTAGGTATACAGATTTAAGAGCAAAACCTGTACCTAGATGAAAAATTGGTGTTAAGTCAGTTGATAATTTTTGCAGATTATTTTCTGACAGAAAGAAAAGATTGTTACATTTATGCAAAACTATCCAACCAAATTTAGCAAAGTCAGCTTCGCTAATTTTTACCATTCGGTCATGGTGGTTACAACAAACACCATTTTGGTTATAACTTCAAATATTGTATTTGTGGGGAGTCATCGTTTATTATTTAGATTTTTCTTCTGTGGTCCTACAGAGATTAGAAGATAAATTTCGATTTTTTGTATGCGCATGTATGTGGGTGAGCATGTGTATTTGCGTGTGTACTGTGGTCTGCGGTGCTAGTTTGGGAGGGAGATGGGGAATGAATAAAGACTTTTGGCAGATGTAAGGGACGTTGAGCGAGAAACAGACTGTATGTACTAAGCCTGCTCTCCATATTGATTTGTAGTCCAGGAGATAAATATCAATTTCAGCCAGGTCCCTCTTCCCTTGGGAACGTGCGGGCAAGTTGAGAAGCGATCCATTGCTGGGGAAAGGAGGTGCCTGTGGCTTCATGTTCATGAACTGACCAGTTCATCTGACATTTGCCGACCTCTCCAGGTGCCACCTGTCCTTAGTTGTTTGTCTACCTGTTCACTCTCTGTGTGTGTGTGTGTGTGTGCGTGTGCGTGTGTGTGTATGACCGCTCTTGTGCGCACATATGCGAGTGTGTTGTGCTTATATGCATATATGGTGTGGGGTAGTGTAGTATGGTGCGTGTGTGCGTGCGCGGCGCGTGTGTGTGTGGTGTCCGCTCTTGTGCGCACATGTGCGAGTGTGTTGTGCTTATATGTGGTGGGGTGGTGTAGTATGGTGCGCGCGCGCGCGCGTGCGCGTGTGTGTGCGCGCGCGCGTGTGTGTGTGTGTGAGCGACAGAGAGAGAGAGAGAGAGAGAGAGAGAGGGAGAAAATGCACTTGTGCGTACATGTGTGTCTGTGTTTAGGTGCATGTGTGGAGTGGTGGGGGTCATGGTGGTGGTGGTGGTGGTGGGTGTACCTTTTTAACCATCGTTCTGGCTACCTAACCGGGTTTTAGGTGTCCATCCCGCAATGACTGGCTCCATACTGTGTGACCGACTACCAACAAGGTGACAGGCTGCTGCACCCTTTCTGTGAATGTTTACTTTCAATGCGACATGCTACTCGATGCGACAGTCCACTTACAATTGCTGCCATCACCACGTCGACTCAACGGCGACATGCTACCCGATGTATATTAGCCATTGTACTATCCAGCACCACAGCATTTTCATCCACATTCTGTCTGCCCCAATACGCCCACCGTGTCACGCCCTTCATTTGCGCCCCCTCCTCCAATGTACGCACACCCGTGACACACTCTGCATCAACGCCCCCTATACGTCCACACGTCAGGCCCTGATTCTTCACTTCCTGTTTCCCCACTCATGCTACGTCCTATATCCATGTCACGCCTGTGTATCCTGTACGCCCACCCATGTCACGCCCTGAACACTGTGCATCCTGTACGCCCACCCATGTCACGCCCTGAACACTGTGCATCCTGTACGCCCACCCATGTCACGCCCTGAAAACTGTACATCCTGTACGCCCACCCATGTCACGCCCTGAAAACTGCATCCTGTACGCCCACCTGTGTCATGCCCTGAAAACTGTGCATCCTGTACGCCCACCCATGTCACGCCCTGAAAACTGCATCCTGTACGCCCACCTGTGTCATGCCCTGAAAACTGTGCATCCTGTACGCCCACCCATGTCACGCCCTGAAAACTGTGCATCCTGTACGCCCACCTGTGTCATGCCCTGAAAACTGTATCATGTACGTCTGCCCATGTTACGCTCTGAAAACTGTGCATCTTGTACGCCCACCCATGTAACGCCCTAAAAACTATGCATCCTGTACGCCCACCCATGTCACGCCCTGAAAACTGTACATCCTGTACGCCCACCCATGTCACGCCCTGAAAACTGCATCCTGTACGCCCACCTGTGTCATGCCCTGAAAACTGTGCATCCTGTACGCCCACCCATGTCACGCCCTGAAAACTGTGCATCCTGTACGCCCACCTGTGTCATGCCCTGAAAACTGTATCATGTACGTCTGCCCATGTTACGCTCTGAAAACTGTGCATCTTGTACGCCCACCCATGTAACGCCCTAAAAAACTATGCATCCTGTACGCCCACCCATGTCACGCCCTGAAAACTATGCATCCTGTAGGCCCACCCATGTCATGCCCTGAAAACTATGCATCCTGTACGCCCTCCCATGTCACGCCCTCAAAACTATGCATCCTGTACGTCCACCTCTGTCACGCCCTGAAAACTATGCATCCTGTACGTCCACCTCTGTCACACCCTGAAAACTATGCATCCTGTACGTCCACCCGTGTCACGCCCTGAAAACTGTGTATCCTGTACGCCCACCCATGTCATGCCTTGAAAACTGTGTATCCTGTACGTCCACCCATGTCATGCCCTGAAAACTGTGCATCCTGTACGCCCACCTGTGTCACGCCCTGAAAACTGTGTATCCTGTACGCCCACCCATGTCACACCTTGAAAACTGTGCATCCTGTACGCCCACCCATGTCACGCCCTAAAATCTGTGCTCCTGCTCGCCCACCATGTCACGCCCTGAAAACTGTGCATCCTGCACGCCCACCAATGTCACGCCCTGAAATCTGTGCATCCTGCACGCCCACCCATGCCACGCCCTGAAATATGTGCATCCTGCTCGCCCACCCATGTCACGCCCTGAAATATGTGCATCCTGCACGCCCACCTGTGTCACGCCCTGAAAACCGTGTATCCTGCACGCCCACCCATGTTACGCCCTGAAATCTGTGCATCCTGCACGCCCACCCATGTTACGCCCTGAAATCTGTGCATCCTGCACACCCACCCATGTCAGGCCCTGAAATACGTGCATCCTGCACGCCGACCTGTGTCACGCCCTGAAAACCGTGTATCCTGCACGCCCACCAATGTCACGCCCTGAAAACTATGCATCCTGTAGGCCCACCCATGTCATGCCCTGAAAACTATGCATCCTGTACGCCCTCCCATGTCACGCCCTCAAAACTATGCATCCTGTACGTCCACCTCTGTCACGCCCTGAAAACTATGCATCCTGTACGTCCACCTCTGTCACACCCTGAAAACTATGCATCCTGTACGTCCACCCGTGTCACGCCCTGAAAACTGTGTATCCTGTACGCCCACCCATGTCATGCCTTGAAAACTGTATCCTGTACGTCCACCCATGTCATGCCCTGAAAACTGTGCATCCTGTACGCTCACCTATGTCACGCCCTGAAAACTGTGTATCCTGTACGCCCACCCATGTCACACCTTGAAAACTGTGCATCCTGTACGTCCACCCATGTCACGCCCTGAAATCTGTGCATCCTGCTCGCCCACCATGTCACGCCCTGAAAACTGTGCATCCTGCACGCCCACCAATGTCACGCCCTGAAATATGTGCATCCTCCACGCCCACCCATGTCACGCCCTGAAAACTGTGTATCCTGCACGCCCACCTGTGTCACGCCCTGAAAACTGTATCCTGTACGCCCATCTGTGTCACGCCATTGAAAACTGTATCCTGTACGCCCACCTGTGTCACGCCCAGAAATATGTGCATCCTGCATGCCCACCCATGTCACGCCCTGAAAACCGTGTATCCTGTACGCCCACCCATGTCACGCCCTGAAAACTGCATATCCTGTACGCCCACCCGTGTCACGCCCTGAAAACCGTGTATCCTGTACGCCCACCTGTGTCACGCCCTGAAAACCGTGTATCCTGTACCCACTCATGTCACGCCCTGAAAACTGTGTATCCTGTACGCCCACCTGTGTCAGGCCCTGAACACTGTGTATCCTGTACGCCCACCCATGTCACGCCCCGAAAACTGTGTATCCTGTACGCCCACCTGTGTCACGCCCTGAACACTGTGTATCCTGTACGCCCACCTGTGTCACGCCCTGGAAACTGTGCATCCTGCACGCCCACCCGTGTCACGCCCTGAAAACCGTGTATCCTGTACGCCCACCCATGTCACGCCCTGAAAACTGTATATCCTGTACGCCCACCCGTGTCACGCCCTGAAAACCGTGTATCCTGTATGCCCACCCATGTCACGCCCTGAAAACCGTGTATCCTGTACGCCCACCCGTGTCACGCCCTGAAAACCGTGTATCCTGTACGCCCACCCGTGTCACGCCCTGAAAACTGTATCCTGTACGCCCACCCATGTCACGCCCCGAAAACTGTGTATCCTGTACGCCCACCTGTGTCACGCCCTGAACACTGTGTATCCTGTACGCCCACCTGTGTCACGCCCTGAAAAGTGTATATCATGTACGTCCACCCATGTCACGCCCTGAAAACTGTGCGTCCTGTACGCCCACCCATGCCACGCCCTGAAATATGTGCATCCTGCACGCCCACCCATGTCACGCCCTGAAATCTGTGCATCCTGCACGCCCACCAATGTAACGCCCTGAAAATTGTGTATCCTGTACGCCCACCTGTGTCACGCCCTGCATCTTCCCTATCCCACCCTGATGAATATTACGCTCTAAAATCTGCCCCCCCCCCCCCCCCCCCCCTCACTAAATCAATGTCACAACTCCCCCCCCCCCCCACCCCCGCTTCGCTACTAATATCAGGCCCTGAATCCGCGACCACCGTACCCTCACTAATGTCACACACTGCATCTGCGCCCTCCATACCCGCCACTATGTCGTATGCTGCGTCTGCGACCACCTCACCCCCATCCAACTCACGCCCTGCATTCATGACGCCGTACTCATGTCATACACTGCATCCACGTCCACTGTACCCCCACACGTCATACCCTGCATGCGCTCCCTCCCATCCTCCTCCCAAGTACGCCCTGCGTCCGTGCCTCTTCTGCCTCCACCCCCTCCTCCACTCACTCATCCTTGTCACATGGATCTGTGCTCCTCCCCCACCCCCGCACACCCACCCACGTCACGCCTGGCCTACAAGATCCCTTCACTACATTACGCCCACCTATGTGCATCCACGCTGCCCCCCCCCCCCCCCCCCCCCCCCCCCCCCCTCTTACGCGTATCCATTTCAAGCACTGCATCTGTTCCCCCTCCAAAATCGCCCACCCAAGTCACGCCCCTCGTCGCCGCCCCCTCTGCCCCAATACGCCCACCATGTCCCGCCCTTTATCCGCGTCTCGTCTGCCCCAATAGTTCACCCAGGTCAAGGCAAGCACCTCTGCCCCCAATAAAGCACCCACATCAGGTCCTTCATCCGTGTCCCCTTTGCCCTAACACGCTGACCACGTCAAGCCCGTCAAGCCCTTCATTCAGCCCTCTACCCCAGTGAGACACCCACATCACGTCCTTCATCCGTGCCGCTCTGCCCCAATAAAAACACCCACTCATGCCGTTCATCTGCACCTCTGCCCAAATACACACACCCGGGTCACGCCCTTCATCCGCGGCCTCTCTGCCCCAATACGCCCACCATGTCATGGCCTTTACCTGCGCCCCATGTGTCCCAATAAAACACCCACCAAGTCACGCCCTTCATCTGCTGCCTTCCCCCCTGCCTCCCTCCGCCCAAGTAAGTCACCCACGTCACGCCGTTCATCCGCGCCCCTTCTGCCTAATACGCTCAACCTTGTTGCGCCTTTTATCCGCGCCCTTCTGTCCCAAAACGCCCACCAATGTCACGTCCTTCTGTCCCAAAACGCCCACCTATGTCGCGTCCTTCTGTCCCAAAACGCCCACCTATGTCGCGTCCTTCTGTCCCAAAACGCCCACCTATGTCGCGTCCTTCTGTCCCAAAACGCCCACCTATGTCGCGCCCTTCTGTCCCAAAACGCCCACCTATGTCGCGCCCTTCTGTCCCAAAACGCCCACCTATGTCGCGCCCTTCTGTCCCAAAACGCCCACCTATGTCGCGCCCTTCTGTCCCAAAACGCCCACCTATGTCACGCCCTTCTGTCCCAAAACGCCCACCTATGTCACGCCCTTCTGTCCCAAAACGCCCACCTATGTCACGCCCTTCTGTCCCAAAACGCCCACCAATGTCACGCCTTTCATCCTCGCCCTTCTGCCCCAAAACGCTCATTCCTTTCAAGCCCTTTATTCTCCACTCTGCCCCAATACGCCCACCCCTGCCACACCCTGTATCTGCGGCACATCTGCCCCAGTACGCCCACCCTTCATCGACGCACCCAGTACGCCCACCCGCCTTACACCCTTCATCGACGCACCCTGTACGCCCACCCGGTCATGCCCTGAAATCTTCCCTCCGTGTTCCCCCCACTCATGTCTTTCCTTGAAATCCGCGCCCTCTACACCTTAGGCCATTTCAGACCCTGACATCTGTCCACCCTGTACGTCCACCCATGTCACGGCTTCCCCACCTTACCCCCACCTGTGTCATGCTTTTTATCAGCGCCTGCCGCACCCAGACCCATGTCACACTCTGAAATCCGCACCCCCCCCCCCCCCCCCTCTTCTCCTTTACCCCAACTCGGGTCGGGCGCAGAAATCCACGCCCCTATATTCCCACTCATGTCATGCCCCGAATTCTACGCGCTCTTCCTCCTGAACCCTCTCCCTCCGTACCCCAACCCAAGTCATGATGTGAAATCCGCACCGCCTACCACCATCCATGTCGAGCTCTGAAATCCATGCTCCACGTGCGCCCACCCTGGTCACTGCCAGCTTCCATGCCCCGTATACTGTACCTCCATCCATGTCATGCCCGTATACTGTACCTCCATCCATGTCATGCCCCGTATACTGTACCTCCATCCATGTCATGCCCAGCATCTGTATCTCCATCCATGTCATGTCCCATATACTGTACCTCCATCCATGTCATGTCCCGTATACTGTACCTTCATCCATGTCATGCCCCGTATACTGTACCTTCATCCATGTCATGCCCGTATACTGTACCTCCACCATGCCATGCCCCGTATACTGTACCTTCATCCATGTCATGCCCCGTATACTGTACCTTCATCCATGTCATGCCCCGTATACTGTACCTCCATCCATGTCATGCCCCGTATACTCTACCTCCATCCATGTCATGCCCCGTATACTGTACCTTCATCCATGTCATGCCCCGTATACTGTATCTCCATCCACGTCATGTCCAGCATCTGTGCTTCATCGTTGGCCCGCCGATAGAACGAACATATGACTGAACCAGCCGACTGACCGACTGAACGAATCGATGACTGAACGACCGACGGACCAACTGAACGAACATATGACTGAACGACCGACTGACCAACTAAGCGAACGTATGACTGAACGACCGACTGACCAACTAGATGAACGAATGATTGAACGAGCGACCGACTGACCAACTAAACGAATGAATGACCAACTGACCGATTGACGACTGACTGAGCCAATGAATGACTGAACGAGCGACCGACCAGACAAATTTACGAACGAATGACTTAACAACCAACTGACCGACTGGACGAATGACTGAACGAGCGACCGACCGAATAAATGACTGAACGACCGACTGACCAACTGAACGACTCAATGATTGACCGACCGACTGATCGACCGAACAACTTAATGACTGACTGACCGAATGAATGACTGAACGACCGCCTGAACGAATGAATGACTGAACTGCCGACTAACCAGCTGAAAGTATTAATGACTGAACGACCGACTGAACGAATGCATGACAGAAAGACCGAGTGAATGAATGAATGACTGGACGACCGACTGACTAAATCGCTGACTGAACGACCGATTGGCCAAGTGAACGTATGGATGACTGAACGACCGGGTGACCAAATGCATGACTAAACGAGCGACCGATCGAACAAATGCACGAACCTGTAACTAAACGAAGAAATGGACGAATTAATGTCTGAACGACCGACTGACCGATGAATGACTTTACGGACGACCGACCGGACAAATTTACGAACGAATGACTGAACGACCGACCGACCGAACAAATAAATGACTGAACGACCGATTGACCGAATCAATCACTAAACGATCGACTAACCGACCGAATGAAAGAATAACTGAACGACCGACTTCACGAACGATTGATTGAACGACCGACTGACCGAATGAATGACTGAACGACCGGCTAAATAACTGAACGAATGACTGAACGAACGACCGAACGAATGAATGTCTGAACACACGACTAACCGAATGAATGACTGATCGAGCGACCGACTGAATGACTGAACGACCGACTGACCGAATGAACGACCAAATAAACGAAAGAATACCTGAAAAACCAACTGAACGAATGAATGACTGAACGAGTGACCGACCAAATAAATGTACAAACGTACGACCGACTAACCAAATCACTGACTGAACGACTGACGGACTGCTGAACGAACGAAAGACTGACCGACCAACTGACCGAATGAATGACTGAACGAACGACTGACCGAACAATTTACAAACGAATGACTGAACGACTGACTGACTGAAGGAATGAACGAAGCAATGACTGAACGACCAACTGAATAAAAGAACAACTGAAAGACCGACTGACCGAATGAACAACTGAACGACTGGCTGACCGAATGAACGAATGAATGATTGATCGAGGACCAACTGAATAACTAAACGACCGACTGTACCAGCCGCCGTGGCGAAGTGGTTAGCGTCGCGGACTCCCGGCTGGGCGGTCGTGGGTTCGAATCCCATCAGAGTCATGTGGGTATTTCTGCCCTGACCGGCTCCTACCCAGAGTTGAGTTTGCTGCGGACTCAGCTGGGAAGACTGGGACCACACAGTCGAGTTTCATCCACTTAATGGATGCGTTTCTGAGAGCGTTGCTCAAATTTCCTGACCAACACTGCAGGTGCCTGTATCTCTCGGGCCTGGTTGACGCCTGGATGTATTATGAAAGGAAACGTAGAGTACAGCCCTGTCATGTAATCTCGGACCGAAATGGAAATCCATAGCATCATCTTAATCATCCTCATTCTCATCGATCAGCATAAAAAAAGTCTCAAATTCTGTGGCCCTTCATGCCCTGCTCTCATGGTGACCTCAATTTCGATGTTCTCTCCGCGTCTGTGGCCGTGGTTTGGTTCCGTCGGGGTCACCGGTATCGGCGAGTCCATGGGGGCTGTCGTTGGGCGGACGTAGTGGCCCCCTCCGGAGGGAGAGCTCACTCACGCCGGCTCCGCGACTAAGCAATTATTGTCGACAGTAGGGGGCTTAGTAGGTGGTGTCCTGCGTATGTTAGATCAGAACGGGCGCCACTGAACACCACCGAAGTGACTCGGCAGCAGTGCAGTGTCTCTTCCGGTGGGTTGCCTCTTGACGACTTGACATTGACTGCTCCCTGTGGATTGCCGGTGCCTGGGCTGTGGCGGGACCTGCCGGGCTGTGGCTGTGGACGGGGTGTCGGAATGAGCGGCGTGGGTGCACTGCCTCTGAGGTGGCGCAGAGGTTGGGACAGCAAAAAATAATAATAATAATAATTTAAAAAAAAATAAATAAACGACCGACTGTATGACTGAACGAGCGACTGACCGACTGAACGATGTGGGTGAGACAAATAAACGAGTGACCGACGAAATGAATGTGATGACTGAATGTAACGACCGACGACCGAATGAATGATTTAAACAACCGACTGACCGAATGAATGTTTAACAACCGACCTGACCGAATGAATATTTGAACAAACCGACCTGAGACCGACATGAATTTTGAACAACCGACCGACCGAATGAATGTTTAAACAACCGACCGACCGAATGAATGTTTAACAACCGACTGACCGAATGAATGTTTGAACAACCGACTGACCGAATGAAGGACTGAACAAGCGACCAACCAAACACATTTACGGACGAATGACTGAACAACCGACTGAACGAATAAATGTCTGAACGACCGATTGATCGATTGAACGAATGAATAGCTGAACAAGCGACCGACCGAACAAAGTCACGAACGAATGACTGAACGACCAACTGGCCGACTGAAAGAAAGCGATCGATCTGCCGACCGATTGAAAAAATGCATGAGGAAACACACACACACACACACACACACACACACACACACACACACACACACACACACACGAACGAACGAACAAACAAATATATGAAAGAAAGGAATGAAGGGAAAAAAAAAGAAAAAGAATAAGAAAGAACGAAAAAAAAAAAGTCACACAAAATATGAAAAGAACACAAACAATTGTAAAACTAAACTCGTCTAAAAGCATCGCGAGGGTTGGGCGGGGGCTGTTGTTGCAATTCTATGTGCCAGTCGGGGGTTGAGGGGGGGGGGGGGGGACTGTTGTTGCAATTCTATGTGCCATTCGGGGGTTGTGGGGAGGGAGGAAACACCTGTTGTTGTAATTCTATGTGCCATTAATTTCAATGTAAAACACCTGACCTGTGCCTGTAAAAGCAAAAAAACCCTAAAACTTTCCATCGGTAATAAATGATTACCACATCAAAGGGCATACACATTACATTACACTGCTTAGAGGTGAAGTATGTTAGTAAGTGAGTAGGTGAGCAAGTAAGTAAGTAAATGAATAAACAAATCGAGAAATGAATACGGTAACCAAATGATCAATCATATACTCTCTAAGTAACTACAAAACAAGATTAATGGATTAATATACTGTGCACAAAAAGAAACGCATATTTTTTCGCTGAAAATATTAAGGAAAATTTTGACAGAAACATGCCCCATATAGCAGGGAACTCTGTCCAGTGTGAATAGTCGGATATAATGAATAGACATAACATTAGATTAATGTCTTATTTCTTCTGTGGTTGTAATATTTTGAATGCTAAATGACGCATGAAATGACTGAAATAAATATATGCGTTTCTTTTTGTGCACAGTATAGATAAATGCAGGAACGAATGATGTTTATCTATCTATCTATCCATCCAATTAGCCATATCAATATTTCTCACAATATACACACACACACACACACACGTTTTAGCGCGCACGCGCTTGTGTGTGTATGTGTGCGCTTGTGTGGTGTGTGTGTGTGTGTGTGTGTGTGTGTGTGTGTGTGCGTGTGTGTGTGCGTGTGTGCGAGTGTGTTGGGGTGTGTGTGTGTGTGTGTGTGTGTGTGTGTGTGTGTGTGTGGTAGCCTTGCATGTGAACGTAGCCGTGCATGTCTATTTGTGATGTATGTTTGTGTATACGCATATATCGTTATTTGAATGAAATGGCGATCAGAAGATGAAATCAGTCATAACTGATTACAAGAAAAATTGTAAATGAAATCAACCAGAAAAGGCACACGAATCATAAAAAAGGAAACAGAATCGGATAGATAAAAACAGTTAAACTACTACATGAAATACGTACAAAATGATCTTTAAATTTGTTGAATGGGACGGATAAATACTTTTCCATCACATTTTATTTTTTATCCTCCCTCTCTCTCTCTCTCAAATATTTTTCTCTTTTAGCTTTGTCCTTCGGTTCACCCTCTCTCCTCTCTCTCTCCTCTCTCTCTCGATTTTATGATAATGACGATGATGATAATAATGAATGAGAGGAAGACACCTCGAGAATGATGATTGACAGACAGATGGCATGAACAGCATGTGAGAAGGATGAATGAAAGGAACGGATGTTCAAAACATAAAACCGATGAACGGTAAATTTGAGAGAGAGAGAGAGAAAAGAAGAGAAGCACGTGGCAGTGAACAATGACGGTCGAGAGGAGACCACAACGACTGGAGAAGAATCAATGATGGACCGGAGGGAAAGAAGAGAACGCCAGAACGATCAATGAATTGTGGGCCTGGGACAAACAGAAACGATCGTGAGACCGATGACTGTTGGAGAGAACTCGAGAATGATGAATGATGATGATGATGATGATTATTATTATTATAAATACTTATATAGCGCCTATTCTCGGCTAGAGACCAAGCTCTAAGCGCTTTACAATCCACAATCGATTACACAACGGGCTGCCTACCTGGGTAGTGCCGACTGAAGAGCTGCCAACAGGCGCTTCATTCAGTCGTTTCCCGTGTCATCCAGTCAATATTGTTCAATATCGTTCACTCAGTTTCCTTACTTCCTTCGTTCTGTCCATTTAAATCACGCAGGGTGCATGCTATAGGTAACGTGTCATCCATACCAACGGCCAAACTGGCCTTCTCTTCCGACAGTTGGTGATGGGATTTTACGTGCGTGCAAGATGTTATGCATGCGTTCACACACGGAACCTCGGTTTATAGTCTCATTCGAAGGACTGTATGGGAAATGGAGTCAGAACCAAAGTTAACTTCGAGGGAAAAATCCCCCTGTACCGAAACGGCCCGGCGGAGATTCGAACCCGTAACCCCAGGATCACCAAAATGACGAGTCCGGCGCTCTACCACTGAGCTATTCCGGCCCCAAACGGCAGAAAAAAGGCATGACAAAGGATGGACGAAATGAGAATAGGAGAACGCGGTGACTGTGAATGGCAGACGGGAGAGGAAGGGAAAATGCGATAAAAAATAAATGTTGGAGGGGATGGGGAGAGGAGAGCGTGCTAATAGTGATTGTTAGACGGGATGACAATAAGAGTGCGAAAACTTTGAGAGAGACCTGGATAAAAACAACACGAAAAGCCTCTATATCTGTGAAAAATGAACCAACTCAAATTAAAGTCAGCACCATTCAGGGCAATGACATTAACCTCTCATACAGGAAGAAAACATCATAAGAAGGTAGAGGAGCGTTGCTTTGAACTCCTCAACAAACAGAGCAAAAGAAATACAAATGTGTTAACAGGATTTATCGACTGGAGATGACTTTCCAACACTCTGTCGAAGAAGTCGTAGCAGAAGTGAAGTCGTTGAAACATAAGGCTGCAAGCTTTGACAACATCCCTGCAGAACACTTGAATAGGTGGAAAAGCGGTAACCGATAGATTGACAGCTGTCTACAACACAATCTGGCACGGTAGCGAGTGGCTAACGCCAAGGAGACTCGACCACTAATCGTCACACTTCTAGAGAGAGGAAATCATCAACGCTGCCAGAACAACGCAATATCAGTTAGTAATGTAAGCAACGTAATGTTCAAAATCATTCTGAATAGATCATAGTTACAGACACCGTTGTATCTGAAAGGCTGAAGTTATCATCAAACAAATCTTTAGCCCTTCGCCAAAAACGCCTGCAACATTAGTTCTATCGAGCGGTTTGACAGAGTTAGTCCGGGGATGCTACAGGCCGTTATAAGAAATTTGATATCGGGACAAAGTTAATCAGCAACATCCAGCAAATGTACTTCAACGTGACCAGTGCAGTTCTCACAAAGGGCGACTGGAAAATGGTCCCACATATCAGCTGGGATTCGTCAGTGTCCTTTTTCTCTCCAATTCTTTTCACAATAGTCCTGGAATGCATCATGAATGATCCACTTGAAGATCATGTTAACACAATCAGCACTGCGAGAACTATCACGAACCTTCACTTTTCAGGTAACTTCGATGGCCTGGCGGGCACTGAACAGGAATTCACTAAGCTTGCTCAAACACTGGATGAAACATCTACAGGGCATATACAGATAACACCGAGAAGACCAAGCTAATGGCCAGCCACACCACCACCTCCAGCACTGATATAACCATGAGAGAAGCTAGGAACTGGTGAACAGTTCATATCTCTGGGATTTATTTTCAGCGATGGGGCATTTAAATCAGATATATTCTCAAGAGCAGCAGGGACAGAAGCTCTGTCCAGACTGAACCCTGTATGTTAAGACAATAACATCTCAGTGAAACACAAATCTGGCTCCTGCATGCACGGGTGTATTTCATTTTCCTATATGCATACGCGACATGGACCTTGAAGAAAGAACCCGGCCATAGAAATGAGGTGTGATTGAAAGGTACTGTACATCAGAAATACTGTATATATCACCATTGAACAAGTGCGTCAGGGCATGAAACAGGACATCAAGCCATACGAAGATCTGTTGACACTATTAAAGCAAAGAAACTACCGTGGCATTGTCATGAAGATCCAACGCCCTGCTAAAACAATCATCCAGAAAAGTGTTGAAAGAGCGAGACCAAGAGGAAGACAGGAATACAATGGACTGACAACACTGCAGAATGGACAGGGAAACCGTCTGTAGAGCCCAAGGCCTCAGAACACAACCGGCAGAATTGGAGGAATCTGGTGAACAGTTCTTCAGTGCGATGCCCCGATGACTTCACACGAACCTAGGGAAAAAAAGTCGATATTAGTGATACCAAGACAAAATTATTCTTGTACATTTAAATGATTTTTTAAAATCCAGGATATGTGCTTAACTCTAGTTTTGAGTCATCTGTTTACCTTTTTTTTAATGATTTTGATACGTGGCTTTAATATGTTCTACAGTCTCAGACAAAAATGCTTATGTTATCTTTCTCAGATGATAACATGTTAACATTTTCACCTGTCGTTAGTACAACATAATCATTATCACATTTGACCTATCGGTTCTCTCAGTAAGGCATGACAGGTACTGTTGGACCAGATGAAAAAGATTAGAGAACAAAATTGCATTTTTACTATAATTCATTTGTATAATTTCTAACTGGCTGGAGAGAGACAGTATGTATCTAGCTCTTTTCAGACAGTCCTTGCCAAAGTCTTTGCTTGCTCCGGAACTCAAGACAAAAAAACCTTGAATAAAAACGACCAGCTTATGACAACTTACCTTATTCTGAAAAAGACAGTAAGCCAGCTTCATGTATGAGTTCATTATATTTGTGTGTACCGAATTGCCAAGAGCTAATTCAATAACTCAACTGTCTGTAGATTGTATTTTATTTCACAAACTATGCAAGATTGAAAAACAAACTTCTTACAGATAAATCAGTTTTGATCGGACGGGGCTGGTGACTGTGGTAATGGAAGTTTATTGTTGTTGTAGCTTGATCCCCTGGTTAAGCACCAACTGTTGTAAAAAAAAATTGACTTTCTCCTTGCTGTCATTATCGAATTCTCATTATGTAATTTCCCATTCAATTACTAGTTAAGTGAGTATTAATAACTTCGTCTTGTGAATGTTGTCAAGTTTTGTCATCTGCTTCTTGATGTAGCAATAATGTCGGATTCTCGCCGTTACTACAGGGGAAAAAATCAGAATTGGTGTTTTCTCTCCCG
Organism: Conus canariensis; assembly: GCA_033310375.1. Classification (NCBI taxonomy): domain Eukaryota; kingdom Metazoa; phylum Mollusca; class Gastropoda; order Neogastropoda; family Conidae; genus Conus; species Conus canariensis. Next base: position 64,864,913 of record CM065730.1, read on the forward strand.
AATGTGCAAGCCCATTTTACTCCATGTACATGTTTAATGTATCTATCTCCAGTTGATGAATATTTTGTGCATGATTTATTACCTTCATCGTCTTAGATTTGCAGCTGTTTAGATGGAAATGTCGTCTGAATATTATACAGCATGCATGTCTTTCGAATGTACCTTAGGTAGGTCATACGTAAGAGTAGCGCACGCACACACGCACGCACGCACGCGCGCGCGCGCGCCACACACACACACACACACACACACACACACACACACACACACACACAACGGAAGCAAGAATGGCACATTAAAGGGTATGGATAATGATTCTGAAAAGATGACTAGATGTTGCCTTCTCTGACACATTCACATTCTCCAGCTTAAACAATTGCTGATACAAAACTTCGCTGATTCTACTAATTTTCACGTTTTACCATAGTTCTTTGTTATTGTAAGCTTTTAATGACAATTATACAATTTATTTTTATAATACAATAAAACAAAATAGTAAGAGCAAGATTTATGACCTTCACATACAATGCCATAAAACATGAAAGCATCAATGAAGAAGAACAGTACACACAAGAGAACAGGATGTTAGGGGAGAGAGAGAGAGAGAGAGAGAGAGAGAGAGAGAAGAGAGAGAGAGAGACAGACAGACAGACAGACAGACAGACAGCAGACAGACAGAAGACAGAGAGAGACAGAGAGACAGAGCTCAGAACTCAGAATTTTAAGGCACATCGGCCTTTGGCCACAAGACATGGAGGTAACAAACGAAAATGGGAGTGGCAGGTTGGGGAAGGGGAGACAAAGAGCCGGGGGAATGGTGAGGAATGACGGGGAGAGCGGGATGGAGGGGAAAAGGATAAATATAATTAAAATTTCACATTTCACAATCTTGACGAGCTCTTTTAAACATGAATGTGTATCAACAATTGAAAATCAATGTATCTTAGCAAACAAAACTACAGCACATGAGTGAATGATAAAGCTCTATATAACATAAAGTACAAGAATAAATATCAGAGTTATCACGCCGTAATGATAAGCAGGACGTTATCGTCTAAGATATAACCTTGTTCATTTTGTTGATTGCATGAAACACATATCTTCAAACATAATGCCTGTGATTCATATTTGTTGTTTTCAACAGAATATTTACAGGCATCGATTCTTTCAGAAATTTAACTCGAAGATCTATATACAGGCAACAATCAAATAAGAAATGCTCATTTTTACTTTGACCCACACAAACTAAACAATTTTTATCTTCGACAGACTCACTGTACCAATACACATTATAAGTCAGAGGAAGCACGTTAAATCTTAACTGAGAAAAGGCTACACAAAAGCAATACGTATGCATATCACAAACGTATCTTTCTTTTTCGAAAACAGTTTAGAATGTTCTGTAAGTGCTATATCTGCCCCGACTCTAACAGTTCCGTTCCACTCTTGAATAAAGAAACCGACAATTCTCTGCTTAAAACAAACTCAAAATATGTTTTACATCACCAACTCCTTCCTGCAACCGAGGCCGTTAGGAAGGGGACCAATAATAATTATGACAATAACGTTGATAACAATAGCAATAATCTTCTCCATTTTATTTTCTTTCAGTTTTATATGA
>CM065730.1:64874033-64896533 GCA_033310375.1 Conus canariensis
GAAAGTTGTTTCAGAAAACTCACAGAATGTACGCTAGTGCAGAAATGAGTTTTGTGTGAACCTCTAATGTCCTTTCCTCTAGGATGCTGTGACCTTCCGTTTCACTTTCCGTTTCACTGAAAGGAAGACAGGATGCGGAGTGTGCGTCCATGAATGAGCAGCCATGAAGACACTGAGGTGAAGCGGGAAGGGAGGGAAAGACGTTCGGAAGGGATTAAGTGGGCTCTTAGGTTACCAAGAGATAAACGCTAGCAGCATCAGCTCAACAACAGGTAGGACAGCGGAAGAAAAAAAACAACAACAGTAAAACAGTGTCTTGGCCACTCGTGTGCATAAAGAGTTCAAGGTGTTCAAACTTAAAAGAACATCTGAAGCAGGGGACGGGTGGAGAGAGGTTGGAAAAAAAAAAGGGGGGGGGGGTGATAAAAGGAGGGGTGGGGGTAAGGAGATAGTCGTTTTATAGCTGAAATTGGTTTATACAGACTAAATGAAGTGCAGCGAGGCAGGGGAAGCAACCCAGCGGAGAAAAATGTTTCGCCTGATTCGCCGTCGCAAATGCACGTCCTGCATTTTCATCACTCTTTGTGTGTGTGTGTGTGTGCGTGTGCGTGTGCGTGTGTGTTTATGTGTGTGTGTGTGTGTGTGTGTGTGTGTGTGTGTGTGTGTGTGTGTGTGTGTGTTTATGTGTGTGTATGTGTTTGTGTGTGTGTGTTTATGTGTGTGTATGTGTTTGTGTGTGTGTGTGTGTTTACGTGTATGCATGAGCATGCGTTCTTGTGTGTGTTCATGTGTGTGTGCGTGCGCGCGCGCGCGTATTTGTGTTTATTTGTGTGTGTGTGTGTGTGTGTGTGTGTGTGTGTGTGTGTGTGTGTGAGTGCGAGTGCGAGTGTGTTTGTGTGTGTGTGTGTGTGTGTGTGTGTGTGTGTGTGTGTGTGTGTGTGTGTGTGTGTGTGTTTACGTGCATGCATGAGCGTGCGTTCTTGTGTGTTCATGTGTGTGCGTGCGCGCGCGCGCGCATGCGCGTATATATTTGCAAGTGTAGCGGACGGGAAGGGAGAAGATGGGGGAGGGGGGAGGGGGTGTAGGGTGAGTGGAAGGGGAGGGGAAGAGCAGGGGACAATTTTGTTTGACACTTGCAGTGGAAGTGCGGTATGCCCGTATCTCTATCACACTCCATCCGTCTCCCCTCTTCTCTGTCTGTCTGTCTGTCTGTCTGTCTGTCTCTCTTATATATATATATATATATATATATACTCTGTATAGGGGTGTATACAACAATGTGTGTGTGTGGTGTGTGTGTGTGTGTGTTGTGTGTGTGCGTGTGCGTGAAAATGTGTGCATGTGTTTGCATGTGTGTGCGCGGGCGCGCGTGTGCGTGTGTGTGAGTGCGAGTGTGTGTGTGTGCGCCCTCGCGCGTGTATGCGTGTGAATGTGTGTGTGTGTGTGTGTGTGTGTGTGTGTGTGTGTGCGCGTGCGCGCGCGCGCGTACGTTTGTGCGTGCGTGCGTGCGTGCGTGTATGTGCGCATGCATGTATGAGTGCATGTGTGTGTGTGCTCGTGCGCGCGCGCGCGGGCGTGTGTGTGTGTGTGTGTGTGTGTGTGTGTGTGTGTGTGTGTATGTGTGTGTGTGAATGTGTGTGCGTGTGCGTGTGTGTGTGTGCGCGCGCGCGTTTCGCTGTGTGTATACCTACGTACGTACAAGCACTCACAGATTCAATTTCAGAACCGCCAGACTTTCTCCCCAGTTATTCTCCGATCCACCTTCAACACCCTCATCCTCCCTTGGAGACAGATTCCAACAAAACAACCCCCCTTGACAGACGACCCCCGAACCCCAGCACCAAAGACCAACCCCCCCGCTCAACCCCACCCGCCATCTAACGGTGGTTCCGCCGACCCTCCCTCTCCGGGCTCTTCGGCTCCCCCCTCCTCTCGGGACCAACACAGGGTGCCAGCTCTCCAAGGTTCTAGAAGTCAGTGACCCGACCTGAGCTGGCGATGGTCATCTGACCCACACGCGTGCTTCCAGCAGTTACATGCTATATTTTTTTTAATGTTATGATATAGTAACATCAGCCTTGTCCACGTAACAGGGCATTCACGAGTCATTAGGCGTATTTAATACCATCTGACTGCGCCATTGGCCGTGTTACTGTTAGCCGTGGAGGTTTTTCCCCCTTAATTCGAAGATTAATTAACTTTTAAAGTCCATATAACAGGGTTTTCACGAGTCATTAGGCGTGTTTAATACCATCTGACTGCGCTAGTAGCCCCGTTAGCTGGTTTTTACCCCCTAAATTAAATGATCACATTAACCGTTTTTTCAAAGCCCACGTAACTGGGCATTCACGAGTCATTAGGCGTATTCAATACCATCTGACTGCGCCATTGGCCTTGCTAGCAGTGGACTTTTTTTTTTAATACTTCTTAACTTGATGATCACATCAACTTTTTTATCCACATAATGGGGCATTCACGAGTCATTAGGCGTATTTAGGACCATCTGACTGCGCCATTGGCCATGCTATATATGTACCCCCCCCCCCCCCTTCTTCCAAGTCCCTTTTATTAGATGATGATGATCACTTTCTTTTAGTCCACGTAACAGAGCATTCACGAGTCATTAGGCGTATTCAATACCATCTGACTGCGCCATTGGCCCTGCTAGTTGCGGAGTTTTTCTCCCTTCATTCGATTATCACATTAACCTTTGTTTTCGTCCACGCAACAGGGCATTCACGAGTCATTAGGCGTACTCAATACCATCTGACTGCGCCATTGGCCTTACTAGCTGTGGGGATCCCCCACCCCCACCCCACCCCCTCCCCATTTTGATAATTACTGTAAACTTTTTTTAAGTCCACGTAACTGAGCACTGACGAGCCATTAGGCGTATTCAATACCATCTGACTGCGCCATCGCTCTTTATTCGACGATAACATTAACTTTTTAGTCCAAGTAACAGAGTATTCACGAGTCTTCAGCTGTAATTAAAACCATTTGACTACGTTATTGACCCTTCTAGCTGTAAAGCATTTGTTTGTTTTTGCACCTGTGACCTAGAACATTCTTCGGTGGGCGGAGGATCACTTTTTGTCTAGAACCAAGGAGATGGCACCCTCTGTCGACCCCAGCCTAAAGACGAAAGAGGGGGGACATTCAGGAGGGAAGGTGCTTGGAACCACCGTTTGAAGGCATGGGGTTGATCCCGGCGCTGAGGGTTCGGGTGGACGCCGGCCAAGGGGTGGTTGATTGCTGAAACTTGTCTCAAAGGGCAGGAAGTCGGGTTTGAAGACGGATCGTGAGAATAAGCGAGGAAAAGGCCATGACGGGGCTGAAATAGAATCTCTCTCACTCCCTTCTTCTCTCTCACTCACCCTGTCCGTCCGTCCGTTCGTCAATCCGTCCGTCAGTCCGTCCGTCGATCTGTCTGTGTGTCTCTGTCTCGCTGTCCTTCCGTCGCTGTCTGTTGACTATATGATCCTCTCTTCTCTCTCTCTCTCTCTCTCTCTCTCTCTCTCTCTCTCCCCCTCCCAGTCTGTCACCGTCTGGCTGAGTCAGTCTGTCAATCAGTCAGTCATCGTCTCTGTGTGTGTGTGTGTGTGTGTGTGTGTGTGTGTGTGTGTGTGTGTGTGTGTGTGTGTGCGTCCGTTTGTCTTGGCGTATTCACGCACGCGCGCGCGTGTGTGTGTGTGTGTGTGTGTGCGCGCGCGTGCGCACGAACGCACGTGTGTGTATGTGTATGTATCTGTGGAGTTGTGTGGTGTGTGTGCGCGCGTGTGTGTGTATGTGCGTGCGCGCGCGCTTGCGTGCGCGTGTGTGCGTGCGCATGTGTGTATGTGTGTGTGTGTGCATGCGCGTGCGTGTGTGTGTGTGTGTGTTTGTGTGTATTACTATTAAGAGGACTACTTTAAGATAGCCTAGAGTTTCAAAGTTACAGCAGCCTCTCTTCATTCGATGCCATGCCCTATAAATGCAAACAAAGAAGCAGAAGAAGGTGATCTTTTTCTCCGTCTTTGAGCTTAACCTGGCACTAGATAGAAATACTTTGTCTCATCAGTCCCTGACTGTTGTTAATCTGAGGAAAGTGTTCAGTGTGGTCGCGTGCGTCTTTGTTTATCAACCTATCGTGTGCTAGCTGAATATTTTAATATCGCAAGCGGCACTGGGAAGGTGTTCTGTGCCTTTCTTAATACCGCGGACCATGTCATACTGCTTGGTTGTATGTTACTAATCTCCTGACCGCTCTTCTGACTGTATTCTTCATTAACTACATTGAAACTCAAGAGTGTTAACACGTATTCTTCATTAACTACACTGAAACTCGGAGTGTTAACACTTACCAATTTTCCTCCCGACCTAAATTTCAGTTTAGGGCTAAGCGTGCTGATAGATGTCGGAATTATTAATGTCAGAACATAGTCTCTATTTAATCCCCCTGAACTCCTTTGAAATTTCATTTAACATGAATCACGTTGGAGCTTGTAAGAATATAGGTCAATCCCCCGACCTCGTTTGAAACTATTTCGTATTAATCACAAGGAAATTTGTCAACAATGTAATCACTACTGAATACTCTTGACCTAATTTGAAATGACCTTTTTATCAACCGTGCTGAAACTAGCAGTAAAGAAAACATTACCTTAGGACCGAACAGAACAATCGGTGAAAAAGCAGTATGTACTTGCCGCAATGCGTCACAACCTAATTTTACTTACCTCCCTTCAAACCTCACTTCATGTAAACAACACTAAACCCTGCCAGAATCGATTTTCAAACTCTTCAAGCCAACAGAAATTATTCAAATTAATTGTGAAATCGACCTTGGATACTTTGTTGAAAACAAAACGTTTACATAATTTATGCTTGTTTCCACTGCTGAAGAACTCACTCCACGCCCCATACCTGCTTTACATGTGAAAAAGAAGAAAAAGAAGCACACTGAACATGTTTCTCAATTACTGCGGTTCTACTGAAAAAGAGGAAAGAGCAGGAAAAGGAGAAAGCGGGAGGATGGGGGAGGGGGGGGGGGGGTAGTGGAAAGAGGATCAGTTAAAAGGGAAAAAAAGCCGATTTCACCGTGAATCACATCACTTGAGTGACACGAATGAAAATTACCACAGTGGCAATAATTACTAGCAACATTATGGTTATCACAATTATCAGTATCATTCTTCGCTTACGAGTACTGCTAGTACTGCTATTGTTGGTGGTACTTCGTCAGGACTGTTACTACAACTACCACCACTACCACCACCACCACCGCTACTACTACTACTACTACTACTACTACTTCTACTACTACTACTACTACTACTGCTGCTGCTGCTGCTGCTGCGTATCACCACAGTCATGACAAGACGATCTGACAAAATTGTGTCAACAATGGCGCTGAGCACTCACATTTCAAATGCGCCCGCCCGCGCGCCAGCCCGCATGCACTCGCGCACGCCATGCCCAATAGTCAAAGAAGTCGTAAACGAAATAAAAGAGTGACGGGTAAGAGTCAGAACGCTTCTTCGAAGAAACAGCTCTAGGAAATCTGTAAAACTTGTGGTCAGGTCTGCTTGGCGAACAGAGAAAGGAAGCTGGTTACAGATAGAGGGACCCCAGTATGAAAGGAAAACGTTGGCCGCCGGATTTAGGCCTAAAAGAAGAAAGCCTGTAATTGCGGATGTCAGAAAGAAGAACGTTGGGCGTACGGTTTTGGCCTAAAGGAAGGGGGGTCTGTAGATATGGATGTCAGCAGCAGAACGAAGATGAAGAGGTGTGGACGGACTGAAGGGTTCAGAGTGACACGCTGGAGCCTGGTCTTCAAGCGACTTAAACGACAGAAGAGATGGGAAAATATCCTCTGTTCAACGTGCGACCGGCGAAGGGGAACAACAGAGACAGGTACAACACAAGCATGGTAAGAGGACCCGAAAACACGTCGTGCAGCACTGTTCTGGATTTGATCGGGACTAGAAAAGATGTTCCATTATCTGGTGTGCAATGGACAAAGGAGCGCGTGAAGTCAGTTTCTTCAGTAAGATAGGAACAGAAGGAACCGATTCTTCTGCGCTCGATGCGGAAGGTGCGACTAATGCAAAGTGAAGAGAGTTGTTGAAACGAGTTTGGTCGACCAGTATAACCAGATTGCTCACCCACTGAGACAATCTAATTTTTGTCTTGTCTTGTTTATGTGTTAAAGAAAGAACAAATCTATGATAGAAAGAAAGATAGAAAGAAGGGGGAAAAGGGAGAGATAGTTCTGAAACCGACGCTGGAGACAGGGCGGCGCTGCTATGTAATGGAATAAGGAGCTACGAAGTCGATCATTTTACACGAGCTTCTGTATACAGTGCCTGTCACGAGTTATGATCCTGGGGATCTCAATGAGCAGTAATTCAACTTATTACATCAATCGATAAAGAAAAAACAAAAGGATAGAATATGGAAAACAGACTGGAAAAAATCACCGAAGCCGCTGTCCAAACCACCCAAACAAAAACAAAAGAAAGAAACAAACAAACAAAAATGGGCGGAGGAGGTGTGTGTGTGTGTGTGTGGGGGGGGGGGGGGGGGGGACAGAGAAATCAATCGTCAGGCCAGTGTTGAAATTCCTGTTTACTTATGGCAAGATCCAATGGCTGACAACTCAGCATGGCTTAGTTTTATATGTCCTGAGGTGCCAGTTCTCCAGCTTGTATAAGATGCACTGGTTTACATGACTGTATGTACGGAAGCCATTTTCTTGTTACTCTGTGTGTGCGTGCGTGCATGCGTGCATGCGTGCGTGTGTGTGTGTGTGTGTGTGCTGCGTGTTGCGTGTTTGTGTGTGTGTGTGTGTGTGTGTGTGTGTGTGTGTGTGTGTGTGTGTTGTTTGTGTGCGTGTGTGTGGCGTGTTCGTGGGTGCGCGCGCACAAGCCTCTCTGTGTCTATGTGTATGTGTGTGAGAGAGAGAGAGTGTGTGCGTGCGTGTGTGTGTGTGTGTGTGTGAGTGTGAGTGTGTGTGTGTGTGTGTGTGTGTGTGTGTGTGTGTTTATGTGCCGACAGAACTTTCTGTCCTTTGCGTGGTGACAGCCCTGAAATAGTTCCAGGTGGTCGACGGGTCGACAACAAAATGACATCATAAGAGAGGAAAGACGGATGAAGGCATCATGAGAAAGATGACGATGTCACCAGAAAGGGATAGGATGAGGATGTTATGAGCAAAGAAGATGCAGACGAGGACATAATGAGAACCCCCCCCCCCCCAAAAAAAAAAAAAAGACGATGATCTGTTGAGAAAGAAAAGACAGACGCGTATCACATTACAAAGTAAAAATGAACGAAGCCATCATGGTAACGGAAATATGCCTTTGGAGACGATAAATCCGACAGAGGGGAAGGGGCGGAAATCTTGCCAAAAGGGGTCTTGCAGTCTGCCAGCCTTTTTGGTCATTACAAGAGGCTGCTCAGACATGAAGTGACCTCGTTTAATTTTTTCGGCGGTGAAGACAACATGAACTGTTTGAAGTCGCTGCAAGAGAAACTACGGACAGATTTTCTATTGCATTAAAGGGTGACAACGAGTATCCAAATGATTGATTATTGAACTGCTCGACTGACTAACTGATCAATTGATCCTTTTATTTCCCTATTTAACTACATCTCTTAATTTTCTATGTGGCTGATGAATAGTTTTCCTTAAACCAAGGGAAGACTCGATTACTAATCTTGTACTGAAATCGGCAAAGTAAATTCCGAGGAATAGCTGTCCACAAGCAAACATGTGCGCGCGTACCATACACGCATGAGTCTGTCTGATCAACTTTAATATAAGCAGATGCTAAATTCCAGAAATAACAACGGCAACAATAAGAACAGCAACACACACACACACACACACACACACACACACACACACACACTCTTTACAGGTACTAAAGATATTTCTTTCTGATCCCTCCCTCGATCTTTTTTCCACCTCCACATTATCCAACAGCCCCTTTCCCCTCCAGCTGCTTTCCCATTCCCACCGCGCCCCCCTGGTGTGTGTGTGTGTGTGTGTGTGTGTGTGTGTGTGTGTGTGTGTGGGGAGGGGGGGGGGTCTATCTTTCGACTGAGCACCATCCCTTTTTTTTTTTAACGGTTTCACTTCTGTCCGTTGAACACGCACAGACCAAAATTGACCATTTAAAAAAGAAACCAATGAGATGGCGCTTGATCGATAATTAGCAACCCCCCCTCCCTTCTTCATGTGCGTGCGTGTGCGTGTGCGTGTGTGCGCGCGCGTGCGCGTGTGTGTGTGTGTGCGTGCGTGCCTGATGACTATGTTCTGATAACATTGCGAAAATTATCTTAACCACCTACAAAGTATGTGTGACGGGACATTAAATAGAACTACACACACACACACACACACACACAACACACACACACGCGCACCGCGCGCGCGCGCGAGCGCGCGCGAATACTAACCTACCCACTGGGGTAGTTGTCAATCACTGTCATCACAGGCGTTAGCCAACACAAAGCGATACTCACACTGGCCCTGCTGTTACGACCTTGCCCGTCTGCTTGGAAGTACAGAACAGCCGCTTTCGCCAGTGAGTAGAACTACCCATGCCAGTTTCAGAACGTTACTTCGAATTCCAGCAGAAAAGCACACGTGGGCGAATGTAGACAATGCCTAACATTAATGTCGCCACAATAAAACAACTTCTGCGAAGACCACGACGATAAACTTATTCGTTTTTGATGTCGAACTGGTGGTGGTTCTTCTCCATCTAGTTCTGACCCGCATGCGTTCACATCCGGGAGGTTTGTGTGCGTAGAGTGGTTGCTCACACTGCAGGCGGGACGGTTAAATCACGTGCAGCACGGACACCTGACCGTGACTTGCACAGAATTTTGAACGCTGCTGATAAGGTGGTTACACAAAGACTTGTTTGAAGTGCGCTGCCTTGCCGTTGATACACAAGCGCAAGGATGTGTGTGTGTGTGTGGTGTGTGTGTGTGTGGTGTTTCAGCACACGAAAATGAAATTTCGTGAAACTCTCTCTCTCTCTCTCTCTCGTGCTCTGTGTGTGTGTGTGTGTGTGTGTGTGTGTGTGTGTGTGTGTGTGTGTGTGTGTGTGTGTGTGTGTGCGTGCGCGAGCACTCTATTCAGAAAAAGCATCTTTTACTCACAGCACACACACAAGCGCGCGCTTCGCTCATATTTTCAAAGGGAGACAACAAGTTCACACAGCAAGGCAGAACACAAATGACTAACAAAACAAAATAAAAGGGAAGCCACACTATCATCTACCCTCCCACCCCCACCCCCGATATTTGAAGCCAAAAATGTGTTTTAAAAAAAAGTTCAAGGTGAAAGACAGTCCCTCACTCCCCACCCCCACTTTTACAAGAATTTGGACACCTCCCCCCTCCTCTCCCCTCCCCCTACTTTTCCGCTTTATGAAAATGTAGAAGATGAGTCCCTCTTCGTCCCTGTCCCTTCCCCGGCTTTATGACACTTCAGAATATGAGTCCCTCTCCACCCCCCCCCCCTCACCTCTTCCAAAACTTTTTGTGAAAATTTGAAAGAACATGTCCCCCCCCCCCCCCCCCTCACATCCCTTACCCTGATTTTTGACACTGTTGGAAGATAAACCACCTCTCCCCCTCCTCCCGCTGTTGTTCAAACTTGGGGAACTCCGTACTGTTTTTGTCGGTTTGAGTCCAACCATTGATAAGGAGAAAGATCTTAACGTTACTCGCCATCAAAATATAGGTCATATTTTGTATGATCCGTGCATTGTTGATATGGCAGCGTTGGTTGTTCAAATTGAAGTTGCTAGATTTTTTATTACAAAGTTTTCAACTGATATTGATATCTTAGATCTGTTTGATGGGTTGTAAAGTCATGTCAGAATCAATTAGTGTAGATTGTGGAGTTGCTTATTGTCTAACATCATCTGCGACGGATAGACGTTAAACAGCCCACGTCACTGAACTTATCATTCTGGAAATCACAGATATATTTTGTGTTAGTGTACATTGTATCGCTGCTTCTTGTCTGATATTATCTATGATGGACAGAAGTACGTTGAATATAAGACAAACGTCTGAATTATCTTGATGGACAGTTACTTGATTTACTTGATGACAAAGTACAAAACCTCGAACTGAACGTTTGACTCTCAACACACACACACACACACACACACACACACACACACACACACACACACACACAGACAGAGAGAGAAGAGGAGAGAGAGAGAGAGAGTTAGAGAGAGAGAGAGTAATTCTGCAACTGTAAAGAGATAAATGAATATGTAAATGAACGTATGAACCAATTAGAATTAACACCGAAGATATCGTGACATTGTCACGACTACTGAAACACATTTTAAATCAATATTATCGTTAAACGCGAGTGCCATGCTGAGTTGAGAACTGTTTAGGTATATCAGCATCTCTCGTACAGATGGTCTACACATGCATTTTAATGGATCTGAAGTAGTGAAAAATTAATTGAATGATAATGACGACGTGGTGTTGTATCCACATGTGACGGACAACCTAAAATGATGATGATAAAGTCTTACAAACTGGGCACCATATATCTTAATTTTTATTTGATCAGTTAACATTCTATAAAATCGCAAATTGTTGTGCAGACATGGTGCGCAACTGAATGATATAAAGCCAGGTAACTTCCCAAAAGGGTACAATATTCAAATTAAGCCTTTATTTTGAATTTTTGTTCAGCCAGTATGTAAGTTTGAGGCCAAAGAATGTTTTTCACATAACATTTCTCAAAACTGATTTGTGTGTGGAGGGTGTGAGAGAGAGAGAGAGAGAGAGAGAGAGAGAGAGAGAGAGAGAGAGAGAGAGAGAGAGAGAGAGTGCATATATGTATATATGTATGTGTGTGTGTGTGTGTGTGTGTGTGTGTGTGTGTGGTGCGTCCGTGCGTGTGTGTGTGTGTGTGTGCGCGTGCGCGCGCGCGCGCGCCCGTGTGTGTGCGTGTGTGTGTGTATGTGTGGAACCAATGAGACCTTTTTCCCTTAATTCTCATCAGCAACAGTTATTGCTTAACACACTTACAATACATATCTTAAATGATATTTTATGCCCCAGATATACACTTACGTTTTACCATCCAATACAAATTTCACCATGAAGGGAAGAAATCGGTCGTCATGACGTTTAAACCCGAGCCGACCACGGAGGCCACATTAGGAACGCAGTAAGAAAAATTTGGAATGATATACTTGTAACTTATCAAGACTAAAGCTCCAAAGCACGTCAACTGCTGTCACTAAAAGTTTGACTAAGACAGTGTATCACAATCCACAGTTAAGGAAGATCAAATGAAAGATATATATATATATATATATATATATATATATATATATAAGCATCTTACAACATATAGAACAAAGACTGGACATAGACGTTTATGTGTTCCCAAACGGAGCAAAAAAAGATTAATCATGCGCCCGTAATATAGCATCAACCATATGTTTCTTGTCTTTTCTGTCTTTCTCCCAGGAACCATGTTGTCGAGGGTTCTTTTACATGCGTGAAGTCCACGCTGCGCTCAGCACCTCGATGTATTGTCTCATGTAAAACACTAGCACTCACACCACCGCTTCAGTTCAAACGGAAAGGGACCCCCCCCCCCCCCCCAAAAAAAAAAAAAAAAAAAAGAAAAGAAAGAAAGAAAAAGAAAAATGCCACACACCCAGATTCGAACCGCAGACACTAAAATCCTCCCCGCCAACTAGATGAATGCGTTATCCCCTGAGCTCTTTTGCATCCTGGTGACCATCATGATTATAACTGTACACAATGGAAACTATAATCATTATCGTCAAGAAAACTCGTCGTTGCTTGTCCACACGTACAAAAAAAAAGTACGTTTCATGTGGAAATGATTGTTTCGTTCATCTCATCTGATGTTTCCCCACTTATGTTATCATGTCTGCCGCTATTCGATATTCCCACAGCGAGTAATAATGAGTGAGTGAGTGATGTGTGTGTGAGTGTGTGTGTGTGTGTGTGTGTGTGTGTGTGTGTGTGTGTGTGTGGTGTGTGTGTGTGTGCGTAGTGTGGTGATGTGTGTGTGTGTGTGTGTGTGTGTGTGTGTGTGTGTGTGTGTGTGTGTTGTGTGTTGTGCTGCGTGTGCGTGCGCGCGGATGTGCAGTGTGTGTGTGTGTGTTGTGTGTGTGTGTGTGTGTGTGTGTGTGTGTGTGTGGTGTCGTGCGTGCGTGGGCTGCGTGATGTGTGTGTGTGTGTGTGTGTGTGTGTGTGTGTTTTGTGTGTCGTGGTGTGTGTGTGTGTGTGTGTGTGTGTGTGTGTGTGGTGTGTGGTGTTGTGTGTGTGTGTGTGTGTTTTCTGTTGTTGTGTTGTGTGGTATGAGATGAGCAGTAGTGAGTTTGTGTTGTGTACTGTTTATGTTTTTTGTGTGTATTATTAAAGTGTATGTTCTGAGCAGAGAGAAGCAGGGAGAGAGAGAAGAGAGAGACAAACAGATAGATAGACAGACAGACAGAGGGAAGCGAACAGAGGACAGAAAACAGAGAAGACAGACAGCAGAGCACGGCAGAGACAGAACAGAGACAGAAGACAGACAGACAGACAGACAGAGACAGCGCAGAGACAGACAGAGACAGAACAGAAGACAGACAGACAGACGAGACAGACAGACAGACAGAGACGGAGAGGCAAAGAGACAGAGAGAGTCAGAAAGACAGACAGTCAAGCAGGTAGACAGACAGACAGACAGACAAGTAGACAGATAGACAGACAAACAGAGAGACAGATGGAGAGACAGACGGCAACATCAAGCACAAACAAACAATGACAATGAGATAACATAAGAACGTATGAATGTCGCAAGCAATAAACCGATGCAGAACCATTTGCCACGAGAAAGAATGGGGACAGAGGAGAATATGGCATTTATCCCAGAATTCACTTGGGATCACGTCATCTGCGTCTATCGCTGGCATCCTGAAGGATGCAACTAAAGGCAAAAGAAAGAAAAAGGAAAAAAAAAAAAAAAAAGAAGAATGGAGAATGGGAAGAGCAGTTGACAGGGGTTTCATAATTCATGTGAGGTTACAATCATGATGTGGTTGTACACCTCAGCGAGCATGTTTACATGAGATAGATTTACAGGGATTTCACGCTAGCGTGCGTTTCATAGTTGTCAGTCTTTTTCCTCTCTCTTTGTCTGCAACTGTTTCAGTTTTTGTCTGTAGTTCTCTCTCTCTCTCTCTCTCTCTCTCTCTCTCTCTCTCTCTCTCCTCCTCGTGTACGCGACGTAAACGCGTGCGTGCGTGCGTGCGTGCGTGCGTGCATACGTGCGTGCGTGCCGTGCGTGTGTGCGTGCGTGCGTGCGTGGTGTTTTGTGTGTGTGTGGTGTGGGTGTGTGTGTGTGTGTGTGTGTGTGTGTGTGTGTGTGTGTGGGGTGGTGGTGTGTGTGGTGTGTGTTGTGGTGTGTGTGTGGTTGTGTGTGTGTGTGTGTGTGTGTGTTTGTGGTGTGGTTGTGTGTGTGTGTGTGTAGGTGCGCTTTTTTCCTGTGTGTCTTTGCGCACACAAACTTGTGCGCATGTCCATATTGTGTGTATGTGTATGTGCAATGCACGTACACACACATTATTAGCGCTAGCCTATGTGTGTGTAAGTAACTGTAAATACATACATGCACGCACCTGCATGTAGGTGTTTTGTGCACACGCGCAGTTGTGTGCATCCAGACCCACCACACCAAATGGAAGCCATCATCTGTTCATGCTGACAATCCTCCATCATCTATCATACTGCTTCTCTCTCTCTCTCTCTCTCTCTCTCTCTCTCTCTCTCTCTCTCTCTCTCTCTCTCTCCTCTCTCTCTCGGTCCAAGGGAAGATTGGGTTGGGAGTAAGAGGTCGTGGAAGGGCTAAATCGGATTGGGGGGAGAGGGGGAGGGGGTAGATGGGCAGGTGAGGGTGGGAATGTACAGTAAGATGATAATGATGATGAAACCACAAAACAGCGAGAAGCATTTCAGTTGGTCAACCGGGTGTTCCTTTGAACCACGGTTCCAGTGACAGATCAGCCCAGCGCTGTTTGCCTGTCTCGTGGATTGTGGTGGAGAAGTTGCAACTGGTCACACATCCTTGGAGTCTGTCTCAGTCTGTATGTCTGTGTGTATGTCACAAGTTTGTATTTTGGGGTATTGTTTATGTTTATATTGTGTCAGTATGTCTGATTTTGTGTATGTGTGTGTGTGTGTGTGTGTGTGTGTGTGTGTGTGTGTGTGTGTGTGTGTGTGTGTGTGTGTGTTGTGTGTGTGTGTGTGTGTGTGAGTGAGTGTGTGTGCGCGCGAACATCAAGGACAAACAAACAATGACAAGGTAGATAAGACAAGCACGCATAAACGACACAAGCAATACAATAATGCAGAAGCCTTTGCCACGAGAAAGAATAAGGGGGGGACAGAAGAGAACATGGCATGTATCCCAGAATTCACCTGGGATCACGTGATCTGGCATCCTGGAGGATGGGACTAAAAGAAGGAAAGCATGAGGAGCGGGAAAGATTCCACAGGCGTTCCTGAATCTCTGTGTGATGACAATCACGACGTGTTTTACATCTTCTCCTAACATGAGAGAAAACTGCATGGATGTCGCACGATTGCGTGTTCCATCACTGTCAATATCCCTTCTCTGTCTCTGTCTCTCTGTTTCTGTCTTCGCCTGTATCCTTCTCTCTCTCTCTCTCTCTCTCTCTCTCTTCTCTCTCTCTCTCTCTCTCTCTCTCCCGCTGTGTGCGTGCATAAGTATATGCACATGTGCGGTGTGTGTGTGTGTGTGTGTGTGTGTGTGTGTGTGTGTTGTGTTGTGTGTGTGTGTGTGTGTGTGTGTGGCGCGCGTGCGTGTGTGTGTGTCTGTGGCGGCGTGCGTGTGTGTATGTATGTAGTGCGCGGTGTGCGTGGTGTGTGGTACTGGTGGCTGGCGTGCGCGTGTGTGTATGTGTGTGTGTGTGTGTGTGGTGTGTGTGTGTGTGTGTGTGTGTGTGTGTGTGTGTGTGTTGTGTGTGTGTGTACATGTGCTGTGTGTGTATGTTTGTGAACCCATGTGTGCTTGTGGGTGCACGCTGCGCATACACGCACACTAATGAGTGAGTGCGAGTATGTGTGTACGACGTGTGCATGTTGTGTACGCGTGTGTGTGCATTCTTGGATGCGCACATATGTTGGTGTGATGTACACACGTGTTTGTGTGTCGTGCGCGCACACACTCGTGAGAACCCAGACCTGCTGCACAAGAAAGTACGCTGATCTTCTGGTATACTGACAACCCTCGATCATCCTCCATGCTGCTTCACTCTCTCTGAGCCCAAGGAAGAGAGGTAGGGGGAGTGGGGGGGATGAATTAGGGCGAAACAGAGGGTCAAAATGGGGAGGTTAGGGAGAGGGTCAGTACGAAAACATGAAGATCGTGATAATAAAACGACAAAACAGCAGTTAGCCTCAAGGAATGTCAATCGGCTGTTCCTGTGAGACAACAGTTCCAGACAGTTCCAGAGAAAGATCAATCCACCGATGTTTACCCGGCTCCTCGATCCTGGTGGGGGAGTCGCAGCTGGTCACGTCTTTGGAGTGTTGTCATAACAGAGACAGCAGCCCAGAGTTCATCAGCACGGATGATAGTATTGGTGTTAGTATCACTGGTCCAGTGCATCGCAATAGGGTTGTACGAAAAATCATGATGCCTGTCCGTTGATATAATTTCCTTAATAGTTTGTTATTATTTTGTTTGATTACCTGTTAATAAATGTTTGCAGAATATGAAAATCACATTGGATTTCCTTCATCTTCGTGTAACATTAGAATATGGGGAAAATATTGTATATCAAATGTTTTGTAGGGCCGTAGGTGGTGCTTTAACCCATTATAAGTAATGATGAATATGCATGGCAACGTAATAAAAAACTATAAATATAAAAATAATACAAACGCGAATTCAGCAACAAGAATAAGTAAATGAAACGAACAGTAAACGAGAGAAAAGCCCATCGTCAAAAAAAAAAACGTGAAAGAAAGAAATATACGATGACTGAGAAGATGAGGGGAAGATTTGGATTTGGAGGACTAAGAAAGAAAACAGCTGCAGACACAGACAGACACACAGACTTGAACATCAAGCGCAACAAACAATGACAATATGATAAGGCAAGAACGTATCAACGACACAGGCAATACACTGACGCAGAAGCATTTGCCAGGAGAAGAAATGCTGACAGGACAATGTGGCTCAAATCTCAGATTTTACTCGTGATCACGTGATATACCGCCCATCCCTGGCATTCTGAAGGATTTGGACTAAAAGACAAAAGAAAAAAACGAAAGACAGACGGACTGAAAGAAAGAGAGAGAGAAGAAAGAATGAATGAACGAATGAAAGAATGTATGTATGTATGTATGTATGTATGTATGTATGTATGTATGTATGTATGTATGTATGTATGCATGTATGTATGTATGTATGTATGTATGTATGTATGATGTATAAACTAGAGGAATAAGGCAACACACAGGCATTCATGATTTGTGTGAGATATACCACATATGTAGATGTACATGTGCGTGAATATACACACTCATGTTTATGAGACTTGTACACGCGGACGCTTGTGGGAATGCGCATTTATGGCACAAAAAAGCAATACATTTATACATGCATATACATACACACATATACATATATATCAATCACTCGTCCCTGCTGCTTCACTCTGTCAAAGCTCAAGGGAGAAAGGGTGGGGTAGGAGTGGGTGAGTGGGGGGGGGGTGTTGGGAAGTGTAGGGAGGAAGTAAGGGTCAGAATAGGGGGAGGGGCGGGGGGGGGGGGGGGCGGGGTGAATAAGTAAACTGTGGATCGTGATAATAAGACGACGAAACAGCAGTTACATCTCGCTCCGTAAATTGGCTGTTCCTGTGAGCTGATGGTTCCAGAGAAAGATCAATGCACCGACGTTTACATGGCTCCTAGCTCCTGGTGGGAGGAGCTGCAGCTAATCACAACCTTGGAGTCATGTCATCACAGAGACAGGGACAAGGAACACACAGGCACGCAGTTACTGAGCAAGGAAGGATCAGGCTGGTCTCGGCTTCACTGGCCCTGTGCATCGCGAAATGTTTTCTGACAAAATATGTTGCGCAGTCCCGATGATACAATTTTTCCTGGATATACTATTTGACATTTTTCTTCAGGATTTTTTTTCAGTCAACGTTTGTAGCATTCAAAAATCACACTTGCATTTCCTTTACCTTCGTTTAACATCCAAGTTATATTATGATGAGGATTTACAATATTTTAGCGGGGTTTTCTGCCCAAGGGATTTTGAGCCCTTAATAGGTAAAAAAAATTAATAAACATGGCCAACGCAATGCTAACCCTATACTAATACCACGCGGTGCAAATGGATATCAACAAGATTAAATGGATGAAAAGAAAAAGCTCACTTTGCGATCACATCTGCCAGCTGTAGTGCATTCGTCTGTTGCCTGAACCCCACCGTCTAAATGTGAGTTTGATATGGGGTCAATGGCCAGAACAATGTAAATAGTATACCTGTAAAGCGTGCTAATTTTATTCTAGAAGTGTTGTTGAACTATTCATGCCTTTTGATCATATTTGGGTAGTGCTGAAAAGGAATACTTACTTAGGCCCATTGCTCTTGCCAGAGCATAGGCCACCAACAACTGCCCGCCAACGTCCACGGTCCTGGGCAATCTTTTATAATTTGTTCCAGCTGTAACCCATCTGCCTGGTGTCCGATTCCAGGTCCCGTCTCCAGGTGTTTCTTGGTCTTCCTCGCTTCCTTTTGCCTTGGGGATTCCAGGTCCGGGCTTTTCTGGTGGTGTTGTCTGGGGGCTTTCGAAGCGTGTGTCCTATCCACCGCCATCTTCTTTTGCGGATGTCTTGCTCTATTGGCAGTTGGTTACTTCTTTCCCACAGCTCTTTGTTGCTGATTGTTTCTGGCCAGTGGATCTGGAGGATCTATCGCAGGCAGCTGTTAACGAACGTCTGCAGTTTTTGAATGGTGGTTTTTGTGGTTCGCCAGGTCTCTGATCTATATAAGAGGACGGATTTGACCGAAAAGGAATAGGTAAACGTAATTGTTGGTTTACCTTTAACAGATGGACTGAACAGTTGAAAAGACAGTGAAACATTTTCACCTGTTTCATAAATATTTCATATTAGACAAATTTATTCTCCTCTAGGAATCTAAGAAATCTCACAGATTCTGAACTGGCAGCAGAGCGTGAGAGTCTTAAATTACAAGAGCTTGTTGCAGAATTACTTTTGTAGTCTGTAACGCAGAACATATCCTCATTGATCCTAAATGTAGCGCTATTTTTGAATATCTTTGTTATCAACAAAACACAGCCATAAAACACAGACCAAGGTCAGTGAAAGGTAAATGGACACTTTTCAAGCGATGTATCATAAAAAGTGTGTTTTCATACATTTGACAGCAACTGATTTGTGACTGCTATGTTTTCCCGTGCGTCACATTTCACATTTTCATCAATTTTAGTTAAAGTCAGTTCCAGTAGATTTAGCATTATCTTCCGGATAAATAGACAAGTAACCACTCCTATGGAGCCAGGCGAAAAGAATACCAACATGACGGAAGTAAAAGCCTGATAATAACTGGATCTTTTCCTAAGTAAAATTGATTTCCAGATTGTCCTTTAAAAAAATGAAAATAAAAATAAGAACAGTATTCATATTTTCTATACTTATTACTAGAAAAAGAAAGGAAGAAAAATTTAGAAAACAAGAAAAAATATCCCAGAAAGCGCTCATGATCACGTGACTGGCACGTGATGCCGACCCAGTAATAGACAAAGCGCAACGTTGATAGAAATAAGACAGGGACAGTGAAATAACAATTCTAGAAACGAAAGACCGAAGTCCCGTCACTTGTTGCGTGAATATAAATGTCACGCGCAGTATGCAAATCCTACTGGTCACGAGGTGCACGTGCAAAGAGAGCGCTGTTGGTGTGTTGCACTGTCAGAGAGCGATCTGCACTACGTTTGTTTACCGTGATGTCCTGCCTTTCTCCACCTCTGCTCTGTCTGTCTGTCTCCCTGTCTGTTTGTCTCTGTCTGTCCGTATGTTTCCTCTGTCTCTCTCTGTCCCCGGTCTCTGTTTCTCTGTCTGTCTGTCTGTCTGTCTGTCTGTCTGTCTGTCTGTCTTCTCTCTCTCTCTCTCTCTCTCTCTCTCTCTCTCTCTCTCTCTCCTATCAATATAGCCTGGTTTTAATTTGACAATAAATTGGCTTCAGTCAATTGTGTGTGTGTGTGTGTGTGTGTGTGTGTGTGTGTGTGTGTGTGTGTGTGTGTGTGTGTGTGTGTTTGTTGTGCGTGGTGCGTGTGTGTGTGTGTGCACATGAATGCGCGCGCGCGCGCGCGTGAGTGTGTGATGTGTGCGTGCGTTCATGTCTGCGTTACTGAGTGTGCTCGCCTCCTGCTTCTCTCTCTCTCTCTCTCTCTCTCTCCTCTCCTCTCTCTCCTCTCTCTCTCTCTCTCTCTCCTCCCCTCCTCCCCACCCCCTCCCCCATCCAAGAGTCAGAATGTCTGTCTGAGTGTCTGTTTGTCTCACCCACTGGTTAAGGCATATTCACTAGTTCGTAAGTTAACGGTTCTGCACATTTAACGCAGATATAACTTTGGATGAGCGAGTGGATGAATCTTTTTTCATTAAATGCATGTAGGTTTGAAAATTCCAGATTTAATGGTCCGGTCGGGTAGAGGTTTGGATATTGTCTCCCCTAAGAATGAAAACGTTTCCTGATTTTGTATAAAAGTAATATTTTATTTGAAAAGCCTTCAATGATAGAGGATGGGGTAAACTTTGGTTCCACAGGATGGGGGTCGAGGAAAATCAGATTTCAACGAGTTACGAGCAACGCATGAAATATGATAAAGTGGTGCCATATCTAAGGTCTGGCTTTCTAAATATACGGCTGGTTACTGCTTATCGTGCCAGTTATACAGACAGTTCAGAGGACACAAAACAGGAAAAGTGGAATGAAATCTTTGACTTGAAACAGCTGGGAAATGAACGGGACACAAAGTGAGAAATGACGATATCAAACAGCCGCTTTCAATGGCAAAATGTCAGACGTCATCTGCTGTTGGTGTTGTTGTTTTTTCTCTACCATAACTGCGCTCATTCCGGCTCCGCATCCACTACTATACCCTGGCTTCGCCCCGGCACCAGCAATCCGCAGGATGCAGTCAATATGAAATCATTATACGGCAACACACCGAAGGAGACACCGCACTGCTGCCCAGTGACTTCGTTGGACTTCAGCGGTGCATGTTCTGATCCAACATACACAGTACATCACGAACTAAGCCCCCTAATAATGACAACAATGGCCTGGTCGCGAAGACAGCATGAGTGAGTACCCCCTTCCAGAGGGCGCCACCACTTCCACACAACGACAGTTTCCTTGAAGATGCTGATAGGGGAGATCCTCACCACGTACTCACCAAGGGCAGAGACGTTGAGAGGACAGCGAAACTGAAGTGTCCTTGAGAGAAGAGCACGAAGGGCCACAGAATTTGACACTTTTTCCATGCTGATTAGTGAGGATGGGGATGATGAAAGTGATGCTATGGGGATCACTAATGGTCTGGACCACCTGTTAGGTCTGTGCTTTATCATTAGTTTCCTACCTCCCGGCTTGTACCAAGCCCGAGAAAGACAGACTCCTACAGTGTTGGTCAGGAAATCAGAGTAATACTCGCAAAGACATATCCATTAAGCGAATGAAATTCGACTCTCTTTTTGCAGTTTCATCAACTGAGCCAACAACAAACTAAACTCCGGTCGAGGCCGAAAATCCCCAGAAACAAATGGTTCTGATGGGACTCGAACTCACGACCTGTCTGTCCGGAGTTCACCACGCTAACCACTGCACACAGTGGCTAGTATGTTTTTCTTTGTTGTAATGAAAAGAAATTAATGTTATACAGCCGTATTCACCATTACACGTTTCTTGTGGGGAAAAAAAGCAAGAAATAGAACATCAAACTTATTCCTAAGTAGAATTTAAAATCAAAATTAGTTATTGTCAAACTAGTTTCCCTCAACGCAAATACAACAGTTAGCTCCTTGTAATGCTCTGCTTCTGATTTTTGTCATTCTAGGCTAATCACGAAAGGTCGTTTGTTCTGTGTGCTGGGTGTTGTCATTTCTGCTGGGCGATTCGGTGTCGTAAGCAGCCTCCATTTGGAATCATGGGCCTGTATTCCTTTCATCATGGGAGCAAGAGTCACGCTACTTGTACGTTATTTCCTTTCTCTCTGTTTGAAATCAGCCCAGTCTCAGGTCCACTGAAATGTCACTGGCGTAACGTCCAGTTCTTGTTTTGTTTTGTTTTGTTTTTCATTTACAAAACTCATAATTGAAAAAAACAGTTCTGCATTGTATATCGGTGTTGCACTTGAAGAACTTTGGAACAGGAAAGAGTCAGTGCTTTGTTTCCAACAGACGTTACAAATGGAAAGCAGTCATTCTTGACATGTTCATTCGCGCCATTTTTTTTCTTCAATCAGGATTTGAACGCAGACTTTACAGACCTTTCCATAAATGGTTTATGCCTTAATTATATGAGTAAGTGTGTGTGTGTGTGTGTGTGGTGTGTGTGTGTGTGTGTGTGTGTGTGTGTGTGTGTGTGTGTGTGTGTGCGAGCTTTCGTGCGTGCGTGCTTGAGTGTGTGTGTGTGTGTGTGTGTGTGTGTGTGTGTGTGTGTGTGTGTGTGTGTGTGTGTGTGTGTGTGTGAGGCGCGCGCGCACGTACGAGCGCTTGTGGAAGGATACAAATGTGAGTACTCTGATATACACACGTGTATGTGTTTTCATGAGACAGGTCTCTTGCGTGCGGATATCTAATGATTATTTCTATATGTAGACATGTTCTATGTATTATTCTTTTCATGTTGCTCTATGTCCTTTATATTGATGTAATCCTCTGGCCTCCATGGTGGCATGGGCATAGCTTCGTGCATTTACCGTTGAGCAATACATTCCCTGTCTGTCTGTTTGACTGCATATCTAGTTGCCTGCCTGCCTGCCTGCCCGCCTGACTGTCTGTTTGTCTGTCCGTCTGTCTGTCCGTCCGTCTGTCTGTCTGTCCGTCTGTCTGTCTGTCTGTCTGTCTGTCTGTTGTCTTCTCTCTCTCTCTCTCTCTCTCTCTCTCTCTCTCTCTCTCTCCTCTTCACTTCTCTTCTTTCATCTGTCTCTCTGTCTCTGTCTCTATCTGCCTCCAATTACCTCTCTCTGTCTCTCTCCGTCTCTTTCTCTCTGTGTCTTTGTTTGTCTGTTTAACTGTCTGTTTGTCTGTCTGTCTGTCTGTCTCTGTCTGTCTCTCTCTTCATATTATGCGCGCGCACTAGCGTGTATGAACACTATCCAGTCACTACGTTTTATCAAAATACTTGTGGAGCTGTCCCCAAACCATTTTTAA
>CM065730.1:64899033-64919033 GCA_033310375.1 Conus canariensis
TAAACAACAGCACATTGTAGAACAATCTGTGATTACAAAAAAAAATATACCTCAAGTTCATCATGATTTCTAAACGATATCGATCTATACCTCAAGTATCATCATGATTTCTAAACGATATCGATCTATACCTCAAGTATCATCATGATTTCTAAACGATATCGATCTATACCTCAAGTATCATCATGATTTCTAAACGATATCGATCTAAGTTGCTTCTGCTATGAAATTCCAGCACTCTCTTTTTATAACTTGTCCTGCAACGGTTTTTGTTTGTTTGTTTGTTTGTTGTTTTCTTTACCCCGCAAACAGGTTCTTGAATTAGTATAGAATAGGAAATGAGCAAGATCTACGTTTACAATCACAATCAGTTTGTTAGATACCCTGTTCTTGGGTTACAACCAGGTACCAATTTTTGCTTATAGAAAAATAACAATTAAAAAAAAGAAAAGAAAATTCAGGCGCCTATGCGTAAAGGATAGTAGATTAGAAACAGAAGATGGAGTATGGCTGCCTTAATGGCAGGATTAAAAACGGTCATGCACACAAAACTCCACTCACTTTGTTGGGCAGATGGGATTAATCCTTGCCTGTCTATATAGGGAGTGTCCGCAGGAGTATCAGCCTGCGTACGCAGAAGAAGAAGAAGAAGAAGAAACTTTCTGCTGTGTACAGTGGAACATGACCTGCCAAATGTTCAGGCATACCAGTTTCTTGACGGAGAAAGACTAAAGATCTGACAGAGAAAAGGTAAGAAGAAAAGAGGGAGTTGGAGGGGGTGGAGAGGTAAAGGGGAGGAGGGGGTCTGAGGATGGTGGATCAGGTGATTTGGAGGTTGACGTGGGGCTGGGGTGAGTAGAACAAATCATGGCTGTCATTCCCCCCACCCCCACCCCCCACCCCCACCCCTCACCCCCACACGCAGCGGGAAAAGAGAGGGATGGAGGGGGGATGGGTGAGTTTTAGATAATGAACAATTGGATTCTACTTTCTTTATGCCATCTTCATTTCCTGCATTCTGTCTCATCAAACAGGCAGAAAACAGACACTTCCGTTTCCTTCCATTCGAGGCAGATCACACTGTACTGGTTTCCTGGAGTCTGTCACGAAGTGTTCATACTGTACTGGTTTCCTGGTGTCTGTCAGCGAAGTGTTCACACTGTACTGGTTTCCTGGAGTCTGTCAGCGAAGTGTTCATACTGTACTGGTTTCCTGGAGTCTGTCAGCGAAGTGTTCACACTGTACTGGTTTCCTGGAGTCTGTCAGCGAAGTGTTCACACTGTACTGGTTTCCTGGTGTCTGTCAGCGAAGTGTTCACACTGTACTGGTTTCCTGGTGTCTGTCAGCGAAGTGTTCATACTGTACTGGTTTCCTGGAGTCTGTCAGCGAAGTGTTCATACTGTACTGGTTTCCTGGTGTCTGTCAGCGAAGTGTTCATACTGTACTGGTTTCCTGGAGTCTGTCAGCGAAGTGTTCATACTGTACTGGTTACCTGGGTCTGTCAGCGAAGTGTTCATACTGTACTGGTTTCCTGGTGACTGTCAGCGAAGTGTTCATACTGTACTGGTTTCCTGGAGTCTGTCAACGAAGTGTTCACACTGCACTGGTTTCCTGGAGTCTGTCAGCGAAGTGTTCACACTGTACTGGTTTCCTGGAGTCTGTCAACGAAGTGTTCACACTGTACTGGTTTCCTGGAGTCTGTCAGCGAAGTGTTCACACTGTACTGGTTTCCTGGAGTCTGTCAACGAAGTCTTCACACTGTACTGGTTTCCTGGTGTCTGTCAGCGAAGTGTTCATACTGTACTGGTTTCCTGGTGTCTGTCAGCGAAGTGTTCATACTGTACTGGTTTCCTGGAGTCTGTCAGCGAAGTGTTCACACTGTACTGGTTTCCTGGAGTCTGTCAGCAAGTGTTCATACTGTACTGGTTTCCTGGAGTCTGTCAGCGAAGTGTTCACACTGTACTGGTTTCCTGGAGTCTGTCAGCGAAGTGTTCAACTGTACTGGTTTCCTGATGTCTGTCAGCGAAGTGTTCACACTGTACTGATTTCCTGGAGTCTGTCAGCGAAGTGTTCACACTGTACTGGTTTCCTGGAGTCTGTCAGCGAAGTGTTCACACTGTACTGGTTTCCTGGAGTCTGTCAGCGAAGTGTTCATACTGTACTGGTTTCCTGGAGTCTGTCAGCGAAGTGTTCACACTGTACTGGTTTCCTGGAGTCTGTCAGCGAAGTGTTCGCACTGTACTGGTTTCCTGGAGTCTGTCAGCGAAGTGTTCACACTGTACTGGTTTCCTGGAGTCTGTCAGCGAAATGTTCACACTGTACTGGTTTCCTGGAGTCTGTCAGCGAAGTGTTCATACTGTACTGGTTTCCTGGTGTCTGTCAGCGAAGTGTTCATACTGTACTGGTTTCCTGGAGTCTGTCAGCGAAGTGTTCATACTGTACTGGTTTCCTGATATCTGTCAGCGAAGTGTTCATACTGTACTGGTTTCCTGGAGTCTGTCAGCGAAGTGTTCATACTGTACTGGTTTCCTGGTGTCTGTCAAGGAAGTGTTCCCACTGTACTGGTTTCCTGGAGTCTGTCAGCGAAGTGTTCATACTGTACTGGTTTCCTGGTGTCTGTCAGCGAAGTGGTCCGTCAGACTTCTCCGCATCTTTCAGCTTTTACCCGATTTATTTCCTGTGGGAATTTTCTATTAGAAACAGTGAAAGCAGTGAAAACATCCCAATAATTTTGGCTTGTCAAATGAATTCTTTTACGGTGAATTTGTAAGCCATGCCCTGCCGAGCTTCCTGTATCAAAAGTGTACTGGAAGAGAGAGACTTCTGATTCTTCTGTGCACCAGTTAGATATCGTCATTGTTCTTGGGTCTGACAGAAAAAAACAAAAACAATGGCAGACCTACAGTGACAAAAGTTTCCTTTTAAAACCCTGGCCCATAAACACCGTGTCTTCATTCCATGATTCGGAGATGATGAGGAGAACACACGGAAGGAAGCTTGACAAGAGACTTGGTTGTTTAAAGTTTGTTCTCCATCTCTGCCTCTTTGTCTTTCTCTCTATATATATACACATAGCTTGGGCAATGCATTTGTCGACTTCTCTAAACTCTTTCACAGTCAGTAACAAAAAAAGTGAATTACATCTGGTGATAGATGCAATATGATAAGGAGGACGACTTTTGTTTTCGAGATGAAACAATGACAAGCACATAAATCCACCTTTCAGCTGCTCGTGGTACCCAATTCCCAAGCACACATGCAGACATGCAGCATGCAGATTAAACAGGGCAAGTTCCTTTAAAAATGAAGATGTTCTAAGCTGATACACAGCAATAAAAGCAGAAGACTTGGCAAACATGAATCAGAACTTACACAAGACCGGCTTTGCCAGCTTTTCTTTTTCCATCTTAAATATGAACACAAACACAGAGCCGAAAAGAAATAAATACAAGTAAATCACCGTACAGTTGATGTGAAAGAAACAAAAGCACTATTTCATTCCAGTTTTATATTCAACACATCGCCCAGCCACTGCTACGATGGCCAAATTAGCTGTCAGAATGCCGCCCACATTGATAACTCTGTTAAGAAAGCAGGAATGAACAGTAAAGGAAGTTTTGATTGCGTTCATGAAAAATCAGACAGCAAAGCCCTCCCCCCCTCCCCCCCTCCCCCCCCCCCCCTCCGTTTTTCTTCCCTCCTCACCTCTTTCATTTTCTGTCCCTCTTGGAACGTCATTTGATTTCCTGATCAAACAGCGGTGGTGGGTTCAGTGTTCTCAACAGCACGTTCAGCTAAAAGTCTCTTCATGTCAGGCGATCGATGATAGACGGCGGTCATTTCTAGTCAGGTCTGGGGCTTTTTTTGTCTTTATTTTCCCCTGAGTGGTCAGCTGGGTCGGCGCCAGTCTGAATGTATTGATGGACGGATAAGGCGGGGGGAGGGGAGAGGGGGAGAAGAAGGTAGGAGGCTGCTGGTGAGGGGGGGGGAGAATGGGGGAAGTGGGGAAAAGGGGGTGTTAGGGAAAGGGAAAATGAGATGTGGACTACAACTGATACTGGGTTGTTGTTTTTTTTTTAGTTTATTTTCTCTGATTCTTCTCTGGCCCTTTCATATTTTTCATCTATTTTCTGATTATTGTCAGTTCAGTTGTCATCATAATTGTCATCAATCACATCAACCCGTTCGCTGCTTGAAAATGTTACAAACAAAGGCTTTCCCAGTGCCAGGGAAATCTAATGATTTGTGGGTAATAATTAACAAAAAATTCTAGCTCAGAAACTACAAAAGATATAACAATGAAATATATATGATTTTTGAAGGAAATTGAATGAAGATTTTGAATCTGGGCTTCTTTTGTTTTAATTTTGATAATAAAAAAGTATTTAGACAATTAGATTTTTTTGCACGATCAAAAGCATATGTATTTACCACTACATCTTCACATCCAAACAAGAACACAAAGCAAAAAAGTTGAAAATAAAGTTTGTATTGTCACACTACACCTGTAAATGAAAGTAAAACAGTTTAGAAGTCTATCAAGACGCTCACACTCTATGCAGACAGGTCAGTCCACGACCACGCCCCCCTCTCCCCACCACGCCCCCTTGCTGGACTTCAACCCTCTCTTTCACTGCTCCTCTTCCCCTACCTTTCCCTCTGCCCCGTGCCGCGCCGCGAGCAGGCCGCGCTCCCCTCTCACGCTGACTACCATGTCACTGACCACTGGCACGCAGTGCAGAGTACACACTAGGCGAGCTCGTTCGACGCTGGCAAACCAGTCAGCTGAACACACATTGAGGTCACACAGCCCGACACAATAACTGACGAATACGGTTGGCAATTCCATCACTATCATCATCTCACCTTCATGCTCGAGTGAGTCATTGAATAAAAGATTATTGTCTTTGTCAAAAATCATTAGCAGAGCCTGCTCAGCTGTGTAAATACGTTGATTTGGTCGCTGCGCTTGTCGAAGGTTGCGCCGCCATCTTTGCAAGCGAGATGAAGTGCTGGCTGGTCATCCAGTCAGTGTTGAGAATAAATGGGCTTTCCCCTCACGTGTGGTCATTTACATATCATTTTAATACTACAGACATATAAGGCTTACTACGCACACTCTATTTAAGTCCGTTGATAGAAATAGTAACGAATGAAAATTCAAGAAAAATGCATGACGTCAGTGGACGGCCCATAGGCACTGGGAAAGCATTTTTAATGCGGCGTCGGCTGACGGCTTAAAGGCACTCTACGGGTCAAATATCACCACAATCAATCAATCAATCAATCACCATAATCAATCAATCAATCAGTTAGTCAGTTAATCAATCATCATCATACATACCAACAATCATTTTCATCACCATCGACCTCATCATCTGCGTCAAAAATCATCATCGACGTAAATCATCCATCTTCATAACCAAAACCATCATCATCGTCAACATCAAAGTTAGCATCATCGTTATCAATACTCATAGTCATCATGGTGTCGGTGCTAGCAGTGGTACTGGTGATGATTATGACAATTGTAGGTAGTGTCAGTTGGAAGAAATATATGGTCAGTTAAAGCTAGATTATTTTCTGTCTCAATATCATTGAATCCAATGGTTATCACATATTTGCTTTTAAATTAACAGTCGATCTAAGCAAGGGTGCGAACTTCGTTGTAAAGACAGTCTGAAAAAATAAGCAAAAGAAAGAATATATTCTCCACGTTTTAAACCAAAATACTGGAATTAGCAACAGGTGTGACTAATATGTTACTTCTTACATTTATTCTTATTTTTGTCACACACACACACACACACACACACACACACACACACACACACACACACACACACACACACACATACACACACACACACACACACACACGCGCGCGCGCGCATAATAATAATAATAATAATGTATGGATTTTATATAGCGCAATTCTTGGGATCAACTCATTGCGCTCAGCACACACTCAAACACTCCCACTAACATGTGTTCACACACACACACACACACACACACACACACACACACACACACACACACACACACACACACACACACACACACACCTACCGACACAGGCGCACTTATCAAGTTCATCGGTTCAAGCGTAAACAATACAGTTATGCATGCAGTACATAAAAAGTCAGGTCATAATAATAGACACAGCATTCAGATATTATGGTTGAAGAAGGCTTTCCTAAAGAAGTATGTTTTTAACTCTGACTTGAATTTAGATAATGTAGGCAGGTCACGTAAGCTGTCAGGAAGAGAATTCCAAAGAGTGGGCGCACTAAAGCTAAATGCTCTTTCACCGACTGTCTTTAACGAGCGCCTAGGAATTTTCAGAAGTTTTTGAGAAGATGAGCGAAGAGACCGAGAAGTTTGATAGGTGGACAGAGAAGCAGAAAGATACTGTGGGAGTGTCCCATCAAAGAAACGATAGGCAAAAACTGCGATTTTGAACTGCCATCGATATTTGATGGGATATTTGATGACACACACACACACACACACACACACACACACACACATTTCTGCCTCTTTTATGCACTATACATATACGTACACATAGACAGATAGATAGATAGATAGATAGATAGATAGATAGATAGATAGATAGATAGATAGATAGATAGATAGATAGGTAGATAGACTTTATAAAGGAGGCATATGTCTGTCTATCTATCTATCTGTCTATCTATCTATCTATCTACATATACACATATATATATGTCCATGCCTCTATGTGTATCTATCTATCTATCTATCTGTCTGTCTATTTATCTATCTATCTATCTACCTATCAGTCAACCTATCTATCTATCTATCTATCTATCTATCTATCTATCTATCTATCTATCTATCTATAAGGTAAATAGTCCATGACACAGACGAACTCCATCCACTGAACTGGGAAGGAACAGGCAGTGGTACAATGGATGTGTTCAGTGTCTATTAATGTCGGGTGTCAGACTGTTATCCGCTGTTGGCTCAACGTAAATTCTTGCCCTGGTCACACAGAGTGGGAAGGTATGGCTGTTATAGTAGTGGGTGAAACTCTGATTTATTTCTGGCTTGGTTAAGAGCGCAACTGTTCCCAGAGAATGACGGTGACTGATTCTGTATACAGACACATACATACATACACACATACATACATACATACATACATACATACATACATACATACATGCATACATACATACATACATACATACATACATACATACATACATACATACATACATACATACATACATACATACATGCATGCATACATACATTTGCTTTGAATAATGTTTTGGACTGTAATTTTGACATAAGATTCAGTTCAATAACTTATGCACATTCTATCTATCTATCTATCTATCTATCTATCTATCTATCTATCTATCTATCTATCTATCTATCTATCTATCTATCTATCTATCAACGTGTGTGTGTGGTCTGTGTGTCTCTATGTGTGTGTCTGTGTGAGGTGTGTATGGGTGTATGCACGCGTGTATCTGTGTGGGGGTGATGGTAGGAGAGAGAGAGAGAGAGAGAGAGAGAGAGAGAGAGAGAGAGAGAGAGAGAGAGAGAGTAACACGTTTCAAAACAATTTGTGATTACAAACTGGATATTGCTGAGGTATCATCATTATTACTTAACAATGTTGATTAATGTACTTCTACCATGAAATTCCGAGCATTTTTATAGCTTCTTCTGCAGAGATTTTTTTCCCCAAAAATAGGTTTTTGAATCAGAATGATACGGGAGATCTGTGAGACATACGTTCAGAGTTACACTAAGTTTGTTACATGCAGTGTTTTTATGTTACAAGCAATGCACAGATACATATTTTTGCTAATAAATGAACAACAAAAAGCAGAAGAAAAAGACAATTCTAGGCACGTGCCAGTGAAGATAAACAGCTTAGAAACTTTCTGCGGTGTGAAGTCGGATGCAACCTGCCAAACATTCACTTCGAAAGAGGTGTACCAGTTTCGTGAGGAAGCAAGACTGACAATCTAACGAAGAAAGAGGTAAGGGAAGAGGGGGAGTGGGAGGTGGGGGTATGAAGAGGTGGAGGGAGGAGGGGGTCTGTGAGGAGGGAGCAGATGAATGGAGATGGGTGTAGGGTGGGGTGGGACGAACAAAGCATGGCCCTTACCCCGCATACTCGGTGAAGAAGGAGACGGAGGGGGGAAGGGGTGGTGGAGGAATTTAAATAACTGACAATTGGATTCTATTTTCTGTCACTATCTTGATTTCCTGCATCCTATCTCATTCCAGCAGGCAGAAAACAGACACCTCCGCTTCCTTCCATTGCAGCCAGTTCACACTGCACTGGTTTCCTGGAGTCTGTCAGCGAAGTGTTCATACTGTACTGGTTTCCTGGTGTCTGTCAGCGAAGTGTTCACACTGCACTGGTTTCCTGGAGTCTGTCAGCGATGTGTTCATACTGCACTGGTTGCCTGGAGTCTGTCAGCGAAGTGTTCACACTGTACTGGTTTCCTGGTGTCTGTCAGCGAAGTGTTCATACTGCACTGGTTTCCTGGAGTCTGTCAGCGATGTGTTCATACTGCACTGGTTTCCTGGAGTCTGTCAGCGATGTGTTCATACTGCACTGGTTTCCTGGTGTCTGTCAGCGAAGTGTTCATACTGCACTGGTTTCCTGGAGTCTGTCAGCGAAGTGTTCAC
Organism: Conus canariensis; assembly: GCA_033310375.1. Lineage (NCBI taxonomy): Eukaryota > Metazoa > Mollusca > Gastropoda > Neogastropoda > Conidae > Conus > Conus canariensis. The sequence continues at coordinate 64,907,719 of CM065730.1, forward strand.
TACTGCACTGGTTTCCTGGTGTCTGTCAGCGAAGTGTTCACACTGCACTGGTTTCCTGGAGTCTGTCAGCGAAGTGTTCACACTGCACTGGTTTCCTGGAGTCTGTCAGCGAAGTGTTCACACTGCACTAGTTTCCTGGAGTCTGTCAGCGAAGTGTTCACACTGTACTGGTTTCCTGGAGTCTGTCAGCGAAGTGTTCACACTGCACTGGTTTCCTGGAGTCTGTCAGCGAAGTGTTCACACTGTACTGGTTTCCTGGAGTCTGTCAGCGAAGTGTTCAGACTGTACTGGTTTCCTGGAGTCTGTCAGCGAAGTGTTCATACTGTACTGGTTTCCTGGAGTCTGTCAGCGAAGTGTTCATACTGTACTGGTTTCCTGGAGTCTGTCCACGAAGTTGTCCATCATACTTCTCCTTACCTTTCAGTTTTCCCTGATTTATTTCCTGTGGGAATTCATTATCAAAATGAAAACACCCCCAAAATGTTGGCATGTCAAACTAATTATTTTACAGTGATGCTGTTAGTCCCCACCCTGCCAATCTTCCTATAGCAAAGTATGCTCGAAGAGAGAGGCTCCTGACCCTTCTTTGCACCAGTCAGGGAATGTCATTGTTTATAGGCATAGAGAAACAAGATGCAAAGCATATAAACATACTCCCAGTAAGTGTACAAAAAAGATATATATATATATATATATATATATATATGTATATATATATATATATCAGTCACTATAGCACTTTCTCCTCTTTTGGTGGTAGAAATTTTGTTTGTAAGAGAAAAGAAAAAAAATACTGCTCTCCCCAGTGGGGAAATCAACCAGGGCCTCCCGCGTGGCAGGCGTGGACACTAACCACTATACTCCCGGGGAGCTTATAGAATATGACCACACTTAAGTTTATAAACCGTTATTGCTTAAACTGTACATCACAAAATGATTATTTATAGCCGTTAGTAACGGCTACTCTGGTAAAATAAAACATTGGGCATCATCCGTGACCCATAATGAACATATCTACAAATTTTCAGAAAGATCGGTCCAGCAGTTTTGTCTGGAGCGAGTGGAACACATTTTGACCATGGACAGACAGACACACAGACAGCATTTCTTCGTTCCCATTCTAAAGTACTCCCTGTTCTATAAGAACTGGGAGTACAAAAAATAGTGGCATAGACACAGTGACAAGAGATTTCCTTTCTAAATGCTGGCCCATAAATACAATGTTTCTCTTCCTTGAAGCGACGATGAACAAGACAGCGCATGGAAGGAAGCTAAATCAGAGGCCAGGTTGTTTCATCTTTGTTCTCCATGTTTGCCTCTTTGTTTTTCTCAATATAAACATGTGCTACGGGCTCTATAAATGGTCAGGCTCTGTAAACTCTCTGCTGGTCAAGAACAAAACAGTGATTTAAATCTGCTGATAGAAGAAATATAACAAAAATGATAACTTTAGTTTTCGAGGTAGAGCAGTTACATACACATACATCCAAATTTAAGCTGCTTGTAATAGCCATTCCCCAGTTACACACACAGACAAGAAGTGCGCAAATCAAACAAGAAAACTTCCTTAAACAGTAGAAAGTTCCAAGCTGACACACAGCAAGAAAAGCAGAAACGTGGTGAACATAGGTTGATATTTATTCAAGACTGTCTTCGCTGGCTTTTTTCCATATTGAACATTCATACATCCAAACACAAAGACAAACAGAAACAAATACAGGTAATCTCAGTATGCTTGATGTAAAAGAAAGACAAGATTTCCTTCCAGTGTTTTTTTACATTCAGCAAATTGTCCAGCTGCTTCTACGATGGCTGAGTTAGTTGTCATAATGCTACTCAACTGAAAAGTCCTGTTGGGAAAGCGAAAGTCAGTAGTAAAGAAAGCCTTGATCGCATTCATGAAAAGATCAAACAGTAACGCCCCTTCCTCTCTCCGTTTTCCTCCCCCCCCCCCTCCCCCTCATCTCTCTCCTTTTCTGTCCCTGTTGGAACGTCATTTGATTTCCTGATCAAACAGCGGTGGTGGGTTCAGTGTTCTCAACAGCACGTTCAGCTAAAAGTCTCTTCGTGTCATACGATCGATGATAGACGGCGGTCATTTCTAGTCAGATCTGGGGCTTTTTTGTCTTTATTTTTCCCCTGAGTGGTCAGCTGGGTCGGCGCCAGTCTGAATGTATTGATGGACGAAGGGGGAGAGAGAGAGAGAGAGAGAGAGAGAGAGAGAGAGAGAGAGAGAGAGAGAGAGAGAGGAGAAGGTAAGAGGCTGGGGGAGGGGGAGGGAAAGGGGAGGAGGATTGGGTGTTATGGTAAGGGAGGAGAAGCTGTGGACCATTACTGATATTGGTCATGGGTTTTGTGTGTGTGTGTGTGTGTGTGTGTGTGTGTGTGTGTGTGTGTGTGTGTGTGTGTGTGTGTGTGTGTGTGTTGTTGTTGTTGTTGTTGTTGTTGTTGTTAATTTTCTTTTCTCCCCTCCCCCTTCCCATTTTCATATTTTTAGGTTATTTGTTCTGATCATTGTCAGTTCAATTATCATCATCATTATCATCATCAATTACTTCAACTGCCACCATGAATCAATAAATTGATCAACAAATCATCATATCTATCATCAATCATTTTCATCATCATCATTATTATCGTCATTATCAATGGCATCAATGATCAATCAATCAACCAGCGTTACCAAAGCCCTCATCATTGTCATCAGTTTTCAACTATCTAAACACCAATACCATCAGAGCATTCAGACGGGCAGCGAGGATATCCACAGCTGTGTCGTATGCCAAGGAATTCTCCAGCTCTAACTTCTAACGGGGTACCAACAAATAATCCACAGGCTACGTATATACTACTCCCCCTCCACTTCCATTCTCTACCCCCCCTCCTCCCTCCCTCCCTCCCTTCCAACCTTCTGCAGGTGGGATGGAAAGTCATGCGCCATGTCTTCACTAGAGACCTGATGTATAAAGTTCAGAGGTCATGAGGAAGTGGGTCATTTGTGGGCTGGCTCTCCTCTCGTCTGTTCTGGTGAGGACAGTCTTTAGGAACCTGAAACCCATGTATATGAAAGAGAGAGAGGGAAAGGGAGAGAGAGAGGGGAAGGGAGAGAGAGGGGGGGAGAGAAATAGAAAGGTAGGGCAGAGAAAAAGAAAAAGAGAGACAGATACAAGAGAGAAAGAGAGAGACAGAAAGAAAAAGAGAGAAAGAAAGAGACAGAGAGACCGACAAACAGGCCGACGGACGAACAGAGACAGAGACACTTGGAGAGAGAGAGAGAGAGAGAGAGAGAGAGAGAGAGAGAGAGAGAGAGAGAGAAGCACACACACACACACACACACACACACACACACACACACACACACCACGCACACACACACACACACACACACACACACACACACACACACACACACACACGTGCGCGCATGCACTTGTGCGCACCCTTGCATGCTTTCAGGCACGCACAGCGAGAGAGAGAGAGAGAGAGAGAGAGAGAGAGAGAGAGAGAAGAGAGAGAGAAGACAGAGACAGAGACAGAGACAGAGAGAGACAGAGACAGAGACAGAGAGAGAGAGAGCGAAAAGACCAACAAACTCAGGCTTCCACATTCACGAACAGGCAGACAGACAGACAGACAGACAGACAGACAGACAGACAGACAGACAGACACAGCGAGCCATGGAGAGTGTGCCCGTCATTTGTCATGTCACACCCCAGTAAGGAGTGGCACTGTCTGAGTGTCACTGTTTATCTATGATAGGAGAACAGCCTTTCATTCCCTGCATGCATCCCTCTACCAGTCTCTCACCCCCAACCCCCAGTGCACTGTGTGGAAAGTCAAGTGCAAAGCCACTCTGCCGTTGCGCTACAAAGGGGGGTTTGGTTCAACAGGGCGTGACTAAGACAGAAAGAAAGAAAGAGAAACAGACATATTGATGCCAGCTTTGTGGGTGTTATGAAAACAGAAAAAAAGGAAAAAGACACAGAACAGAAAGACAGATGGGTGGGAAAAAATATGAAAACAGATGTACTGAGACAGAGACAGACAGACAGACAGAGAGAGAGAGAGAGGGGGGGTTGAGGAAGGGAGGGAGGGAGGAGACACAAACAGGCCTGTTCTGAAACTGACTGGAGCATACTCAAAGTTGGAGTCTTGCATAGATAGACAGATAGATAAGTAGGCAGACAGACAGATAGATAGATAAATGTGTTTATATGTTTGTCTGTTTCTAGATAGATAGATAGACAGATAGATACACACACATACATGCACACACACACACACACACACACACACACACACACACACACACACACACACACACACACACACACGCACGCACGCACACACACACACACACACACACACACACACACACACACACACACACAGACAGAGAAACAGAGAGAGATGTATTTATCTATGTTCCTGTAACTCCGAGTTCGAGACTTAACTCATTCATTACCCCATACAGGCCTTGTGACTTAACTCATTCATTACCCCATACAGGCCTTGTGACTTATTTCATTCATTACCCCATACAGGCCTTGTGACTTAACTCATTCATTACCCCATACAGGCCTTGTGACTTAACTCATTCATTACCTCATACAGGCCTTGTGACTTAACTCATTCATTACCCCATACAGGCCTTGTGACTTATTTCATTCATTACCCCATACAGGCCTTGTGACTTAACTCATTCATTACCCCATACAGGCCTTGTGACTTAACTCATTCATTACCCCATACAGGCCTTGTGACTTAACTCATTCATTACCCCATACAGGCCTTGTGACTTAACTCATTCATTACCCCATACAGGCCTTGTGACTTAACTCATTCATTACCTCATACAGGCCTTGTGACTTAACTCATTCTTTACCCCATACAGGCCTTGTGACTTAACTCATTCTTTACCCCATACAGGCCTTCTTACTTAACTCATTCATTAACCTTGTACATGCCTTGTGACTTAACTCATTCATTACCCCATACAGGTCTTGACTCTTTATGAAAAATGTAGAGAACACTAACAAACAAAAAATCACCCAGCATTGGCAGGTGAGGTGGGAGTGCAGGGAGTGCGGAGAGAGTGGAGGGTGGGGGCTGGGGGCTGGGGATTGGGGGGGGGGGGCAGGGGTCAAAGACAGAATGCAGAGAGACAAAGAGCTTAGGTGTGTTTGTGTGTGTGTGTGGGGGGGGGGGGGGTAGAGAAAAAGTACAATAAAGAATCGTATATAACTGAGAGTGAATTATAGAAGGAGAGACCGAAAGGGAGTGGGGGTGGTAGGGGTGAGGGTCTGTGGGAGTGATGGAGGGCAAAAATCATTGCCAGAGATAGGCCATGATAATGTACACAGACAGACAGACAGACAGACAAACAGACAGGCAGGCAGACAGACAGTTAAAGTCTAAGACAAACGGTAAGGTAAGACAAATTCTTGGAATGATGCGTATTTTCTTAGACATTGTTAATGTTATGACAGCTGATGCACTCCTCCTCCTCCTGCTCCACCACCACTTCTCTTCCTCCTTCTCTGTGTGTGTGTGTGTGTGTGTGTGTGTTGTGTGTGTGTGTGTGTGTGTGTGTGTGTGTGTGTGTGTGTGTGTGTGTGTGTGGTGTGTGTGTGTGGTGTGTGTGTGTGTGTGTGTGTGTGTGTGTGTGTGTGTGTGTTGTGTGTGTTGTGTGTGTGTTTGTGTGTGTGTGTGTGTGTGTGTGGTGTGTGTGTGTGGTGTGTGCGTGTGTGTGTGGTGCGTGTGTGCGTGCGTGGGCGCGCACGCGGGCGCCTGTGTGTGTGTGTGTGTGTGTGTGTGTGTGTGGCGCGCGCCGCGCGCGCGCGTGCGTGCGTGCGTGCGTGAGTGTGTGTGTGTTTTGTGTGTGTGCGTTGCGTTGTGTGTGTGCGTTGCGTGTGTTGTGTGTGTGTGTGTGTGTGTGTGTGTGTGTGTGTGTTGTGTGTGTGTGTGTGTGTGTGTGTGTGTGTGTGTGTGTGCGCGGCGCGCGCGCGCGCGCGCTCGCTCGTGAAAGTAGTTTTTAGATTCGGCGAGGTAAGTTGTGTTTTCAGCCCTATCTGTTTGTTTGTTTGTCTGTCTGCCTGTTTGTCTGTCTGTCAGAATAATTACCCACAGAACTGCACAACCAGTTTCGAAAGAACACAATGGAATGTTGCAAAGTAAGTACGAAAGTTTTAGACAAACGCGGAGCACAAGAAAAATCAAACATATGTCAATGCAAATAATGTAAAAATAGATGTTTTTGGAGACAGGAAAATAAATGTCACTCACATGGGGCATTCGAACTCATTAAAAATATTTACCAATGTTAATATTTACAGAAAGTGAATGAATAAACCACACTATTGAATGCTTTCATTCTTTATATAAAAATTGATATGTTTCATGCAGTTATTCTCTGGACTGGTTGAATTTGAAACCAGTGTTGTTTTACTTGTTTTTGATCTGTATCGCTACAGCAGGTGTTTTTCCCCCGTTGCATATGTGTTTGTGTGACATATGTTCTGTACATGCTTGCCTACACGGATGTGTTCCTGAGGCTGATTTTGGTTTTCCCACAGCTCGCATCCTCTTAGCTGTTCTGGAGAGTTGTCTGACCAAACCTTGGCCTGCAGCGCTCCCAGTCAGCCAGACTGGCTTCGCTCTGGCTCTGTATATAAGCACCTCTTTGGGGGTAACGGTTTAGAGGCTGCAGAGAAAAGAAAGCAAAGTGGGGAGGGGGAGAGACGGGAGGAAAGACAAAAAAAATACACTAACAAGCAAACAAACAAACAGAAGACAGAAGAATGCTGGAAGGAGAAACGGGAAAGAAAGAAAGAAAAGAAGGAAAAAGGAACGAGTGACAAAATCTGAAGAAAGAAACAAATAGCTAAGGGTGGAAGAAGGGTCACGGAGAAAATATAAAGAAACAAAGACAGAAAAAGGAAAGAAAAAAAGAAGATTTAAAAAAAAAGATGGGAGATGAAGAAAATGAAAGAAAGAGGGATAAGAAGGGTAAAAAAAAGCGGAAAAAAGCGGAAAAAGAAGAAAGAAAAGAGGAAGAAGAAAAAAAGAAAAGGAAAAGAAGGAGAAAGAAAAGAAAGAAGATAAGAAAGAAAAGGATAAGAGAAAAAAGGTAAGGGAAAAAGGTAGGAAGAAAGAAAGAGGAAAGAAGGAGAAGAAAGGAAAGAAAGAAGAAGAAAGAAGAAAGAAGATGAATGAAAGACTGAAAGAAGGAAGGGAAAACAAGAAAGAAGAGAAGAAAGAAACAAAACAACAACAACAACAACAACAAAATACAGTGGAAGAAGAAGAGAGAAGGAAAGACGGAAAGAACAGAGAACAAAAAGAAAGGAAAAAAGGCAGAGAAATCACCGTGTTGGCAAACTGTAACACGAAAAATGCAGTTTAACTTCAGCAAACAAGAAAAACAGCAAGCGAGCAACAAATGGCTTGTGTGTTTTCAAACCATTACTTAGAAATAATACAATACAATGGAAAGCAAACACAGACTTAAATTCTACCTTTTCAAGCTACACTGTCGAAATAAACACACAAGTAAACAAATACCTTCCGTGCTTTCATACTCTAATATTGGACCCCCCCCCCCCCCCCCAACAACAACAACAACAAAATCTAAGGTTGGTGAGAGGGAGGGAGAAGAAAGGTGGAGGTGTGGGCGAAGGGGGGGGGGAGTGGAGGGGAGGGGGAAGGGCAGAGAAGTGGAGGACAGGAAATCTGGGTCCACTTTGTCTGGAGAGCACGTATGGAAGATCCCAGACTCAGATTCCGGTCGACACGATGGGTGTTTGAAAAGGTCATCCTTTCTTTGTGCTAAAGGTGGACTGGGGTTTCCATCGAGTACACCACTTGCAGGACAGAGCCGGGTGTGGGGAGATAGGGAGAGGGGGAGAGATACAGAGAGAGAGAGAGAGAGAGAGAGAGAGAGAGACAGACAGACAGACAGACAGACAGACAGACAGACAGACAGACAGACAGACAGAGACAGAGACAGAGGGAGGGGGGAGGGAGGAAGAGAGAAAGAGAGTGAGTGAGAGAGAGAGAGGGAGGGGGAGGGAAGAAGAAGAAGAAGAAGAAGAAGAAGAAGAAGAAGAAGAAGAAGAAGAAGAAGAAGAAGAAGAAGAGAGAGAGAGAGAGAGAGAGAGAGAGAGAGAGAGAGAGAGAGAGAAACGAAATGTAATGAGGGTAATGAGATCAGCAATATAAATACAAGAGAGAGACAGAGAGAGAGAGAGAAGACAGACAGACAGACAGACAGACAGACAGAGACAGAGGCAGAGACAGAGACAGACAGACAGATAACTAGACAGAGAAACCGGGAGACAGACAGACGACAGATAGACAGACAGACAGACAGACAGTTAGACAAACAGGCAGACAAACAGACAGACAGACCGGCAGACAGACAGACAGACAGACAAGCATACAGACAGACAGACATACAGACATCGATATAAAGACCACAAAAAAAGTGACCCTAACAAGCACCTAGAGTGACAGGAGCGCTCACGCACACAGTACAGACACGATCGAACAGACCCACAGGCAAGTCATTGAGAGCTAGATAGACATCAGCTGGCATAGCAGCCTCATCAAACAACACTCATCAGTCAACGCCCTAACAGGGCGATTCCAGACCCGAGCCCATCAGAAACACGCAGATGGCACAACAGACTATCTGCATCCGGTATCGCTCGGTGCAATGCCATCATGGAATTCGGCGCTGTGCTTTGGAGGTTTCTGTTAGGCGTGGTGGTGCCACATCCTGTGAAATCTCTGTTTCCATGTCACATTGATTTTGATCTCCATTTTCTGGAATTTTGGTTTCTGTGTTAGAATCCAGACCTCCGAAAATTATGTTTCTACATTAGTATCCATTCCTTGAAATTTCTGTCCTCGTGTTAGTATCCCTGATCTGAAAATTTCTGTCCCTGTGTTTGCATCCCTCCCTGAATTTCTGTCCTGTGTTTGATCCCTATCTGAATTTCTGTCCCTGTGTTAGTATCCCTCACCTGAAATTTCTGTCCCTGTGTTTGTATCCCTCACCTGAAATTTCTGTCCCTGTGTATGCATCCTTCATCTAAAATTTCTGTCCCTGTGTTTGTATCCCTCACCTGAAATTTCTGTCCCTGTGTTCTCATAATTCCTCACCTCTGAAATTTCTGTCCTTGTATATCCCTCACTGAAATTTCTGTCCCTGTGTTAGTAATCCCTCGTCTAAAATTTCTGTCCCTGTGTTTGCATCCCTCACCTGAAATTTTTGTCCCTGTGTTTGTATCTTCACCTGAAATTTCTGTCCCTGTGTTTGCATCCTTCACCTGACATTTCTGTCCCTGTGTTTGTATCCCTCGTCTAAAATTTCTGTCCCTGTGTTTGTATCCCTCACCTGAAATTTCTGTCCCTGTGTTTGTATCCCTCGTCTAAAATTTCTGTCCCTGTGTTTGCATCCCTCACCTGAAATTTCTGTCCCTGTGTTTGTATCCCTCACCTGAAATTTCTGTCCCTGTGTTTGCATCCCTCACCTGAAATTTCTGTCCCTGTGTTTGTATCCCTCACCTGAATTTCTGTCCCTGTGTTTGCATCCCTCACCTGAAATTTTTGTCCCTGTGTTTGTATCCCTCGTCTAAAATTTCTGTCCCTGTTTTAGTATCCCTCACCTGAAATTTCTGTCCCTGTGTTCGTATCCCTCATCTGAAATTTCTGTCCCTGTGTTTGTATCCCTCACCTGAAATTTCTGTCCCTGTGTTTGTATCCCTCACCTGAAATTTCTGTCCCTGTGTTTGTATCCCTCACCTGAAATTTCTGTCCCTGTGTTTGTATCCCTCATCTGAAATTTCTGTCCCTGTGTTTGTATCCCTCATCTGAAATTTCTGTCCCTGTGTTTGTATCCCTCATCTGAAATTTCTGTCCCTGTGTTAGTATCCCTCATCTGAAATTTCTGTCCCTGTGTTTGTATCCCTCACCTGAAATTTCTGTCCCTGTGTTTGTATCCCTCACCTGAAATTTCTGTCCCTGTGTTTGTATCCCTCACCTGAAATTTCTGTCCCTGTGTTTGTATCCCTCACCTGAAATTTCTGTTCCTGTGTTTGCATCCCTCACCTGAAATTCCTGTCCCTGTATTAGTATCCCTCACCTAAAATTTCTGTTGCTATGTCATGTATCCATCCTTTTGAAGTTTTGTTCCTGTGTTCGTATTCCATCCCTGAAATTTCTGTTCTAGTGCATTATCCATCTCCTGAAATTTCTGTTCCAATTCAGGTCCATCTTCTGACCTTTGTTTCTATGTTAGTACCATCCTGAAATTTCTGTTCTGGTACGTATCCACTACCTGAAATTTCTGTATTCTGTTCTAAGTGTATCCATTCCTGAAATTTCTGTTCATGTCGTCTATCCATCTTCTGACCTTTCTCTATCTAATGTTGATCATACGTCCCTCTGAAATGTCTGTTTTCATTTCTTAGCCCCCCCCCCCCCCCCCCCCCTGACTTTCTGTCCCTAGAGTTTATATCCATTCTTCTGATCTTTCGGTTTACAAAGTTAGCATCATATCCATCGAAATTTCTGTTACAGTGATAATATCCGTCTTCATGAAGTTTCTGTCAATTTCTTCCCCTGGCATTTTTGTTTCTCTGTTGATATCCATCTGTATGACATTTCTGTTTCTCTGTTGATATCCATCTGTATGACATTTCTGTTTCTCTGTTGATATCCCATCTGTATGAAACTTCTGTTTCTCTCGTTGATATCGATCTGTATGAAGTTTCTGTTTCTCTGTTGATATCGATCTGTATGAAATTTCTGTTTCTCTGTTGATATCGATCTGTATGAAATTTCTGTTTCTCTGTTGATATCGATCTGTATGAAATTTCTGTTTCTCTGTTGATATCGATCTGTAGGAAATTTCTGTTTCTGTGCTAACCGGCATTTCTTAAATGTCTGTTCCTGTATTAGAATTCTGCTTACTCCCTAAACTGCGTGCCGTTTTAACAGACAGACAGAACGAAGAGTGGCAGGCACATATGTGCACGGAAATACGTACACTTATAGTGTACATACATGCTTGCGGGTATGCCTCGTTCGTGTACACGTGCCATCGCGCATGCGCGCACACGCATACACACACACACACACACACACAACACACACACACACACACGCACACACACGCACACACACACACACACACACACACACACACACACACACACACACACACACACACACCACACACACACACACACACACACACACACACACACACACACACACACACACACACACACAGTGAGTGACTGAGTGA
>CM065730.1:64946533-64949033 GCA_033310375.1 Conus canariensis
GTCTGTCTGTCTGTCTCTCTCTCTCTCTCTCTCTCTCTCTCACTCTCTTTCTCTCAGTATTATTCGTAATGATTTATTTTTTTATATATTTTGATGTAAAACTCTGGTTCCTATAAATCTTTAAAGTCCAAAAATCGTGGTACTGCTTCGTGTACGACTCACGTTGGTTCATGGGGGGTAGGTGGGTGGTGGGGGGTTTCAATAATTTATTCGTTCTCTCTCTTTCCCTCCCTCTCTCCCTCCCTCCCTCTCTGTCTGTCTGTCTGTCTGTTCTCTCTCTCTCTCTCTCTCTCTCTCTCTCTCTCTCTCTCTCTCTCTCTCTCCGCAAACGCACACACACACACACACACACACACACACACACACACACACACACACACACACACACACACACAAACACACGCAAGAACCCTTACTTGTGTACATAAAGACAAAATCACACACACACACACACACACACACACACACACACACACACACACACACACACACACACACACACATCTCCCATCAGTCCATACCGTAAACGAACAACATCGAACCTCTCCTCCCCCTCCCTCCCCCCCCCCCCCCCCTGTCAAAACCGGAACCGGAACATGACTACTCTTAATTTCCGGTGACAAATGGCGGGACACTGAACAAACAGCCGCAGCCATTATCGTATTTCCCGTGCCCCTTAGTGCCGGCGCCATTCCGCATGTCTCCTTTCTGTTTGCTCAACAAAACAAATGTTTGAAAACCACGAGCTTTCCACTGGCCCTTATCAAATCAGAACGACATAATTGCTGGCTAAATATACCAACACATAACAGGAAGAAATAAAAAAAAAAAACACAAGTGAAAGAGCAGCAAGAAAAGAGAAAAAAGACAGAAGAGAAGAAGTAAAACCTAACGAAAAGAACGAAAGAACAAGACAGGGTATAAAAGAGAAGAAAAAGACGAGAAAAAGTACATCGGGACGAAAAGAAGGAAGGAAGGAAAGAAGAAAGGAAGGAAGAATACATCAGGCTTTAAGAATTTTCAGCGAATGTCAGGGACATATCATTAATGGAAAAAGTCCACAAGAAAGGTATCTGTGACGTGATAAGACTTTCCTACATTAATTAAGATATCGTTTCTTTTACAGCAACAACAACAACAACAACAACAAAGATCTGCGTTGTTATTTAAAATGGAACTGTAGATGACATATATGTGTACAAATTATATTAATGAATGTAGTGTTTCGTTTTTTTTATTTCTCGTTGGTTTATTAATTTCAGCTTAAAGGTTGTGTGCGTAGCGATGAAACTTGTGAATGTTTGCCTCTCTCTCTCTCTCTCTCTCTCTCGTCAAAATATTTCTTATGATTCCCTATCTCTTAGTATAAATAATGAAATAGTTGAAGAAGTTGACCATCATAAAGTCCTCGGTGTCATTGTAGACAATAATTTGTCATGGTCTTCTCATGTCACAATGCTTTGCAAACTTCTGTCTCAAAAGATTCACCAGCTTTCAAAACTAAAATATTTCTTAGACCAACATTGTCGTAAGCTGTTTTTTACTTCGTACATTGAATCTCATTTGAATTACTCTTCTACATTGTGGGATTCGGCCAGTTATAACGTATTAAAACCACTCTTCAGTCTTCATAGACGGGCTGTGAAACTCGTTCTTCTCAAATCTACAACTGTAACTCCCTCTGATTATAAACGTTTAGACATTTTGCCTCTAAAATGGAAACTCACTTATAACAAAGCAATTTTCATGTTTAAGATAATGTCCAATCATGCACCACCAACTTTGAAAAACAAATTTAAAACGAACCTGATTCGCAATGTCAGAAAGATTCAGATACCCCTACCGAGGATTGATCTTTTTAAATCTAGCCTCATTTACTCCGGTGGTTGTTTGTGGAATGACCTAGTGTCTTCATTTAATGTAATTTCTAGTTTAAAACGTTTTCAAAAAACAATACTTCTCATATCTGATGCTACGCTTCCTAAACAGTGTGACTAATGATAACATCATGTAACCTTCTTTATACGTTTTCAAAATTATTGTATGGATTCAAGTACAAATGATGTTTAAATGTATTTGAATGTTCATTTGTGTTCCTTCGTTACCCCTTCTCTATATCTTGTCATGACATACTGTTCACCTGTCCACCTTTCATTGACGTCCTTCATTTCTCTCCTTCTTCTTCTTCTTCTTCTTCTTCTTCTATTTTATTTTTGTTGTTGAATGTATTTGCAAAGTTGTTTTCTCTTTATCTTTGTGTGTGGTGTGTGTGTGTGTGCGGTGTGTGTGTGTGTGTGTGTGTGAAAAGTTGACTGTCATATTTTTGGATTGCCTTTTGTATTTCAGGCTAATATTCTTTTCACTATCTAGATGGTTCGTTGATTTTGAAGTCACATATTGTCATTATTTTTTCTGCTTCATCGAGGGCAAGATGTAAAAAAGCCTGTTTTGTGCTTATTCTTTATCCCTCATTAAAAAAGATTCGTTCGTTCGTTCGTTC
>CM065730.1:64961533-64966533 GCA_033310375.1 Conus canariensis
TTTTTAGGGAGTGTAAGGGAGTGTACGTTTTAAAGTAGTACGTAAGGAATGTAATCATAACCCTCCACCCCCACCCTATTCATCAGAACGTTTAACTTAAACTAAAATTGTAACTGTAACAATCACAAATGCTAAAGATAAATATTAAGTGAACAGCCTAATAAACATTTAGAAATAGATTCAAGAGTAGCAAAATTGTTTAATATACTAGATAGTGATAAAGGAGTCGATCCATCAACAAAACCCTCAATACCTGATTTATTAAAAAGCTCTTTTGTTTTGGGACAGTTAATCAATAAATGATTGACACTTACACAATCCCCACACATACATTTAATATCTTTGCAATATTTTGTTTTAAACGAGTTTAAACGAAGCCTATGGATTAGACTTTCAATCTCCCTGGATGAGAAAATAAATCTTTTGTATGATGTTATCCCATTGTTTTTGTCATTACATTTGATGCAGTTGTTATAATAATATATGTCCGAGTTCCTCAGTGTTTTTGTTGCATTATCATGAGATGTTTTATTTATGATAGAGAAACATTCTGCCAGATCTAAGCGAACATTTATTGTTACTGTGCCGCTAAGGTTTTGAGCTGCCTTTTTTGCAACTTTGTCTATTTGTTCATTTGCCGATATACCACAATGAGAAGGCAGCCAAAAAAAAGTAATATTAATGCCTTTTTGGGAAAGAAGGTGTACTATATGATTAATTTCAGTTATCATGTCTAATCGTACACATGAATTAGAAGACTTAATACCATTCAATGCTGCTTTTAATCAGCGCATATTACGATTTGACTGTTATTTATGGGGAAATTCAAAATGAAATCCAATGATTTGAGTATAGCAAGTAATTCTGCGCTATATATAGACAGACTTTTACCCAGATGAAATAACTTTTCTATTTTTAAGCTAGGAATTATGAAAGCTGCTCCCGTGCTATTATCATCTAATACTGAGCCATCTGTGGATAGTTTTAAGTGATGGTTGTACTTATTTTCTAAGTGAGTGTAGACAAAATTTCTCAAAATGTTGGGAGAATCCTTTTTAGTAAAACTATTGTAGTCAATGTCAAAGGAAGCTTTTGATTGTACCCATTTTGGAATGGGTGAAAACGTAGGTTTTCCGGCGATATTATTTTTATCTATTTTTGTATCTTTTAGAAGATCTGAGGAAAATGAATAAATAGATTTTGTGGATTGTATATATTTTGCACGTTTTCCGAAACCCTTTTCCGAATCTGATGTGTGTGTGTGTGTGTGTGTGTGTGTGTGTGTGTGTGTGTGTGTGTGTGTGTGTGTGTGTGTGTGTGTGTGTGTGTGTGTGTGTGTGTGTGTGTGTGTGTGTGTGTGTGTGTGTGTGTGTGTGTGTGAACTGAATCATTATTGTTCTTGTAGCTATCAATTCATCTAATATATGCCATCAGTGCATTTCGTGTGATTGTATTCGTGTTCATTTTCTGAACTCCTGAGAGGACGACGGCCAGCTAGGGAAAACAACAACAACATTTTCTAGATAATCGGTTTGTCTTCACAATGAAGATGATCGATCAATCGATCATGCTACCACCGCACCCCACCCCCTATTTTTTACACACTCCTTGCATCTCTCCCGCTCCCTTCCTCCCACCACCAGCTTACAGACACTCACCTCTGATGTTTTGACACAACTATAATTACATGTCAATCGCAGGCGCGTGCACACACACACACACACACACACACACACACACACACACACACACACACACACACACACACAGGCGCGCGCGCGCGAGCGCACGCACGAAGGCACGCACGCACGTACACACACACACACATACACACACACGCGCGCGCGCGCGCGCATACACACACGCGCTCGCGCGCACACACACACACACACACACACACACACACACACACACACACACGCACACACACACGCACGTACGCACGGTCACGCACGCACGCGCACACACACACACACACACACACACACACACACACACACACACACACACACACACACACACACACACACTCACTCACTCACTCACACACACAACGATAATGTTCTGTCAGGTTCATGTATAGAAAGTTATTTGTGTCAAAAGGTCCACGAAATAAATTTCAATATGAAAAGAACAATAGTACGCAACACAGGTTTTTATGCAGTACGTTTATTTTCTTTCTAACCTTGGACACCATGGCTCAATTGAACGGTAAGAATGGAAAACACGTGCGCGCACGCACACACACACACACACACACACACACACACACACACACACTGCACATTCTGTAGGAAAGGAGAGGTATGGGGTAAAATCCTAATTAAACAATCGTCAGTCGCCTCTTTCTGTTTTGCTGTACAACGTGATATTCAAAGGAAAATGTATAGGGGTGTCCGTAACTTTTTTCAAATAAAAGCGAAAAGAAAATGTAGAGAAATATTCGGTGTCATTTCACTATCCTAGTGATATTTTTGTTATTAATACATGAAGAATAACCAAAACAAAACGGACGTTTGAATTCTGGAGGCTGAAACGTAAACAAGAAACATTTGTCAATTCATTAAATATGCATGAATCGTCATTTTGTCACACAATGGCCCCCGAGCATAGAACTAATAGGTAATGTGAGTTACACACCAGGCAATGGGAGATGTCGGCAGAGGCACAGGCTGGTATATTTAGTGATATACTCGCTCTTGTAATGTTCTTAATTCACAATAATGTGAACTTTATAAATTCTGTCCCTTATCTTTAATGCTCATCATAAATATGTGTTAACTTGTTTGGAAAAAAATGTAATATGCACATTTGTCACACGTGCCAGCGTAGAAACGTTCACATCATAGTATCAGTGCTAACATCAGGATTATAACTAAAATATCAGAGGACAGTCACAACCTACAATCTTTACACACAGAAAGATGACCTCTAACTTTTGGATAATGCGAGCTTCCATACTCCATGACTGTGTCTTTGTCTGGTTTCGTTGGTGGTCCCTTGTGGGGCGTTGGGCGGCTTGCTGTCCACTCTCCTCTCCCGTGTCAATTTAGTTAGTACAATGGATGGGTACACTTGATCTCTCTCTCTCTCTCTCTCTCTCTCTCTCTCTCTCTTGGAGGGGGGAAGAATTGTATGTAATGTACATTATTGTGTGTGTGGGGGGGGGGGGGGGGAGGGGGGGTGGTGGGGGGTTGTGTGTGTGAATAAATGTGCATGTTTGTAGTGTGTGTGTGTGTGGTGTGTGTGTGTGTGTGCGTTTGTGTGTGTACGTGTGTGTGTGTACGTGTGTGCGTGCGTGCGTGCGTGCGCGCGTGCGTGCGTGTGTGTGTGTGTGTGTGTGTGTGTGTGTGGGCGCGCGCGAGCGTGGGCGCGCGCGTGAGTGTGTGTGTGCGTATGTGCATGCGTGCGCGGTGTGTGTGTGTGTGTGTGTGTGTGTGTGTGTGTGTGACTCACACTGTCAGATCTCTTAGACTCTGATCCCATCAATGAGCAGATCCAGGACATGTGCCATTTTAGCTGAAGTGCTCTTGTACCTTTCCCTATGGGTGCTGTGTGCCGGTGCCATCTCTGAGTGGCTGGACAAACTTGAATTCTTTTTTAAAGCAATGTTTTTGTGTCTGTGCTGCGTGCCTCTCGTCTGCAGGTGTGCCAGGTGATTAAGTACCATCAGGAGCTCTAGTGTTTGCAGTTACTCCGTGGGGTGCCGGAGACTCTTTCAGGACAAACAGGTCTCCCGTCTCATAGAAATTCTTTGCCGTTAAATTTCTAAATTATTTCACTTTTTTTCGATTCAACCCCCCCTTTTTTTTAATTGCCGTCCATACAAAGTCTTTGCCTTTGTGATCTTTACTCGGTCTTTGCGTTAAACTTTTTTTTCGTATCACAATAAAGCCAATTTTTCATTTGTTTTGTTTTTGTTTTTGTTGTATTTTTTTGTCTGTCTGTTTGTGTGGTGTGTGTGTGTGTGTGTGTGTGTGTGTGTGTGTGTGTGTGTGTGTGTGTGTGTGTGCGCGGGCGTGCGTGTGTGTGTGCCTGTGTGTGTGTGTGTGTGTGTGTGTGTGTGTGTGTGTGTTTTCGTATGTGTGTGGTTTTTGTGTGTGTATTGTGTGTGTGTGTGATGTGTGTGTGTGTGTGTGTGTGTGTGTGTGTGTGTGTGTGTGTGTGTGTGTGTTTCGACTAGGTCGTGAAAATTGAACCAGAGTGGCCACTAGCTCTCCACTTTCCAGTGTGCATTTGCCCATACGGTTTTCAAACAAATTATTTTACATGTGTGCATTTTTTTTTCTTTGTTTTTCTTTTTTTTTTCCTTTTTCTTTTTCTTTTTTTTTTTTAAATACTTTTTTAGTCTTTTCTTTTTTTATATGGAACACCGAGCATGGCTGACGTTCTGAGCACGGCCTAGAGTTATCCCCCTTTAAGGCTGTCCGTAGTGTTAGCTACCGCGTCATTCACTGTGTTGGCTGTTTGTCGCTATTTTTCAGGATGTTTACCTATTTCACCACGTGACCTTTTCTCCAGTGTGAGTTTCACAGCCCTGAAAAGGTCCTTTGTGGTTGACGGAGCTGTGATAATATAGGCAATAAAACTATGGGGGGGAAATGTATTGAATTATGTGCCTTTCGCTGTGTTACCGTCACAGGGAAGTTACCGTTCCTGATAATCTTTTCTTGACTGATTTTCACTATTTAAAGACTTTTTAAAATGTATCTTTGAAAGTAATTCAGACTGTGTAACTCATTAATTCTCTCTCTCTCTCTCTCTCTCTCTCTCTCTCTCTCTCTCTCTCTCTCTCTCTCTCTCTCTCTCTCTCTCAAACGCAAAAGAAATTCAGCCGCGAGTTTTCAAGGCTACCACTCCCTAGGCACTGTCCATTCAGTATAACTGACATGATGAAAAACAATAGAATTTGTTCTTTCTGTAGTCAAGCTGAAGATTAAATTTAATTCTCTTGTAAATTTTAATGTTGAATATTTACTGTTTTCTACAAAAGTGTAGCA
>CM065730.1:64974033-64981533 GCA_033310375.1 Conus canariensis
TTGTGTGTGTGTGTGTGTGTGTGTGTGTGTGTGTGTGTGTGTGTGTGTGTGTGTGTGTGTGGTGTGTGCGCGCATGCGCGCTCACGCGTGTGTGTATCTAAGTTAGTCTGGTTTGATGAGTGACTTTTTTTCGTGGAGAGAGAGAGAGAGAGAGAGAGAGAGAGAGAGAGAGAGAGAGAGAGACGAAATGTAGGTGTGTGGAGAGGGAGGGGGGGGGAGAGAAAGAGCGGGAGAGTGGAAATGGAGGCTGAGCAGCAGAGAGAGAACAGGCCAAGGGAGATAAAGCCAGTGATCATCTCCCTCAGTCAGTGTCGTAACAGGCCTCTGTCGTCACACGCTCGTCACTAGGTCTCACTGGTATTTTGCACTCTGACGTGTTCCGCTGAAAACCCGCACTGTCACAAATCAACACATTGGACGGAACCGCTTGTTGAGAAGAGGATTTCAACTTCAGCATTCCTTCACCCAGGCTTTGAGTCGCTGGAAGAGACGAGGCTGAAAATGCCATCACGAGCACTTTCTGTACTCGAGTGCTCCCACGCCACAAACACATCATTACACAGAGTCTCCGTACATGAACGCGTACATGAACGCGTGAATAATATACTGATGTATCGATGGATACATACATACATACATACATATATACATGCATACATATCAGTTACTTTAATGGTATGTATGTATGTATATGTGTATGTATGTATTAATAACATACTGATGTATCGATGTATAGATAGATAGTTACATACGTACATACATACATACATACATACATACATACATACATACATACATACATACATACATACATACATACATGCATGCATGCATGCATGCATGCATACATACATACATACATACATACATACATACATACATACATACATACATACATACATACATACATGTGTACGTACATACATACATACATACATGTATACATACATAAATAGAATATGTTGAACATATATAGATTTATACGTTTAGAGAGACACACAGACACACAGACAGACACACAGACAGACACACAGACACACAGACAGACAGAATGTAACTGTTTCATTGTATAAAGGCAACACACGTTATTGCGCTCTGTGTAATGGGTGTGGCGCTAGGAAAAGATGGGCTTAACAGTTAAAAGGAAATGGGGGGGGGGGGGGGGTGGGGGGGGGGGGTTCTAAAGCGGGCAGAAAGGAAAGGGGTCGGAGGTTTTAGGGAGTAGGAAACGAGGCTGTTGCCGTGCTGATAACAACAGACAGACAGACAGACAGACAGAGACAGAAAGAGATGGAGACAGACACACAGAGGATGGGGTGGGGCGGGACAGGAATGAGAGGGTGACGGGGGGAGAAATAAAACAAATCAAGAAGAGAGGTGGGAATGACAGACAAGAACGGAGACACAGAGACAGAGGCAGAGAAAGACAGATATACAGACAGAGATTTTTTTTGTTAAACGACACAGTGAGACAAAAAACCGAAACAAGTTTTGAGTTGTCATGTTATATATCAATGGCTTTATTTCATAGTAGTGTTGAAAATAGCGCTCCCCCCCCCCCCCCCCCCCCCCCCCCCCCCCCCCCCCCCCGACCGCAAGACATACAAAGGAATGCAAATAAGTGAAGATGATTTTCAGTATTCATCATACGTCAGGGGGCCGGAATAGCTCCGTTGGTAGAGCGCCGGACTCGGAATCCAAGGGTTGCGGGTTCGAATCTCCGCCGGGCCGTTTCGATACAGGGGGATTTTTCCCTTGGAGTTAACATTAGTTCTGACTCCATTTCCCATACAGTCCTTCGAATGAGACTATACACCGAGGTTCCGTGTGTGAACACACGCATAACATCTTGCACACACGTAAAATCCCATCACCAACTTTCGGAAGAGAAGGCCAGTTTGGCCGTTGGTATGGATGACATGTTACACATAGCATGCACCTTCCCCGAAGCTGGAGTATGGCTGCCTTAATGGCGGGATTTAAAAAAAAAGGTCATACACACAAAACTCCACTCCCTTTGTTGGGTAGATTGGATTAAAAAAAAATACTTGCCTGTCCATATAGGGGGTGTCCGCAGGAGTATCAGCCTGCGTACGCAGAAGAGGAAGAATCATACGTCAGACTCGAAATTTCGAAAAAAAAAAAAAAAAAAAAAGTACATTGTCCAGATTAGTGTAATTAGACTTAACTCACAGAGTGATAGGCCACTGGGGCTAATCCAGATAACATTGATGATAAGAGCTTGGCGCCCCTGCACTACACGACGTTGGTTAATGAAGGGGGGGGGGGGGGGGGGGGGACTTGAGAACTTTGCGGTCGTGTTGCGCCACGTTTCAGTTGCCGCCAGAGCTTACCAGTCATCACGCCACTACCCACTATACCCACACTTGTCGCTGTGCTCCGTCACCTAGTCGTGGGCCAGTTCTCTCTTTGTCTGTCTGTCTGTCTGTCTGTCTGTCTGTCTGTCTGTCTCTCTCTCTCTCTCTCTCTCTCTCTCTCTCTCTCTCTCTCTCTCTCTCTGTTTGCATGTTATCATTATAAGGACTCGTGAAACTGTTGCCATTATAACATTTTCCGTGGACTTTTGTAATTTTCCTTTTCATACGAGGCGATGGCCTTAAATGAATAAATCATCTAAATCTGAATCTCTCTCTCTCTCTCTCTCTCTCTCTCTCTCTCTCTCTCTCTCTCTCCTCTCTCTCTCTCTCTCTCTCAGGGCTGGGTGGGAGGAAAAAAGCATATATGATTAATCTGTTTATCTCATTACCCCGGAAAAATAGAATTTCATTTGTTTGGGTTTTTTTTTTTTTTTACCGGGGGAGAAATTAAAAACAAACAAACAAACAAACTCACACAACGGTCCCCACGTACACACTCACATACACACAGAGACAATCATGCGCCCCGCACACAGCCGCACATCTGACTCCTTTCTTTCAATGTAACAACCCAGAGAACAATGTTCAATCCCTCCCCTGGCCTGGTTAGATTAAGAGTCTTTCTTTAATATTCCTCTTGTGTTCCTTTTTGCAATATATTATTCAACCAGACGTCCCTTTTATACAGTGTTAATACTGTTCTGGCAACAACAACAACAAAGTATATATATATATATATATATATATATATATATATATATATATATATCACACTGACCTCAATTTATTCGCTCATTTCACAAACGTCTTTTTCAGGTCATTCAGACGACCAATTTGCCTGACATATACAACAAACTATTCTGGGTTCACAGACACCAATTCTCTTCAAATTTGCCAAAAGAAAATAAACCTCCTCACTCTCTTCAGTCACCAAAAACATCACACATTCTTTCCGTGAGAACAATCATCGCATCAAATTTCCAAATCAAAATTTCTCTCGACAGCAGACATTCCAGAGCATTTGAAGGCTGCGAGGGGATACGGCCAAGTAATAGTTCCAACGTGCAGGGTGCTTGCCCCTAGGGTCAAGGATATACCAGCCTACAAACAAAAAAAAATAGTTTAGAGTTCAACTCATTCTCCTACTTCTTCCTCTTCTTCTCCTCTTAACTACTCTCTCTCTCTCTCTGTCCATCCTATAAAGATTTAAGAGATAAATACATTTTGCCTCATAGTAGAAATGTTCATCAAGTGTCATTGTTTCTTTTACTGCAAAATGAAAAGAGAATTGTAACTCCCTCTGTAGTTATCTTCATTTCTAAAACACTAAAACGAAGAGAGGAACTGTTGTTAGTTAACAGAAAAATGCCAGAGTAATTTCAGGAAGAACTTTTCGTTATGCAAAATGTTCTCTTTCATAATTTTCAGTATATGCGCAGGGCGCGTGTGTGTTCTACTTTTGTTCTTGACCTCATTGCAGATAGGTCGGTGGCCTTTGCAATTAAACTATTTGAGTCGCTCTCTTAGCTAGTCCTCTGTATCCACCAAAGTGAAAGGCAGTCTCTCTTTTTTTCCCAAAAGTTCAAACCCTATTTTAAAAAAACAAACAAACAAAAGGGGCAAGCACCCTGTAAAGATGAGTTTTTAACTGTTCTCCCAAGAACACATTAAGCATCTTCAGAGTAGGTCTGCCGGTTCAAAGAGCACAAAAAGGGAAAATTAATTTTTTTTTTTTCGGGCGCATGGTTCTCTCTCTCTCTCTCTCTCTCTCTTCTGTGTCTCTCTCTCTCTCGTTACTGGCCATGACTGGCTGCGTCTTTTACATTTCCACCTTTCGAATTTTTAAAAAATATGTTAGTCTACTATATCAACTAAAATTCTTATACTCCTTGTGGGTATTCCTGTTTCTTTCTTCTGTCAAGAACACTTTATTATCTCCAAAGAAAAATTAAGAGACATGTTAAGACTCTTTTTAAGAGATACATATATATATTTTTTATCTATTATAAACAAAGCTTGCTTGTATGTCTTAGATTGAAGAAATAGGGGGAAGATCTGCTTTCATATCTGCAGTGGTAGATAATTCTGCCTAACTAACAGTATGTGCTTGAGTGGGTGAATGGGGAAAAATAAAATAAATGCTTCTCAAAATGAGCCTTCAGCTAGCTTATAGTTTCCAAGGAGGAGAAAATTCACTAACATATAACTCCTGGTCAGATACCGGTATTTCGAAACCTGATTGTTTCTCCTCAGTGACCGCAGAAAGTGGTAACTTGACTCCTCTGCCTTTCCGGTTTTAAGAAGAATGCTATCCCGAAAAGGCTGGTGTGCAATACCGTAGTATGTTTGCTGAGTTTTCAAAAAACCAACCAAAGGTGCCACCTAAGAAGCAAAAGAAAATCTTGAAAGAGCAAAACGAGCTACATTTTCTTGTGAAAAGTAGAAAATATCAAAAATAACCTCTTAAGACACAAGTGCTGAGGGCCAGTTCTTAGAATGAATCCGCAAGGGACTAAATTACAATAAACTAATAAATTCCAAGGATAAGTACCGAGCACCATTCCAGCAACTTACAGAGCAGCTTGGTGTTGCAATGACCGCA
The DNA here is from genome assembly GCA_033310375.1 of Conus canariensis. NCBI lineage: Eukaryota > Metazoa > Mollusca > Gastropoda > Neogastropoda > Conidae > Conus > Conus canariensis. The sequence goes on from CM065730.1 coordinate 64,979,014, forward strand.
AGAAATATTCAATTATAAACAACAGCCATCGCTTGCTGGTCCTGCCCACTCCAACTTGGAAAGGGCAATATAACTAATAGAGCATTCCTTTGACAAGGATTACCTCCCATGTCCACTTCCCCTTACACGCCAATCTGTAAACGTACATACCTTTACGGATTTTGAAGTTTGCTACGCTCCCTGTCCGGAAATTACAGGCATTGCGGCCGACTGTTTAATTATCTTTCCTAATTATGCATGCCCCATGTCCCTAGGAGCCCGAGCCCCTTGGGTCTGAGGAGCGGCTTCCAGTGTCCTAGACTTAAGATTTTCTAAAAGTGTAGACAGAGAGACATATGGATATACAGTTATGCAAAACGCGCGCACGTGCACCCGGTCGCTGCTGGTATTTTCGTAAAACAAACACTACTAACTAGCTAACTTGCTTGAAAGCAGCATTCGCTGAATATACAACCCGTACCCTGGAAACAGCCCATAAGCTGGGGTTATGCAAAACAGCTTTGATTTCTGCCGCATTCTTTCTTCTATTCGATTTGTCTGTCTGTCTGTCTGTCTGTCTGTCTGTCTGTCCGTGTGACTGTCTTTTTTTCTCTCTGTCTGTCTGTCTGTCTGTCTCTCTGTATGTCTGTCTGTCTGTCTGTGTGTCTTTTTCTCTCTGTCTCTCTCTGTCTGTCTTCGTCTCTCTGTCTCTGTCTGTCTGTCTGTCTGTCTCTCTCTCTCTCTCTGTATGTATGTGTGGGCGTATGTGTATGTGTGAACAGGTGCGTCTCTCTCTCTCTCTCTCTCTCTCTCTCTCTCTCTCTCTCTCTCTCTCTCTCTCTCTCTCTCTCTTGTATATGTGGCGTGTGTGTTTGTGTGAACGGGTGTGTGTGTGTGTGTGTGTGTGTGTGTGTGTGTGTGTGTGTGTGTGTGTGTGTGTGTGTGCGTGCGTGCGTGTGTGTGTGTGCGCGCGCGCTCGCGCGTGTGTGTGTGTGTGTGTGTGTGTGTGTGTGTGTGTGTGTGTGTGTGTGTGTGTGTGTGTGTGTGTGTGCTCCTAGCTTCAGAGAATGACGCGATGTATGAAATATCTGCAAAACTTCGACATGAGCGTTGAGTCCTTCCTGTGAAATAACAATGCCGCTGCTAACTCTATGGGCCACGTGGTGGAGTTAAAAACTCATCATGTCACTGGACTTCGAGATCGGTTCCCACGTTGGTTTTTGACTAAAACGCGAGCTGTTTTTTTGTCAACAAGTTTCTGTAAATTTGTTCTGAGGGGAGGAGGGAATGTTACAAACAGTTCAGTTATGATTATTATCATCAGTCAATTCAGATCTACAGATCTTGGATTTCGATTTATATGTTGATGTGACGTTTCTTTACCACCTGGTGTATGCACAAATCGCGTTTTGATTCCAAATGTGTCTTTCAAGTGCTAAAGTGAGACAGAAAGTGCCAGACGCTTCCAGAAATTGTTTCTTGAATGTTCCATGTATCGGGATTGGCTGTGCTATGCCACAATTCTCTAACATCCTAGAATACTCCGTCATCAGTGATTGAGAAGAACACGCTCACTCTCTCTCTCTCACTGAGAAGAATATGCTCGCTCGCTCTCTCTCTCTCTCTCTCTCTCTCTCTCTCTCTCTCTCTCTCTCTCTCTCTCTCTCTCTCTCTCTCTCTCTCTCCTAACCTTCGTGTTGATCGTTGAGTACCATTTTGTGCACCCTCTACTGTTATTAAATGTTTGAACTTTTGTTTCCAGAGTTAACCTTTTCTTTGTGCAGATCGATTCAGCGAAGGTCAGTATTAACCCTTGTCCACCTACCTTCCCTCAGCGTCCAGCCCACTGAAGTATCAAAGCACAGGAGTTTGACTTCCTCTGAGTCGTAACAAAGGCGTGGCTGATGATGTTGACATTCAATACTTTGTTATTGGTGACGTTCTCATGACAGAAGTTGACGTTAATTTGATTAAGAGCAGTACTGTTGTTGCAGTTGACGTCAAACACATTGTTGCTGGTGATGCTCTCATAAAGAAGTTGTTGATATCATTAAAAATCTTATTGTTGTTTTTGACATTAAACACGTTGTTGTTGGGCATACGAGGCAATGAGATGGTTGACCAGCTTGCCAAGAATGCCACAAGGGAAACGTTGACCAGGTTGTCTGTTCCTCACACTGATCTGAAACCCCAAACACAGGCCTATGTCAAAGACCTCTGGCAAGAGGAATGGACCTTGCAGACGGATAACAAGCTATTTAAAATCCGTCCAAACCTGAAAAAAAATTTACCATGTTGCCACAGGCGGCCGTAAAGAAGAAACGGTCTTGTGCCGCTTGCACACAGGCCACTCGTTTTATACCCATTCTTATCTTTTAAAAGGTGAAGAAGCTCCGTGGTGCATTCCATGTCATGTTCCACTCACAGTGAAATATATTCTTTTACATTGTTGGGACTTGCATGATGTGAGATATAAACACTTTACAGCAGAGTCCATGAAAACCCTGTTCAAAGATGTCCCACCTAACGTGATCTTTGAGT
>CM065730.1:64986533-64991533 GCA_033310375.1 Conus canariensis
TAATCGGCGAGATAGTGGTCTGGGTTCGGGCAGGTATTAAAAAAACAAAAACAAACAAACAAAAAAAGTAAACAGCTAATTTATAAAAAGAAAGACACAGCTGCGCATCAGTTGTCCATAACAAGAAACAGCAGACTGGTAGAACATGTCTGATAGAGTGTTGATAATGTAGGTCCCTAGGACAATGTGTGTTGGCGACTGAAATTGAAATACGACTTTCGTAAACCGTATCAACATACAGGAAGATGATAGTTGACGAAACTATTCACCACAATTCTCTCTCTCTCTCTCTCTCTCTCTCTCTCTCTCTCTCTCTCCTCTCTCTCTCTCTCTCTCTCTCTTCTCTCTCTGTTAATCGTGTCTCAAGCACGAGGCCCGATAGCATTATGTTTTGCCTATTTGATTGGTTTCATTGTTTTCATTTTATTTCCGCTGGTTGTCCTTATCCACTCTCATGGGACAAGGGTTTAATGGAAAAAGGCTTGTAAAAACATTGTTTAACTGTCCCTCTTTGCAATAACTATCTGTTGTGGAAGCATCGTGCCGAGCCTCTGTCTGTCTGTCAGGCTGGCTGGGTGGCTGTCGGTCAGTCGGTCTGTCTGTCTGTCTGTCTGTCGGTTTGTCTGTCGGTCTCTCTCTCTCTCTCTCTCCTCTCTCTCTCTCTCTCTCTCTCTCTCTCTCTCTCTTAAAGTTCCACAGTCAAGTTTTTAGAGACGAGCCCTCGATGTAACACTTTCACAAACTGAGTTAACCAAACAACATTGGGCATTCCCATTCAAGCCAATTCTCTCAGAACATGGTTTTGGAATGGTCTGGAGGTCTCGGGAGACTGGACACGAGCTGTTCTGTAAACGGAACTTGGTGCTTACGTCTGTAATGTATGGGAAACGTTTTTAACATATTGGAAAAGGTTTTTGAATGCGAACATTTTCGTAACGAAGTTAATGAAGATAAGTGGCACAGAGAAAATGATGCAACACTCACATTGCGTGTTTAGTGTTTTATGTGAATAAGCGATGATTCAAGCATAATGACTCCACATTTATATGCCAGTCATGGAGATCCACTATTGATAGTGAAGAACATTCACCAGTGGTACAGTTAGCAGAAGTATGTTTTTTCTGACTTAATTCTAGCAAACAAATATGGTCACTTTACTGTGTTGTTGTCTGATGTCTGTTATGAGATTACGGGTACATTTCAAAGTACAAAGATTTAGTCCCATTCCAAGTAATCAAGATTTAGTCACATTCTAATTGATTACAATACTGTAAGTGTAACATTCCAAGGGACAGATAATTAAGGATAACGTCAAATTTATCAATTATGGTTAATTGATTGGTTTGTCGAAAGCGTCTGAGAAAGATAATCCAGAGCTATGTAGCATTTCACGAATAGAGTATTTAAATTGCTTTGTAATGTTTTTTGATAATATAAGAGAATGTGGTTTGTTGACATTTATATTCTTTGGTCTCTTTCATAAACACTGTATTTTGACCACCAAAAAATATCGAATCGTTATTGCTAATCTTGTCAGAATGCCTTTCGAGGCAATTACAATACAAATTTCTTGTTTGTGTGTGTGTTGTGTGTGTGTGTGTGTTGTGTGTGTGTGTGTTGTGTGTGTGTGTGGTGTGTGTTTGTGTGTTCCAAATCAAACATTGTAATTAGAAGTCTTTTGCTCATACTACCACAGTACCACCATCATCCTGTCCCGTCCCATTCGGTCCCCAACTGGACGTTTCCTTTCTGATATACATTCCTTCCTTCCTTCCGTCCTTCTTACCTCCCTTTTTCTCAGGAATACACAACCTGATGTGGAACATGTTGAAGACTCTGTCAGTGGGGTCGTTGAACGTGGAGTCAGGTCTGGCATGGATGGAGAACACATTCTGCTGGCTGGCAAATTTGTCTGCAAGCATGACAATATCTAATACGACGTACTCTGTGCTTGATGCTTCTACCTCGCTTGTTTCATCTTTTTATGTGTTTGCTTGGCGATTCTAATGGCAAATTGGCCTCTTGTCCGTGGGTAATGCTCCTGCCTAATCCTTTCATCATTTAATGCGTATTTGGAGTTATACCAATGTCCACGCTCTTCCTACATTGAGCCACACCGCCATATTGGTTTCTGTGGGGAGCAATACGTTGAACACTCGCCGCCAAGGGAAATCACTCTTCAAAACAGCGCAGACTGTGACAGCGCTAAGTTGAAATATGGGATAGTTACTGTTAGACAATGTCTTGTATTTGTTCTGACTAATTTTATAAATCATCTTTGGAAAAAAAGAAAAAAGGAAGAACTGTATTCATCTTAGGTTCTTACAACTATTTACATTTATACAACAATGTCCCTATGGTTTAAAGGTACTTATATTCATACAACAATTTCCCTATGGTTTAAAGGTAGTTTCACGAATACATGTACTGTTTGCAAACGGTAGGTCTTTTTTGCGTTTTACTTTAGATTCCTATTTTTGCTTAAATTGGGACATCGGAATATTTCCATATTTGGCATAGCCAGCCCATTATTGAAATAAGGGTGGTCCATCATAGGGGTAATCTGCATCTTAATTTTGACCGGAACAATTACCTTTTTAGGAAAACCTTTTTTCTCACGAGGACGAGAAGCTCTCTATCCCCTACCCCCTCCCACTTACTCCCCTCCCGTCTGCGACAGTAGTTGAGCGGGGTATATTAAGATAGAGCTCGTCTATTCGTTGTTCATGTCATTGTAGACAAAGCGGTCTTTTTTCGCATAAAACTGTGGATCATAGACGAATGAAGTTTGGTGTGTGCATGTTACCGGTCATTACCGCATGCAGACCATGGGAGCAAAGATTTTCTTCTTCTTTGGAAAGAAAAGGTTTCAGTTTTCTGATCAAATGGCTTCAATATATTTTCTTTGGGGCTTGATATACCTTCTGTTTTTCTTTTTTTGTTTAATATAGCCCATTAAAGCAGACATTACAGCAGCATATTTTATTCTTTCCCTTAACCATTTCAAGTCCTTTTTGTCCTCTTTGTGTGAGTATGTGTATATTTTTGTGAATCATGGTTTCGACAATTCGATTGTGTGTGTGTGTGTGTGTGTGTGTGTGTGTGTGTGTGTGTGTGTGTGTGTGTGTGTTTTGTTTTTGTTTTTGTTTTTTACAGACAGGCTTGTCTGTTTTCACTCTTTTTCTTTAATAACTGTGCATCCGTATCCTTTTCCGTTGCAGAGGAAAAAAAAAACTGATATGCACCCAATATTTGCTGCTCATTTGTTGAAGACTTGGGCCACCATTTTTACTCATCTTTTTTATTTTAAAGACAAGTATTGATAATGTGTTCTGAGTGCATTATTCGTATCCTTGTTCGACAAAAGGTTCTCTTTTCTCTTTTCTACAAACCGTGACAGATATTCCTTCCTTGCATTCATCCAACATACTTCCCACATTTTGCTTTAATGTGCATTTCGTGGTAGTGTGTGTGTGTGTGTGTGGTGTGTGTGTGTGTGTGTGTGTGTGTGTGTGTGTGTAAATTAGTAGTGTGGTTCTTAGCCTGGGCGTGTTTGCCCACTGCTGATTGGCCCACTATTACATGATGGCCACTATTACATGACGCCCACTATTACATGACGCCCACTATTACATGACGCCCACTATTCATGACGCCCACCATTGCACGAACTAAAAACTAAGAAGAAAAGACAGAGGTATACGAATAAAACAAAGACAAAAAGAAGAAAGACAAACTGGCCCAACGGTTATTTCTGGTTCCCAGGGAACAATCGTTTTTCCAGCATTGGTAGATGAGGTGGGGTGGAAGGGGGAGTGGGGGTAAATGTGGCGTATTAATCCAGACTAATCCTCGGGTGTTAGATATACCCCTACCAACAATCTACATATACTTCGTCACTGTCCCCAGACAGAAGGTCGTGGGAGGAGAGGGGGTGGGGTAAACGTGGCGTGGATTCCTTCCTATGCCAGATATATCTCCAGAGACTAATCCCCCACATTTTGTTATTTCCCAGGACAAAAGATCGTAAGGAGTAAGGCTGGGGGGGGGGGGGGGGGGGGGGCGTGTGGTCGACGTACGGACAGTCAGAGATCTCCGCAACTCCCTGGTCATGGGCAACAAGATAGAGGTCGTTCCATCAGTGAAGTCCTTTATATTATCCACCTAGAACGTATTCAGCCAGCCTCTGGGAGGTCTGCCCTCCATTGTTACTTTTCTCCCTGACTCATCTACTGTGCTACTTCGGAGGCATTACAACCACGTCGCTCCTTTCGGCTTCCCATCCACAGCTACACTTGTCCCGCCTCCGTTTCCATTAGGATGATCATAGACAGGGAGTAATGGCGAGATGCACAATTCACGTCACGTGATAACTTGTCTGTCAGCGTGCGAGTTGATTTGCACCCGAACATCGTTTTTACTTCTGGCTACGAAATTTTCTTCACGTTTGTTTGTTTGTTTATTCGTCAGCAAGATGATGTAAAACTTACGGAAGCGATCTCAACCAAACTTGGTTGGAAAGCGATGGGACATAACCAAGAATTGAAGCTGCGACATTTTGGTACGGAACCATGGTACGAATTGGTAATCAACATTTTGGTACGGAACCATGGTACGGATTGGGATCAAAAGGCGGATAAAAGATCCGTTCTGTAAGATTATCACAAATTTTCCTTAAACATAATCATTTTGATGTTACAGTGACATATTGAGAACTGTCTATGAAATCATATATTTTGATGAGATGTTCGTTCAAGTGTTATTGTGAGGTAAATGTTGACATTTTATATTTTCGAGTTAGAAAAAAAAAACACAAAGAAAAGAAAAAAGGGGAAAAGGAAAGTAACTCCTTCAGTTTAGTCTTGCTATTAATTCCCTTGGCGGAATTACTCTTTCGTTTTCACCCATGAACTGACTCATTACAGGCCCCGATCTACGGTTAGAGTTCAGCCCAAAACGCTATTATATTCTGTATTACACTCAAAGTTGCTCCTGACTCT